>JBBGZY010000025.1:6350000-6735000 GCA_037952925.1 Lithobates clamitans | reverse complement strand
TGGGCCAATCGCTTCATTTTTCCGCCTGGGGGAAAAAACTGGCGACTTTGAGCTCCAGTTTCTGGGGTCCAGGCATCCGAAGGAAGGCTGGTACCGACTCCCCAAAGTAGGCCCCTCACTTAACATGGGAGTTTATGGGGAAACCAGGCAAATTTGTGGCGGATTTCACTTATCGCTCAACCATTCGACGGCCGAATGGCCTAGCGACACCAAACTTGCACCCCTTTTTCCCAGATATCACAGCTACACCTCATAAAAATGTGGAGGTTCGGGGACCTTTTACCGGGGATTTACTGGGGCCACAATGTTGACCGTCTTCACGGTACCGGTGCTCCCTGACCATGGGTTACAAAATTACAAAGCCTGGGGATGATGTAGAGACACTCTATGGGTACCCCCACACCGAACCGGGGTCCGGTACCCCAACCGGAACCCTCCGGTTACCGGAAAATGGCACTTTGAAACGGTGTAGCTCGGATCCAGTTTACCGGGGAAGGCTCCGGTAGGTCTCATTTGAATATTTCAGGTCTTTTCTACAGAATGGCATCCACTTTCGAGGACCAGTGGACCCCTCACAAAACACCGGCAAAGACGTGCGCGGCGCTCTCCGGTTCTTAAAAATACACCGACACTGGGAGGCTGTGGGAATGCTCTTCAGGTGCTCACTGGCCAAGTTTGAGGTCCAGGGAACGTTTGGCGGGCCGGTGGCACCCCAAAAGGTCAACCGGTAGAAACCGCACGTTTAACATTGGAGTCTATGGGAAACTCAGTCAACTTGGGGGGCTGATATTTCCTCAGCTGTTGGGGTTAGGAACACCAAACTTGGCACACTTGTAGGGGAGACGATGCACTACATGTGGTCCACATTGGGGTTCCTAGACCCTACGGTTGGGCTCGTAACCATCTCCCAAAGACGGCACCCCTAGGGTGGTAAAACCGGTTCTGCTACTCAGAAAATTCTGACTTAGGTTCTGGCGTCTACCGGTTGGATGACTTTGAGGGCTCATATCTCCGGAACCCCAAATTTGGTGTGCCGGCTCATGGGATCTAGATCTACAACCTATCCAAAAATTGGACTCCTAGCTCAAACGGTTCGGAAGATGACTTTCCTGGAGCCCAAAAAATGCTTGAGTTTGAAAGTTAGGTCGACACAAAGCATGCATGGTGGTTTTCAGAAAAGTCATTTCGGGCACTTTTTGTTCCAGAGACCTCAAATTTGGCCTGCAGCTAGGGGGCCTCTATGAACCCCCAACTACCAAGTTTGAAGTTCCTGTGACCTACGGTTCCGGGGATATGGACCGGTAAAGCGAAAAGTTCATACTGGCCATGGGGCACCAAGGGACCGGTTCCGATCTCGCTGCCCCCTCGGCCTTGGTGGGCACCATGGGTCGGTCCCCTTTGGAAGTCCATATCTCCCCCATACTTTGAGCTAGAGACCCCAAATTTTGCAGGTCGGTACCGGTGGATTTTAGACACAAGATCCGGGTAAACCGACCCTCCTGCGAGCAACCGTGTGGAAGTTTCTCTCCGATTGAGCCCAAAATACCACCCTAGGAAAGAGGGGACTCGTAGTATGCATTTTTCAACGGGAGGCAATAATCAACACTACACCGGTAAAACGTTGATTATTGCCTCCTGTCAAAAAATGCCTCCTACGTACTGCGCATGCGCAGTACGTCACATCACTCCAGCTGATTTCCCGATCAGCTGGCGTGACGTATCGACTGCACATGCACAGTTTGTCATATGCAATTTCCAACGGGAGGCAAGCCACGGGGAGCGCGTGGAGGGAGAGAATCTTAAAGAGGGAGTCCCGCGAAAATTTTTTTAAAAGTCAGCAGCTACAAATACTGCAGCTGCTGACTTTTAAAATAAGGACACTCACCTGTCCCAGGGTCCAGCGATGTCGGCACCCGAGACTGAATCGTCCCTCGGTCCTCGGGTGCTGCCACCGCCATTCTCTGTAAGGGAATCAGGAAGTGAAGCATTGCGGCTTCACTTCCTGGTTCCCTACTGCGCATGCGCCAGTCGCGCTGCGCTTCCTTACTGGTCCCCGCTGTCTCTGGGACCGGTGTGTGTCCCAGCAGACAGCAAGGGGGGAGGGAGGGGGCGTAGACTCCCACGGGAGTCTACGCCGGAAGTAGGTGCAAGTACCTGTCTTAGACAGCTATCTGCACCCCCTTCCCCACTGAATGTTGCCAAATGTGTCACCGGAGGGGTCGGGTTCCGAAAACCGGAGGTTCAATTTTTGTGTGAACCTCCGCTTTAAATGTAAGATTCTGCCTCGCTCTCTGTGGCGTGATGTATCCACTGGGCATGCGCAGTTCGTCGTATGCATTTTTCGATGAGAGGCAAGCCAAGGGAGCGTGCGGAAAGAGAACACTGACGTAAGAGAGAACTCCACAGGGAACACTGACGTAAGGAAGAACTCTGCAGGGAACACTGACGTAAGGAAGAACTCTGCAGGGAACACTGACGTAAGGAAGAACTCTGCAGGGAACACTGACGTAAGGAAGAACTCTGCAGGGAACACTGACGTAAGGAAGAACTCTGCAGGGAACACTGACGTAAGGAAGAACTCTGCAGGGAACACTGACGTAAGGAAGAACTCCGCTGGCTTAATAATGTCAGCGGCAACACCGTATCCAGCCCCGCCCCCAACACACACCTAGGCTGCTCTAGAGAAAGGGGGCAAGCGCCATGCATAAGCAGTGTATTTGTCAGGGAAGCTTGGATTGACACAGCGGTGCCAGCAGGAGGGCCAAGGTCTGTGCTTTCAGAGGGGGGTGGGGCCCTGAATAGCTATGTATGTGTAAGTGACCTACACTGCAGTTTAAGAAAGCCCATCAGAGATCCCGTTCCCAAGAGCTTGCAATCTATTAAAATGACATACAGTTTATCTCTGTTTACTTTTTGTTCTTTTGACAAGTGTGCTTTAGATAGAGCATGTCAAGCCGTAGCTGTGCTCCCTGGGGATATGCTGATCGCCCATCCATGCTGCTGCTGGAGGGAGCCCAGGTGACCATAAATGAGCCCTACAGACTTGGTCATGGTGAGTGACCAAGTCACCAAGTGGTATATCCCCCACACCATCCCATACCCCACTCCATCTCCCCTGAGGACTTAGGACCCTCTAGGCAACTCACCTAGGGACTGGGATGCTCTAGGCCACTCACCTGTGGACAGGGACACCCATTTTCCCTGGGGACTGAGACCCCCTTCTCCCATGGGGACTGGGACCACTGGGATCCTATCTCACCTGGGGACAGGGAACCCACCTCCACTAAGAACAGGAACCTGATCACCCTGTGTGTGCCAAACTCACCTCCCTGCCCCTGTGTGTGCCAACCTCACCGTCCTGCCCGATCACTCTGTGGAAGGTGGTCTCTGGTCAGCAGAGTCCCCCCCCCTCCCACATCAGAGTTACCGGCATTTCCCTTTACATCAGAGTCTGCAGGATTCCCCCTTGCAGTGCAAAGGAACTCAGATGTAAAGAAAAATGATGCAGAGCATGATCTAAAGAGGAACTCTGATGTAAGGGGTTCCTAACTACATCAGAGTCTGCAGCATTGCCCTTTACATCACAAAGTTCACAAAGTTCCCCCTTGCACTGTAAGATTAAAAGGGATGGAGGCCCAGAGACATGTCCAGGGTACACAGAGGAGGCCTCCGTCCCTTCTAATCTAACTCATGTGTCTTCTGTGTACCTTGGACATGTCTCTGGGCCTTCATCCCTTCTAATCTATCTCATGTATCCTCCGTGTACCCTGGACATGTGTCTGGGCCTCCATCCCTTCTAATCTATCTCATGTATCCTCCGCGTACCCTGGACATGTCTCTGGGCCTCCATCCCTTATAATCTATCTCATGTATCCTCTGTGTACCTTGGACATGTCTCTGGGCCTTCATCCCTTCTAATCTATCTCATGTATCCTCCGTGTACCCTGGACATGTGTCTGGGCCTCCATCCCTTCTAATCTATCTCATGTATCCTCCGCGTACCCTGGACATGTCTCTGGGCCTTCATCCCTTATATACAGTCGTGTAGTGAGAGCACATCCATGTAGGGGAGCACCAAGTGGGTTAAAGTCCTGATAACAGCTGTCACAGGAGGGCCCTCACACAGGACACATGTCAGGCAGGGCGGTGAGGTTGACACACACAGGGTGATTGGGCAGGACGGTGAGGTTGGCACACACGGGGGCAGGGAGGTGAGGTTGGCACACACAGGGTGATCAGGTTCCTGTTCTTGGTGGAGGTGGGTTCCCTGTCCCCTGGTGAGATAGGATCCCAGTCCCCGGGTGAGAAGGGGTCCCAGTCCCCAGGTGCGAAGGTGTCCCAGTCCCCATGGGAGAAGGGGGTCTCAGTCCCCAGGGAAAATGGGTGTCCCTGTCCACAGGTGAGTGGCCTAGAGGGTCCCAAGTCCTCAGGGTAGATGGAGTGAGGTATGGGATGGTGTGGGGGATATACCACTTGGAGACTTGGTCACTCACCATGACCAAGTCTGTAGGGCTCTCATTTATGGTCACCTGGGCTCCCTCCAGCAGCAGCACGGATGGGCGATCAGCATATCCCCAGGGAGCACAGTTACGGCTTGACATGCTCTATCTAAAGCACACTTGTCAAAAGAACAAAGAGTAAACAGAGATAAACCGTATGTCATTTTAATAGATTGCAAGCTCTTGGGAACGGGATCTCTGATGGGCTTTCTTAAACTGCAGTGTAGGTCACTTACACATAGCTATTCAGGGCCCCCGCCCCCCTCTGGAAGCACAGACCTTGACCCTCCCGCTGGCACCGCTGTGTCAATCCAAGCTTCCCTGACAAATACACTGATTATGCATGGCGCTTGCCCCCTTTCTCTAGAGCAGCCTAGGGGTGTGTTGGGGGCGGGGCTGGATAAGGTGTTGCCGCTGACATTATTAAGCCAACGGAGTTCTTCCTTACGTCAGTGTTCCCTGCGGAGTTCTCCCTTACGTCAGTGTTCCCTGCGGAGTTCTCCCTTACGTCAGTGTTCCCTGTGGAGTTCTCTTACGTCAGTGTTCCCTGTGGAGTTCTCCCTTACGTCAGTGTTCTCTTTCCGCGCGCTCCCGTGGCTTGCCTCTCGTCGAAAAATGCATACGACGAACTGCGCATGCCCAGTCGATACGTCACACCACAGAGAGCGAGGCAGAATCTTAGATTTAAAGCAGATGTTCACACAAAAAATGAACCTCCGCTTTTCGGAACCCGACCCCTCCGGTGACACATTTGGCACCATTCAGGGGGGAGGGGGGTGCAGATACCTGTCTAAGACAGGTATTTGTACCTACTTCCGGCGTAGACTCCCGCGGGAGTCTAAGCCGCCTCCCGTCCCCTCCCCCCGTGCTGTCTACTGGGACACACACAGGTCCCAGAGGCAGCGGGGACCAGTAAGGAAACGCAGCGCGACTGGCGCATGCGCAGTAGGGAAACAGGAAGTGAAGCCGCAACGCTTCACTTCCTGATTCCCTTACAGAGAACGGCGGGGGCAGCACCCGAGGACCGATTCAGTCTCGGGTGCCAACATCGCTGGACCCTGGGACAGGTGAGTGTCCTTATTTTAAAAGTCAGCAGCTGCAGTATTTGTAGCTGCTGACTTTTAAAAATTTTTTCGCAGGACTCCCTCTTTAAGATTCTCTCCCTCCACACGCTCCCCGTGGCTTGCCTCCCGTCGGAAAATGCATATGATGAACTGTGCATGTGCAGTCGATACGTCACGCCAGCTGATCGGGAAATCAGCTGGAGTGATGTGACGTACTGTGCATGAGGGTCGGTCTACCCGGATCTTGTGTCTAAAATCTACCGGTACCGACCTGCAAAATTTGGGGTCTCTAGCTCAAAGTATGGGGGAGATATGGACTTCCAAAGGGGAACGACCCATGGTGCCCACCAAGGCCGAGGGGGCAGCGAGATCGGAACCGGTCCCTTGGTGCCCCATGGCCGGTCTGAACTTTTTGATTTACCGGTCCATATCTCCAGGACCGTAGGTCACAGGAACTTCAAACTTGGTAGTTGGGGATTCATAGAGGCCCCCTAGCTGCAGGCCAAATTTGAGGTCTCTGAAACGAAAGGTGCCTGAAATGACTTTTCTGAAAATGACCATGCATGCTTTGTGTCGACCTAACTTTCAAACTCCAGCATTTTTTGGGCTCCAGGAAAGTCATCTTCCGAACCGTTTGAGTTAGGAGTCCAATTTTTGGATATGTTGTAGATCTAGATCCCATGAGTCGGCACACCAAATTTGGGGTTCCGGAGATAAGAGTCCTCAAAGTCATCCGACCGGTAGAGGCCAGAACCTAAGTCAGAATTTTCTGGGTAGCAGAACCGGTTTTACCGCCCTAGGGGTGCCGTATTTTGGAGACAGTTACAGGCCAACCGTATTGTCTAGGAACCCCAAATTTGGATCACATGTAGTGCATCGTCTCTCCTAGAAGTGTGCCAAGATTGGTGTTCCTAACCCCAACATCTGAGGAAATATCAGCCCCCCAAGTTGACCGAGTTTCCCATAGACTGCAATGTTGAACGTGCGGTTTCTACCGGTTGACCCTTTGGGGTGCCACCGGCCCGCCAAACGTTCCCTGGACCCCAAACTTGGCCACTGAGTACCCGAAGAGCAGCCTCCCAGTGTCGGTGTATTTTTAAGACCCATAGAATAAGAGAGCGCCGCGCACGTCTTTGTCAGTGTTGTGTGAGGGGGCCACCAGTCCCCGAAAGTCGAGGTGGGTGCCATACCGTGGAAAAGGCTTGAAATATTATAATGAGACCCCCCTGAGCTTTCTATAATTAACCGGATCCGAGCTACACCGTTTCAAAGTGCCATTTTCCGGTTACCGGAGGGTTCTGGTTGGGGTACCGGGCCCCGGTTCTGTGTGGGGGTACCCATAGAGTGCTTCTACATCACCCCCAAGATTTGTAATTTTGTGACCCATGGTCAGGGAGCACCGGTACAGTGAAGACGGTCAACATTGTGGCCACGATAAAGGGTTCCTGAAGCTCCAAGAGGTGTAGCGGTGATATCTGGGGAAAAGGGGTGCAAGTTTGGTGTCACTAGCCCATTTGGTCGTCGAATGGTTCAGTGATAAGTCAAATCCGCCACAATTTGGCCTGGTTTTCCCATAGACTCCCATGTTAAGTGAGGGGCCTATTTTGGGGAGTCGGTACCGGCCTTCCTTTGGTTCCCTGGACCCAAAATTTCTTCCACGTGTAGCCATGCCCCCCCCCCTACAATTGTGCCAAGTTTAGTGTGATTTGACTTGGTGGGTCCCCTGAAACCGGAGCTCAAACTTGCCCCAATATCGGCAGTTTTTCCCCTAGGAGGCAAAGTGAAGCAAGGGGTGCTATCTTTGGGAGACAGTTACGGGCCAACTGTAGGGTCTAAGAACCCCAAATTTGAATCACAAGTAGTGCATCGTCTTTCCTACAAGGGTGCCAAGTTTGGTGTTCCTAACCCCAACAGCCAAAGAAATATCAGCCCCCCTAATTTGACTGAGTTTCCCATAGACTCCAATGTTAAACGTGCGGTTTCTACCAGTTAACCTTTTGGTGTGCCACCGGCCCGCCAAACGTTCCCTGGACCCCAAACTTGGCCAGTGAGTACCCGAAGAGCATCCCCACAGCCTCCCAGTGTCGGTATATTTTTAAGACCCATAGAACCAAAGAGCACCACGCATGTCTTTGCCGGTGTTGTGTGAGGGGTCCACCAGTCCCCGAAAGTCGAGGGGGGTGCCATACTGTGGAAAAGGCTTGAAATATATAATGAGACCCCCCTGAGCTTTCTAGGGTTAACCGGATCCGAGCGACACAGTTTCAAAGTGCCATTTTCCGGTTACCAGAAGGTTCCTGTTGGGGTTCCCGGGCCCCGGTTTGGTGTGGGGGTACCCATAGAGTGCTTCAACATCACCCCTAAGTTTTGTAATTTTGGGACCCATGGTCAGGGAGCACCGATACCGTGAAGACGGTCAACATTGTGGCCCCGGTAAATCCCTGGTAAAAGGTCCCCTAACCTCAAAATTTTTTATGAGGTGCAGCTGTGCTATCTGGGAAGTGGGGGTGCAAGTTTAGTGTCGCTAGCCCATTCGGTCATCGAATGGTTGAGCGATAAGTGAAATTCGCCACAATTTGACCCGATTTTCCTATAGACTCCCATGTTAAGTGAGGGGCCTAATTTGGGGAGTCGGTACCGGCCTTCCTTTGGTTCTCTGGACCAGAAATTTCTTCCCCGTGTAGCCATGCCCCCCCCCTACAAGTGTGCCAAGTTTAAAGTGATTTGACTCGGTGGGTCCCCTGAAACCGGAGCTCAAACTTACCCCAATATCGGCAGTTTTTCCCCTAGGAGGCAAAGTGAAGCGAGGGCTGCTGTCTTTGGGAGACAGTTACAGGCCAATTGTAGGGTCTAAGAACCCCAAATTTGAATCACAAGTAGTGCATCGTCTTTCCTACAAGTGTGCCAAGTTTGGTGTTCCTAACCCCAACAGCCCAGGAAATATCAGCCCCCCTAATTTGACTGAGTTTCCCATAGACTCCAATGTTAAACGTGCGGTTTCTACCGGTTGACCTTTTGGGGTGCCACCGGCCCGCCAAGCGTTCCCTGGACCCCAAACTTGGCCAGTGAGTACCCGAAGAGCATCCCCACAGCCTCCCAGTGTCGGTGTATTTTTACGACCCACAGAACCAGAGAGCGCCATGCACGTATTTGCCGATGTTGTGTGAGGGGGCCACCAGTCCCCAAAAGTCAATGGGGGTGCCATACGGCGAGAAAGGCTTGACATATTATAATGAGACCCCCCTGAGCATTCTACGGTTAACCGGATCCGAGCTACACTGTTTCAAAGTGCCATTTTCCGGTAACCTGAAGGTTCTGGGGGGCGTGGCCTGGACCGGCATGGTGTGAGGAGTGCAACAAGGGAGCTCCGCTCGAGGAAAGATCCGTCACTTCAAAATCCTACAAATTTAGGTAGCTTTTCTAACCCTACTATGCTGGATATCCACCTCCACACATATCGTCACCATGTCGCCTCCAAAAAAAATGGCAGAATCAATTGCTAAGCTCGATAAATACCGGCTTAAAGAGAAGGGGACTACAGGTGAAAATGGCGCCGATGCACCTTCCTCCTCTGAATCAGCGGCAGATGATACGGCCCGTGTGCTTGAGGAAATTTCTGACTGCAAAAGCTCTCTGACCTGTAAGATTGAGGAAGTGAAGATCGATGTGTCCCTTATAAGACAGGACTGCAAAAGTTAAGGGACCGCGTCACTGAAACGGAGACCCGTATCAGCAGAGTGGAAGACGAAATGCCGCCATTACAGCATGCCACTGACCATATCCAACAGCAACTCCACGCTATCCTTTCAAAACAAGATGACATGGAGCACCGCCTGAGGCGCTGTAATCTCCGATTTGTAGGATTGCCGGAGGGTGCAGAGGGCACTGATCCTTCGGCATTTTTAGAAAACCTCCTCATTTCTACTTTTGGAAGACCGGAATTCTCAACATCATTTGTGGTTGAACGAGCGCACCGATTGGCGGCAAAACCCCCACCGCAAGGTGCACCCCCCCGGACATTCATAGCGAAATTCTTGAATTTCAGAGACCGGGACGCTATCCTTCGTCTTACAAGTCTGAAGGGCAACATCCACTTCAGAAATGTGGAAATTAAAGTGTTCCCGGATTTCTCAGCAGAGGTCCAGAAGAAGCAAGCGCTCTTCACGGAAGCGAAGCGCCAACTCCGGATTCGACATTACACATACGCCATGTTATTCCCCGCCAGGCTGCGCGTGGTGGGAGATGATCGAACCCACTTTTTCGACACACCGGAGGCTGTGTTTGCTTGGTTGGACAACCGGGCTGCTCCTAATCGTCCACCTCTGGGAGAATGATATCGCAGGTTGACCCCCTAGCCATAGATGAGATGAAGCCATAAGTATTTCCCCTGCATCTGATCTTCCCGAAGGACTACAGGATAAGGTACTTTTTTAGCTCACGGCACCCCTAAGCATTTTATGTTACTCCCCCTCAAGCCCCGGGGGGTAGGGGACGTTGACAGTACATTCTCTGCTACACTGAAGCAGTTACTTGCCTGACCAGACCATCGCACTCTCCCCTGCAGCTCAGCGTCGGGAGAATAGCAAGTTGTTCTGTCCCCCTTAGCACGGCAGTGCTGAAGATACAGGACCCCCCCCTTTTTTTTATTTTTATTTTTCTCCTGATAAAGATCAGGATGGCAGCCTCCAATATAAAATCTATCCGGTATAAAATCAGTGAAAATAAAACAATTAAGTCCGGAATACTGCAATAAATTCTTCTATACGATGAGGTGAAGAAATTGGAAGATGACTATGTGGTGAACTGCCTACCAGAACGTAAGCCAAATCAGACAGATGGCTTAAAACCCAGCCCGGGCCCTTGGAAACACTTCAAAAAGAGCAGAATCCTTTGCGCTCATATGGCAGAATAGGTCCACATAGGGTTAAATCAAAATAAAAAGACCATAGTGTGATACTGACATAAACATATTCCAACAAAAGAAGGGGGGTGTCCACACAAATAATCATAGAATCATAAATGCACCCTGAATGTATAACCAATACAGGGACGCAGGAAAAAGTGTGTGCAGCATGCAATGAAAGGTGTCCTTTAGAGTGTAAAATGGAAACACCAGTTAACCAAAAATGGGGTTGAACCAACAGACCAGAAATTAAACAGCCAAGAGAACACCCGGTGCACAGACACAAGGGGCCGCTTACCAGATGGTGAACTGGTGAGGGCATAAATAGCAATAGGTTTGCAGCCTCTGTGTAACCCAGAGTGTAGACTTAAATAGACCTATAGGGGTTCCTGCTCACCAGAGAGACAACCAGAAATAGCCCAAACGAAGCACTGGCAGAGTCCCCACGATCCCGTCCTGGCAGGTCCTCACAGGCTCGGATAGGTGTATATATTAAAAAGGAGAAGCAGCCAATGGTGTAATAACGTACGACTCCAATTTATTAAAAACAAGCACTTACATGTAAAAACACGAAGAACAGCGATGCCGGCCGGCACTCAGACAGCTCCCGTCCACTCAGAGCAAAGCGTGGTGACGTCAGCACGTCCCTCCCAGACGCGTTTCGTCACAGGTTGACGTTCTCAATGGGGAACGGGCAGCGCGCTGAGCCACCACAATTTATGCAGACACCAAGCCTCGCTCTGGGACCAAATAGGGGAAAACACAGAGCGCCATCTTGGGTGTGGGCATAGGTAATGGAAAGACACGGGAATAGCGGCGATTAAACGTCAGCCAATTCCCGTCACTCCTCTAGTAAGTTAAAGACATAAAAAAGCATTTATTATTATACTCAAGTGACCATTATTACAATTGACGCCCTTTGTGCACAGAGGGCGGGCCTCAATAGTTAAATACAGGGACCAATCTGAATGACCAGATATGTATAGCAAAGGAAAGATTATAAATACGTAAAAAATATATAGGAAAAATATATAAAAATATATAAAATGTCCCCAATCATGGGCACATAAAGTGAGGCACTTAGCACTCGAAGTGAAGAAAGAATTAAAATTAAAAATACATTCAGGATTGGCAAATGCATCCCTCTTTAATCCCCCGGGAACACTTGCTCCAGCGCTCAAAGTGTTCAGAGATGTGTTGTTGAGGGATCTCGAGGAGTTGGAGATTAAAAATGCAAGGAACTCCAGAGCCATACAAGAGGGACTAGATTCTTTGTGCAAGAACAAAGACCTAGTCATTCGCCCAGCGGATAAGGGGGGAGGGATAGTGGTGCTTGATCGGAAGGATTACCTGGCCGAAATGTCCAGGATCCTTGGCGACACAGAAACCTACACCCCCCTCCCCTCCGACCCTAAAAATAGCTACCTTAGGGAGTTACGTAGGATCATTTCCAAAGACACTTCCCGGGGTATTCTGGGAGACAAGGAGAGCCTATATTTGGTCCCCAGAGCCCCCAGAACCCCTATTATTTACTATCTCCCAAAGGTCCATAAGAACCCTATCTGCCCCCCGGGACGCCCCATTGTGAGTGGCATTGACTCTGTCACATCCCGGGTGGGCAGATATATTGATTTTTTCCTCCAGCCCCTAGTGCAAAAGATGCCATCATATATCAAAGACACACGCCATGTGCTTAATCTTCTTTCTGGTACGGATATCAGGCCTGGGATGTGGTTGGTGAGCGCGGATGTCACCTCGTTATACACCATAATCCCTCATGACATGGGCCTTCAAGCTGTTGAGGGGGCTTTAAAGAGTGACTCAGGCCTTCCCACAGACCAGATTTCCTTTATTATGGAGTTGTTGGTTTTTGCGGCCTCCCACAACTATTTTTGGTTTTCAGACCAATTCTACCGCCAGAGTCGTGGCGTAGCTATGGGGGCCAAATATGCCCCCAGCCTGGCCAACTTATTTATGGCCAAGTGGGAGGAGGATGTCATCTATACCCACCGGAATCCCCATCTAGTCCTGTGGGCAAGGTATATAGATGACATCCTCCTCCTGTGGGATGGAGATGGCTTGGAACTTCAACAATTCTTGTCCTCCCTTAATACCAACAATCGTGGAATCCATTTGAACTTTGAGACAAGTCAGACTCAAATCCACTTCTTGGATCTCACCATATCTATTGAAGGTGGGATTCTGTCTACATCAACCTTTTTTAAGGAGAGTGATAGAAATTCCTACATTCCGCTTGAAAGTTGTCACTACAGACCCTGGTTAAAGGGGATACCAAAAAGCCAATATATGAGGGTCCGTAGGAATTGTTCGAACTTGGAGAATTTTTTTATCACAGAGTAATGTTCTCACAGAGAGATTCCTAGAAAAGGGGTATACTAATGGAGACCTCATTCCGGTGCTAAAAAGTGTACAGGAGATGGATAGAGAACTTCTGTTGAGGGACAGACCCCGGACCAGTACCTCCACAAACAAATTGGGAATCCATTTTATCACCACTTATTCACTCCAACACAAAGAGATTAAGCAATTGGTTTCTAAACACTGGCACATAGTTACTAATGATCGGATTTTAAAAGAAGCTCTACCATCTAAGCCTAGAATTGTTTTTAAGGGGGCGCCCTCATTTAGGAATAGGTTAGCCTCAGGGGTACTAGATCCCCCTCACATTAGAGCAACCTTTTTTGACCAGTTAACTGGTTTCTACAAATGTAATAAGTGTCGGGTCTGTTCCTACAACTCATGTGTGACCAGGAGGACCCAAACATCACTCCATTTATTACCTGTTCTACCATTGGAGTGGTTTACCTATTGCAATGCCCTTGTGGCTTGCAATATGTGGGGCGGACCAAACGCCCCCTCCAGGTGAGGCTCAATGAGCACATTACCAACATTCTGACAGGTTTTAAAAACCATTCGGTCTCGAAACATTATAGGCTGGTTCATAATAGAGACCCGTCCAACACCCTGTTTTTGGGAATTGACCGCTACAAACCTCATTGGCGGGGTAGCTCCCTGGTAAGGGAGATCTCTAAATCCGAAATGGCTTGGATTCACAGGATTAAAAGCTACACGCCGTACGGTCTCAACATAGATGTGGATGTAAATTCATTTATTGATAACTCCTAATTTTTGTGGTTTAAGGAATCTCAGTAGATTGGGCATACCCAACCTCTGTTAGCACTTTGATTTATCTATTCACGGTCCGTATTTCCCCTGTTAGGATCAGTTTTAAGTTTAATTTTCAGTCATTTTTGATGTGATATGCCTTGGTCGGGGCCCTTGACAAGGCCCCGTCCGAATTCTTTATGTTCTGGTTAATATAGGCACCATATGGAGGTGGCCATGATATCACCAGTCTTGGATACTGGTGTATTTTCTTCACCAGCTATCAACCTATAGGGTTCCCTTAAAGGATATAGCAGTTTATTTATCATTTTATTTATTTCTATTTTAATTTATCCAATTTCCTAATCCTGCACTCTAGTACCCCCTACTCCTCAGGGGGCCTAGTACACTGTGAATATGTGACTATATATGCAAACTGCGCATTATGTATGACTATGGTTTATTCCATTTTAGGTTTGTATAAGGTACAAATATATCTCTTGGTAATTCATAATGTACCTATTTTGCCTTGTTTGTTCTATGCATGCCATTT
Source organism: Lithobates clamitans (assembly GCA_037952925.1). NCBI lineage: Eukaryota > Metazoa > Chordata > Amphibia > Anura > Ranidae > Lithobates > Lithobates clamitans. The sequence goes on along the minus strand of JBBGZY010000025.1, from coordinate 6,720,855 downwards.
ATCTTTGTAGAGCTGAATGGGGCTGTGTGCCACACGACCCCCAATCTAATAAGTTTGAAATGCCTTGCCCCTATATGGTTTAAAGTCCGGAGGTATAGCATGGAAGCTGTCCACTATTGGGGACACTGTATTCCTTTGTTATGCATATCCGGCCATTCTGAGTGGTCCCTTTACTTAATGATTGAGGCCTGCCCTTTGTGCATAAAGGGCGTGAATCATATTAATTTTTAATTTTAATTCTTTTTTCACTTCGAGTGCTAAGTGCCTCACTTTATGTGCCCATGATTGGGGACATTTTATATATTTTTATATATTTTTCCTATATATTTTTTACGTATTTATAATCTTTCCTTTGCTATACATATCTGGTCATTCAGATTGGTCCCTGTATTTAACTATTGAGGCCCGCCCTCTGTGCACAAAGGGCGTCAATTGTAATAATGGTCACTTGAGTATAATAATAAATGCTTTTTTATGTCTTTTCTATGTGTTTAACTTACTAGAGGAGTGACGGGAATTGGCTGACGTTTAATCGCCGCTATTCCCGTGTCTTTCCATTACCTATGCCCACACCCAAGATGGCGCTCTGTGTTTTCCCCTATTTGGTCCCAGAGCGAGGCTTGGTGTCTGCATAAATTGTGGTGGCTCAGCGCGCTGCCCGTTCCCCATTGAGAACGTCAACCTGTGACGAAACGCGTCTGGGAGGGACGTGTTGACGTCACCACGCTTTGCTCTGAGTGGACGGGAGCTGTCTGAGTGCCGGCCGGCATCGCTGTTCTTCGTGTTTTTACATGTAAGTGCTTGTTTTTAATAAATTGGAGTCGTACGTTAATACACCATTGGCTGCTTCTCCTTATAACCCCTATAGGTCTATTTAAGTCTACACTCTGGGTTACACAGAGGCTGCAAACCTATTGCTATTTATGCCCTCACCAGTTCACCATCTGGTAAGTGGCCCCTTGTGTCTGTGCACCGGGTGTTCTCTTGGCTGTTTAATTTCTGGTCTGTTGGTTCAACCCCATTTTTGGTTAACTGGTGTTTCCATTTTACACTCTAAAGGACACCTTTCATTGCATGCTGCACACACTTTTTCCTGCGTCCCTGTATTGGTTATACATTCAGGGTGCATTTATGATTCTATGATTATTTGTGTGGACACCCCCCTTCTTTTGTTGGAATATGTTTATGTCAGTATCACACTATGGTCTTTTTATTTTGATTTAACCCTATGTGGACCTGTTCTGCCATATGAGCGCGAAGGATTCTGCTCTTTTTGAAGTGCTTCCAAAGGCCCGGGCTGGGTTTTAAGCCATCTGTCTGATTTGGCTTACGCTCTGGTAAGCAGTTCACCACATAGTCATCTTCCAATTTCTTCACCTCATCATATAGAAGAATTTATTGCAGTATTCCGGACTTAATTGTTTTATTTTCACTGATTTTATACCGGACTCACTTTTAGCGCGGTTTACCTGTTTATGTATTTTGTTGGTGGGCCCCACTTATAACCGCAGCTTATTGAACTTTTTTCATGATACTTGCATAAGGTGTCACCTCACCCTTACTCACACTTTTTTTTGGCACCAATATTCAATTTCTATATATATTTTTTATATTTTTTCAATTTTGTTTATCCAAGCGCAATTTTGTTTTTTCTTAATATAAAATCTATGGCCTCTCATCTCAAAAATTTTTTTTGTTGATCCCATTGTGCACCCCGTTTTCACCTCCCCTGATACTGTTTTATCCTACAAAACAATATTGTAACTGTCGAATACTAAAGTTACCCTCGGGTTACTTCCTACCAGGATGTCTAATGATCGGGCACGTATATTCTAATTTTTTATGTTTTTATATCCTATGTTATTATCCGCCACGCCCGCTCCTAAAGGTTGCTCCCCTTGCACTATTGCTGGTTTTGCAGCGGAAGTTTGTCCCCTTAGCCGCGGGAGCCTTAATGGGCCCCGTTACTTCAATACAGTATTGCACTGTTATTTCACAAGCTAAGTTTCCCTGGCCTGTCTGGGAGCACGTTCCCCGGAGGATTGTATGTGGGGGATGTGACGTGCCCAGCCAGTCCAGTGCGTTTGTTCATGGTAATGTTTTGTTTAGTTTTAAGTTATTCGTTATTATTTTATTCACACTGTATGAAATTCTGAAGTGGTATATTAATTACGCAAGTGAACGTACTGACGAGGGCCAAATATGCCCATTGGGTAATGGATTATGATGATATACTCTCCCAGCTTTGTAATTCAGACTTGCTCCAATATCGAGACAAGTTGTTACAGACTGGGAGATTTACATATATATTACCTATAATGATATGTCGTCCATAAAATGTATAACATGGGATGTCCGTGGTCTTAGAGCTAAACCTAAGAGGAATGCAGTTCTGAAATATCTTAAGGCACAACAAGCACAGGTTATGGTCTTGGTGGAAACCCACTTAACTGGGCAATTAATGCTATCGCTTAAAAAACCATGGCTGGGGTGGGTTTACCAGGCCCCATATACAGCATACTCTAGAGGTGTGGCGATTTTAGTAGCTAAAACACCACAATTCGTCATGCTTTCATTGAAATCTGACCCCTAGGGCAAGTTCCTATTTCTACACTGCCGACTGAACGGCTTAGAAATACTTCTCCTAGCAATATATGTACCCCCCCCCATTTCAATTCAGTGTTATAAATGAAGGACTGGAGTTTATGTCACAATTTCCCACAACTCCAACTGTGTGGATGGGAGATTTTAATAATGTAATGGATAATCATTTAGACAGAACCTCTCTGACGACCCTGAGTGACAGTCTGCCCTCCCCCACACGATTCGGGAAGCTAATGGGTGAAATGGGTCTGATAGATGCCTGGAGAGCTTGCCACCACACGGTAAACGCATTTACATGTTTCTCTGCGACACACAACACCATGTCAAGAATTGACTTGATCCTGCTATCCCAATCGCTGGCACCGAACCTCAAAGGGGCAGGTCTATCTCCTCGTATTCTCTCGGACCACGCCCCTTGTTGGATAGAACTTGAGGTGGACCTCTCCCCCTCTACATATGTATGGAAACTTAACCCTTTCTGGCTCAAAGTTGTTCCGGATTTGGGTGGTCTAGGAGAGGAGTGGGAGTTTTTCTTCAGCACAAACACTGACACAGCCCCTTTTGATATAGTCTGGGATATGTTTAAAAACCATGCCCGCATGATTCTAGCACAAAGAATAGCCAGATATAAACGCACTTCTAACGACATTATCCACCAAGCAGAAATAGCTATGGCAGAGGCAGACAGAACCTTCTCGGAGCACCCCTCCACTGAAACAGCTAATCAGATAAAACTACAAACGCGTATAGTGAATGGGCTTCACTTTGAAAGAGCAGAAAGGAAAATATTTTACATCAAACAAAAAGTGTACGAGTGTGGGGAGCGCGCGGGATGATTACTGGCCTATTTGGCCCATATGGAACATAAACCACCCACAGTTGTTGCCCTACAAGATAATACGGGGGCTCTGATACAGGACCCCGACAAAGTGGCCGATATGTTTCGCTCCTTTTATGCCTCTCTATACTCGTCCATAACCAACAAATCTAGACAAGAAATAGCCGATTTTCTATCCAATGTTACCTTCACACATCTAACACACTCCCAAAAAGAAATGCTGGAGGAGCCAATCACCAAAGATGATGTCGCTGAAGCCATGTCACATCTCGCCTTCGCCAAGGCTCCGGGGTCTGACGGTCTCCCATTGGAATTCTATGACACATACAGTGAGATTCTCACCCCCAAGCTCCATGCGATATTTACCTACATATTTAAATCAGGTTCCCTTCCCAAATCAATGAGCGAGGCATTTATTGTACTCATCCTTAAGCCAGGTAAAGACCCCACACTCCCAGAATCATATCGCCCCATTTCCCTATTACAGATAGACATAAAAATATTGGCCAAGGTCCTGGCACTGCGCTTGAATAAGGTTATTCTGAGTCTTATACACCCCGATCAAACCGGGTTCATGCCGGCAAAAAATACAGCGTACAATTTAAGAAGACTATATATGAACATACAGGCCAGACACAACCAGACGGGCTCCAGAGTGGTGGTGTCCCTTGACGCTGCTAAAGCTTTCGATTCTGTCGAATGGGACTATCTTTGGGAGTGTCTGGCCAGGTTCGGTTTTGGACCCAAATATATCCGCTGGATTCAGCTTCTGTACCGGACTCCGAGTGCCAGGATCTTGGTCAACGGCAAAACGTCACAGGCATTCCCACTAGCCAGGGGCACACGTCAGGGCTGCCCCCTCTCCCCTTTACTTTATGCCCAAGCAGTAGAACCCCTGGCGTCATCACTAAGAGAACATCCAGAGGTTAGGGGTTTAAGCCGAGGCCATCTGACCGAGAAAATCAGCCTATATGCGGACGATATGCTTTTATATCTAGAAGACTCTGGTCACTCATTACTAAAGGCCCTTGAAATTATTAAGCAATTTGGGAATTACTCAGGTCTAAAGATCAACTGGGAGAAATCCCAGATACTCCCTGTGGATCTTGGAGCCCCATCAGAGGTGCAGACCTCATCCCCCTTGATACGGGTTAGTGAAATCAAATACTTAGGTATAAAAATTACACGATCTCCAGATGAATACATTAGACTGAACCTAGAGCCGCTGTTCCAAATATTGAAAACTAAAACACAACTGTGGTCCAGATCCTCAGGGGTAATAAAGAAAGAGGTAACTTGGACGGTCGCAAAGGCAAAGGCCTGCTATTCAACTATTGTAAGATATGGGAGATAGTTGGTCGTAAACTTCAAATCCCAAGTACACACAGTCAGACACCCCTATGGAACAACCCAGGTCTCACCGAATTATCACAGTTACCAGATATTGATCCGTGGAGTTATCATGGGGTGGTTTATTTAACAGATATGTACATTGTAGACATTCTCAAATCATTTCAACAACTGAAAGACCAGTATGGTCTCCCCAACTCTATGCACTTCCGATACCTCCAGCTTCGCCACGCTCTCCAGACCCAATTTCGAGATTCCCCACCAAATCTAGAGCAATTGGATATTCTGGCTGTGATAAATGGTCCAGATCACCAAAAGCTAATTTCTATATTCTACTCAAGCTTACTTCGCCCCAAGGCGGTAAATATTGCTTATAAATTAAAAGAGCGTTGGGTCGGGGACGTGGGGGAGATGGAGGAGGAGGAGTGGGAAGAGGTCCTAGACGCCTGTAAAAAGGTATCTCATAAACCCTCAGACCGTCTCACACAATTATTTATTCTACACAGATCTTATTTGACCCCCATACGTCTGGCCAAATTTAGAGCTGAACATAGCCCACTTTGTCCTAGATGCGCAAGCCCCCAGGGGACATTTTTTCACCTCCTGTGGACATGTCCAATGATACAGGATTATTGGGCCCAAATAGTTAAATTCATTCATGACAAGATGGGCTCGCCATTAACTCTATGCCCGAAACAATGTATATTGGGGGTGTTCCCAAACCCTGAATCGGATAAATTCCATCACATATTTCTACAGGAAACACTGTTTATTGCCAGAATGCTTATTGCAAGGAAATGGCTTAGAGCAACACCGCCCAAAATCCAGGAATGGGTTGCATTAGTTAACAACGTCTTGCCATATAAAAAAGAAATCTATGCCCATAGAGGATGTCCCACAAAGTATAATAAGATATGGGACACCTGGTTAAACGAAGCTTCCACCTGTGACGAACTGAATACCACACCACCAGACCAATAATAATAAAAAGAGGACAAAGAACCAAAACTATTAGTAGACTGCAATAAATAAGTTCTCTGAAAAGATTTAAACGTGCTTTTTTGTGTATAAGCATATATAATGTATATCCAACATTACGTTTTAGAAAAATTGGTAGGCTTCAGTATACTTGATATTCACTTAATACGATGTACCCTTGATACCTGTACCACGAATGTATTTTCCTGTACATGTGAACAATATTTTCAATAAAGAATGGAATTTGTAAAAAAAAAAAAAAAACCTGAAGGTTCTGGTTGGGGTACCGGGCCCCGGTTTTGTGTGGGGGTACCCATAGAGTGCTTCTACATCACCCCCAAGTTTTGTAATTTTGTGACCCATGGTCAGGGAGCACCGGTACCGTGAAGACAGTCAACATTGTGGCCACGGCAAAGGGTTCCCGAACCTCCAAACTTTTAGGAGGTGTAGCTGTGATATCTGGGGAAAAGGGGTGCAAGTTTGGTGTCGCTAGCCCATTTGGTCGTCGAATGGTTTAGCGACCAGTCAAATCCGCCACAATTTGGCCTGGTTTTCCCATAGACTCCCATGTTAAGTGAGGGGCCTACTTTGGGGAGTTGGTACCGGCCTTCCTTCAGTTCCCTGGACCCGAAATTTTTTGCACTTGTAGCCATGGCTCTCTCCTACAAGTGTGCCAAGTTTAGTGTGATTTGACTCGGTGGGTCCCCGGAAACCGGAGCTCAAAGTCACCCCAATATCGGCAGTTTTTCCCCTAGGCGGCAAAGTGAAGCGAGGGGTGCTGTCTTTGGGAGACGGTTACGGGCCAACCGTAGCGTCTAGAAACCCCAAATTTGGATCACTGGTAGTACATCGTCTCCCCTACAAAATGCCAAGTTTGGTGTTCTTATCCCCAATAGCCGAGGAAATATCATCCCCCTAAGTTAACCAAGTTTCCCATAGACTCCAATGTTAAATGTACGGTTTCTACCGGTTAACCTTTTGGGGTGCCACCGGCCCGCCAAACGTTCCCTGGACCCCAAACTTGGCCATTGAGAACCCGAAGTGCATCCCCACAGCCTCCCCGTGTCGTGGTATTTTTAAGACCCATAGAACCGGAGAGCGCCACGCACGTCTTTGCCTGTGTTGTGTGAGGGGGCCACTGGTCCCCGAAAGTCGAGGGGGGTGCCATACGGTGGAAAAGGCTTGAAATATTATAATGAGACCCCCCTGAGCTTTCTAGGGTTAACCGGATCCGAGCTACACCGTTTCACATTGCCATTTTCCGGTTACCGGAAGGTTCCGGTTGGGGTACCAGGCCCCGGTTCGGTGTGGGGGTACCCATAGAGAGTGTCTCTACTTCACCCCCAAGCTTTGTGATTTTGTGACCCATGGTCAGGGAGCACTGGTACCGTGAAGAGGTCAACATTGTGGCCCCGGTAAAAGGTCCCCGAACCTCAACATTTTTATGAGGTACAGCTGTGCTATCTGGGAAGAAGGGGTGCAAGTTTAGTGTTGCTAGCCCATTCGGTCATCGAATGGTTGAGTGATAAGTGAAATTCGCCACAATTTGGCCTGAGGGGTGCTGTCTTTGGGAGATGGTTGCGGGCCAACCGTAGGGTCTCCCCTACAAGTGTGCCAAGTTTGGTGTTCCTAACCCCAATAGCCAGGAAATATCATCCCCCCAAGTTAACCAAGTTTACCATAGACTCCAATGTTAAACGTGCGGTTTCTACCAGTTGACTTTTTGGGGTGCCACTGGCCCGCCATAGGTTCCCTGAACCCCAAACTTGGCCAATGCATACCTAAAGAGCATCCCCACAGCCTCCCGGTGTCGGTGTATTTTTAAGACCCATAGAACCGGAGAGCACCACACATATGCCATTCTGTAGAAAAGGCCTGAAATATTCAAATAAGACCTACCAGAGCCTTTCGTAGTGAACTGGGTCCGAGCTACACTGTTTCAAAGTGCCATTTTCTGGTTGGGGTTCTGGGCCCTGGTTCAGTGTGGGGGTACCCATAGAGTGTCTCTACATCACCCTTAAGTTTTGTAATTTTGTGACCCATGGTCAGAGAGCACCAGTACCGTGAAGACGGTCAACATTGTGGCCCCGGTAAAGGGTCCCCAAACCTCCACATTTTTATGAGGTGTAGCTGTGATATCTGTAAAAAAGGGGTGCAAGTTTAGTGTCGCTAGGCCATTTGGTTGAGCAATAAGTGAAATCCGCCACAATTTGGCCTGGTTTCCCCATAAACTCCCATGTTAAGTAAGGGGCCTACTTTGGGGAGTCGGTACTGGCCTTCCATAGGTTCCCTGAATTTCTTGCACGTGTAGCTATGGGTCTCCCCTACAAGTGTGCCATATTTGGTGGGATTTGACCGGTGGGTCCCCAGAAACCGGAGCTCAAAGTCGCCTGTTTTTTCCCCCAGGCGGAAAAATGAAGAGTGGCCCACTTTGGGGAGTGAGTACCGGCTGTCCTTTGGTTCCCTGGAGCCATGGGTCTTCCCTATAAGTGTGCCAAGTTTGGTGGGTTTTTATTGAGTGGGTCCCCGGATACAGGAGCTCAAAATATCTCCCGAGCCTCTCCTACACTTTTCTCTTACTGCCAGCGGAAAAATGAAGCAAGGGGCTCACTTTCGGGAGTCGGTACTGGCTGCCATTCGGTTCCCTGGACCCGAAATTTCTTCCACATGCAGCCATGGGTCTTCCCTATAAGTGTGCCAAGTTTGGTGGGTTTTTATTGAGTGGGTCCCCGGATACAAGAGCTCAAAATATCTCCCGAGCCTCTCCTACACTTTTCTCTTCCTGCCAGCGGAAAAATGAAGCAAGGGGCTCACTTTCGGGAGTCGGTACCGGCTGCCGTTCGGTTCCCTGAAATTTCTTCCACATGCAGCCATAGGTGTTCCCTAAAAGTGTGCCAAGTTTGGTGGGTTTTCACCTACACTGTGCCTCTCCACTGTTTTCTGTGACTCCTGTCGGAAAATGCATCCGACGAACTGCGCATGTGCAGTCTTGCGTCATGCCAGCTGATAGGGGAATCAGCTGGTGTGACGTAGTGGATGCATTATTAATATCCTTGAACTGTAAAGGTTCTCATTAATCCAGGTCATGGTAGATCTGTAAAAAAAAATAAATCAAGGCAACTGGACTTGCTGTATTTTTCTTGAAGACAGTTTGCTAATCATCCAGCAAGCTTTCTCAATTCAGAATCACTTGTACATACATTCTCTGGGAATGGAAAGTGGATGTGAGCGATGTATTTGCTTTGTATTAAAGGGATGATGTGTTTGAAATCTTATAAAAAAATAAAATATTTTATTTGACTCTTTTGATTTTGATTATTTTTAAGTTTTAAAGAGTAAAACAAACTATTAAAATAGGAATGGGTCACTTCTAAATGTATTCACAATGTTATAGGTTTGTTTTTGTTTTTTTAAGTACTTTCCAAGTCAATTTGACAAAAAATGCTTAAAAATATATGTTGAAATGCCTTTATTAGATGCTAAAAAATATCTGAAACTCAGCTCTGGCGACCAGGAGGCCTCGCAGACACCACAGGCCTCAGGCCCTATTTCTCCCAGTCATGACTCGGATTCTCAGCTGGAAGACGGGGATACTCGGACACACCGATTCAGCCAAGCGGTTAACCTGTGGGACCTACAACATGTCGCATTGGATATTACCAGTAACATTACAGGTACCCTGAAAGCGGCTATACTAGACCTTAAGATGGACATTCAGGCAGTGGCGGCCCATATCACAGACGTGGAGCAAACTACGCAGCTTCATACAGCCGCTATCAGGCAAGTGCAACACACGTATGATGCCCAATTATCATATCTATATGACTTACATCGCCAAGTCGAAGACCTCGATAACCGAGGACGGAGGCATAACATCCGAGTCAGGGTGGTACCGGAGAGCTTAGAGGTGGGTTCATTGCCCCAGGTAGTCTGCGCCATCTTTAACGATCTTTTAGATTGCCCCCCAGATTCCCCAATTGAGATGGAGAGACTACATCGAGCCCTCAGACCTCCCCCCAGAGACAATGAGCCCCCGAGGGATGTTATCTGTTGTGTTGTGAACTTTCCGCTGAAAGAGGAAATCCTGAGAAAAGCCAGAGAGAGAGGCAAAATGCATCACAATGGTACTGAGATTAAACTATTTCAGGACCTTTCCCCAACTACTCTGCAGAACAGGCGAGCCTTGCGCCCCCTGTTGGACCAACTTAGAGCGCAGAATATACAATATCGCTGGAAATTTCCTTTCTGCCTGTCCACCACCGCTAGGGGCCGCACTGCTCTCTTGAGATCGCCAGATGACCTATCAGCCTTTTGTGACCAACTCGATCTACCGATGACGGAGCTTCCGGAGTGGTGTGCGTTTCACTTCCTGTCTGAGCCATGGAGACCGGTATCACACAATCCCTTGCCCAGAGCGCAGAGACACCGCTCTAGACGAAGGAGATCGGGGCCCCCCTCTCCTGGTGCCCACTCCTCCCGCCGAGACTCGGCATATCACGGCATGGGACAACCCGTAACCCCCCGAAGGAACAATCACGAAGCCTGAAATACACAGTTCCTGACACTGCCTGAGTAGGTCGGTTTACCCAGAGAGATTCACATTACTGTTACAATTTCTAGTTTTTTTCTTTCCTCATTTTTCTACTTTTTTTCCTCACTCATGCCTTAACTCCAGCATGTAAGCAAGAGAGGCCTACAGTATGTCCTGGGAGCCGGAGATTACAACCAGCTTGCCATACTGTCCTTGGAAAACCTTGCACCATGGCTCCAAACAAGGCCCTGCAAACATTACTGATTCCACTACTGATTTCTTTTGTTTTTCGTTAAAGACAGAATCCATAACCCTCAAATAAAAATTGTGAACCAATATGCTGTGAGGAATCGAGACACCTCCATCTACCCAGGAAAAGATGCTTTTTTCTATGTGCTCGCATATTCTAGGTTCTTACCTATCGAAACCTCCAAGGTTGTCGGATCTTTAAGAACAAGAAGTTAACTATCACCTGCTCCTGCCGACTAATACACCCGACACCAGCTTGTATTACCTTAGTACGGAGAAACAGCACATGCGGGGACAGCAAAAACAAAAACAAAGAACTGACCGCAAGAATCCCACCGACACATTGCAGCTCGGTCGTTCTCTGTTTTGTGTTCCCTTTCTTTTTGTTTTCTTTTACAGACTGCAGCCAAAGGGACTGGAGACAATGTCACTACTTGAATCCTGCGAGCTGCGGGAACCACCCAACAAGCTACAGAACCAGTACTATACCACCTGGGACATCACCCACACAGAGGATTCTTAAATATATTCATTCCTATTAAAGCCTTCGAAGACGATCTCCTCAGGTGATGAACATGTCGTTCTTAGATCTAGGAGAGTAATCATTTCAATATTGTTAAAGTAATTGGTTCAACACTTACCCCCCTCGGACCCCCCCCAACCCCTCTTCCCTATACTTGTCCACAAATCCTCCTGCTTCCCCTCCTGACCTCCCACCCTCCCCCTACCCTTCCCTTTACCCCTCCCCTCCCCCATTCCTTTCCCCCTCCCACCTGTCTCCTCCCACCTTCCCCAACTCCCTTCCCTAATTCTCGCTTCCTAGCCCCCTTTCCCTTCCCCCTCTCCCCATTATCCCTCTAATTTTTCAATGGATTTTTGTATTAACTGTCTAAGTTAATTGATGGAATGTAGATACGTATGAGGTCTGGGAGTCACCGAGGCAGTTATAAGCAGACCCCTTCCTTCTCTAAAATGAGGCAGACTCTCTCAACGGTATGCATAGTTGAGGATATTGATATTCAAGCATATTGGGGGAACAATACCCTTTAATACTGTCCACTATTCTCCCAACCATATACGGTATGTCATGTGAACTGCCTTGGGGGCTCCTAGGACCATAGTTGTATCAAAACCTGCGAGATTCGCTGATACAGAGGCTTGTCCTCGGATCTCCTGGTGGGTGATTCCTACAATATATGGGATAAGAGTTACAGACATACACCCTTATATACTCACATGCAGAAGATCCAGTTTATGTTTGCCTGTGGTGTTGAGATTTCCATGTAATAACAAAATGGAGAGGCCAGCGCACGGAGGCATGAGTCATGACATTTAGGTTTATGTTTATATTCATGTTTGTTTCTTTGTTTATCACACGGTTTGAATCTCTAGTTATCTCTGGACATTATTGTAAGCACTTACTCACCAGTGGCAGGTACTCAGGCTGCATGACCTCAGGTGTACAATAGCATGAACCTAATGTACTACTATCAATATTGCACTGTTCCCCCTTACACTACTACCCACTCTCAATCCTCCCCGTGGCCACGGAGTAGGCTTCCAGACACTCTCACCAACCCCCAGCAGTGGTACTAGGATCTAGTCCGCTGACCAACCGGCCCCTCTTCTAATAGGTGGATTGGCATTCCCATTTTCACCTCTGGTATTTTTCTCTTTTCTATACCTTTCTTGTTCTGTCCGATTCTCTCCTTGTCGGTCTGTCCTACCCTGTGCGGGACTCTCCCCCCTTATTATTTACTTCCTAAATACTTCATAAGAACTGCCCCATCACTCCCCCTATATAGCAATTGTCTAGCACACCCCAACTGACTATTATCAGAGGAGATAAATAAATACCCGGGTATCAAACTTTGCATCGGAACCCACTTATTTTTTACGTAGCAAAAATGCCCTCTCAGGCTCCTCCATCATTGAAATGTGTTTCTCTTAACGCAAAAGGCCTCATTGTGCCTGAAAAGCGTTCGCAGGTCCTATCCTCCCTCACCAAACAAAAAGCTCAATTTATCTTCCTTCAGGAAACCCACTTTCGATCCAATTCCATACCAAAAATGACCAACCATATATTCCAGACTGCTTTCCATTCTACGAACCCTTCTGCAAAGACCAAAGGGGTATCTATACTCGTCTCTAAACATGCCCCATTTAGGTGTACAGACTCCTTGATAGATCCTGAGGGGAGATTTGCGTTCATTAAGGGTACCTATGCTTCTAGACCGATCACATTGGCAAACATATATGCCCCAAATGAACATCAGGTGTCATTTTTTTTTAGGAAAGTGAGCGATCTCTTGCTCTCCTTTAACCACTTACCAACCGGCCCATAGCCGAATGACGACTGCAGGGCGGTTGGATAACTCTGGGAGGGCGTACTATGACGTTCTCCCAGAATTCCCCTCTCGCGCGCCCCCTGGGGCGCGCACCCGAACACATCCGTGACCGCCGGGTCCAGAGGACCCGGCGCATCACGGATCCCGGTAAATGGCCGCTGATCGCGGCCGTTTAACATGTGATCGCGCCATCAAATGACGGCGCGATCACATGTAAACAGACCGGCGTCATCTGATGACGCCGGTTACTCTCCTCCCCTTCTGTGTACCGATCGGTACACAGTGAGCGGGGAGGGGGATGGATGGATGTCTGCAGCGCTGTGGGCTGGATGTGTAGTGCCCACAGCGCTGCACAGAGACATCCATCCATCCATCCATCCACCCATGCTCAGCCATCCCTCACTACTATGCAATGCTGTGCAATACTCTGCCATTGCCCCCGCCATACTCTGCCATTGCCCCCGCCATACTCTGCCATTGCCCCCGCCATACTCTGCCATTGCCCCCGCCATACTCTGCCATTGCCCCCGCCATACCCCGCAATACCCCGCCATACCCCGCAATACTCCGCCATACCCCGCCATACCCCGCAATACCCCGCCATACTCCGCAATACCCCGCCATACTCCGCAATACCCCGCCATACTCCGCAATACCCCGCCATACTCCGCAATACCCCGCCATGCTGAGCCATGCTCAGCTGTACTCGCCCTCTGTATGTGGCCAGGCTGTGGAAGTCTCACACATGTGGTATCGCCGTACTCAGGAGGAGCAGGAGAACCTATTTTGGGGTGTCATTTTTGGTGTGTACATGTTATGTGGTAGAAATATTGTATAAATGGACAACTTTGTGTTTAAAAAAAAAAAAAAGCGTTTTAACCACTTCCCGCCCACCGGCCGTCATACAACGTCCTTGACTTTGTGCGGAGATATCTGAATGATGGTTGCAGCTACAGGCATCATTCAGATATCAGCTTTTTCAGTCGGCGTGTCCCTACACTATGAGAACGATCATAGCAGCTGTTCCACTGCTTGATCGTTCTTACGGGAGGCGAGAGGGGATGTCCCTCCTCCCGCGCTTCTACTGACTCACCGCTACGATTGAAGCCAGGATCGTTTTTTTTTTTTTTTATTTCAGGCTTCCCAGCCTAGAGGTGAGATGTGGGGTCTTATTGACCCCATATCTCACTGTAAAGAGGACCTGTCATGCCATATTCCTATTACAAGGATGTTTATATTCCTTGTAATAGGAATAAAAGTGGTCAAAAAATTTTTTTTTTGGAAAAAAGCATTAAAATAACATAAAAGTAAAATGAATAAAAAAAAAAAAAAAAATTTTTAAAGCGCCCCTGTCCCTGTGTGCTCGCATGCAGAAGCGAACGCATACGTAAGTCCCACCCACATATGAAAACGGTGTTCAAACCACACATGAGGTATCGCTGCGATCGGTAGAGCGAGAGTAATAATTTGGGCCCTAGACCTCCTCTGTAACTCAAAACATGTAACCAGTAAAAAATTTTAAAGCGTCACCTATGGGGATTTTTGAGTAGCAAAGTTTGGCGCCATTCCACAAGCGCGTGCAATTTTGAAAGGTGACATGTTGGGTATCTATTTACTCGGCGTAACTTCATCTTTCACATTATGCAAAAACATTAGGCTAACTTTACCGTTTTGGTTTTTGTAATGCACAAAACAGTTTTTTTTCCAAAAAAAAACACTTTAAAAAAATTGCTGCGCAAATACCGTGCGAGATAAAAAGTTTCAACGACCGCCATTGTATTCTCTAGGGTCTTTGCTAAAAAAACATATATAATGTTTTGGGGTTCTATGTAATTTTCTAGCTAATAAATGATGATTTTTACATGTAGGAGAGAAATGTCAGAATTGGCCTGGGTGCTCCAGAACGCGTGAAGGTGCTCCCTGCATGTTGGGCATCTGTATGTGGCCACGCTGTGTAAAAGTCTCACACATGTGGTATCGCCGTACTCGGGAGTAGTAGCAGAATGTGTTTTGGGGTGTAATTTGTGGTATGCATATGTGGTGTGTGAGAAATAACCTGCTAATATGACAATTTTGTGGGAAAAAAAAAAGTAAAAAAAAAACCTTGATTTTGCAAAGAATTGTGGGAAAAAATGACAACTTCAAAAAACTCACCATGCATCTTTCTAAATACCTTGGAATATCTTCTTTCCAAAAAGGGGTCATTTGGGGGGTATTTGTACTTTTCTGGAATGTTAAGGTCTCAAGAAATTAGATAGGCCGTCAGTACTTCAGGTGTGATCAATTTTCAGATATTCGCACCATAGCTTTTGGACTCTATAACTTTCACAAAGACCAAATAATATCCACCGATTTGGGTTAATTTTACCAAAGATATGTAGCGGTATAAATTTTGGCCAAAATATATGAAGAAAAATTACTAATTTGCAAAATATTATAACAGAAATGAAGAAAAATGTATTTTTTTACAGATTTTTCGGTCTTTTTTCTTTTACGGCGCAAAAAATAAAGAACCCAGTGGTGATTAAATACCACCAAAAGAAAGCTCCATTTGTGTGAAAAAAAGGACAAAAATTTCATATATTTCATATAGATACAGTGTTGCATGACTGAGTAATTGTCATTCAAAATGTGAGAGCACCAAAAGCTGAAAATTGGTCTGGTTAGGAAGGGGGTTTAAGTGCCCAGTTGTCAAGTGGTTAAGGAAGGGATAGTTATTTTGGGGGGTGATTTTAATGTTCCCCTCAACCCAGACCTAGATACTTCCTCAGGCACCTCAGCGCTACCTTTCCGGGCCCTAAGACAAATTAAATTACAGCTCCAAGCTCTGGAGCTGCATGACACATGGCGCACGCTGTACCCTTCCCTTAAAGACTACACCTTTTACTCCGCCCCTTTCAAAAATAATCACGACTGGACTATCTTTTCCTTTCCCAGCCTGACCTAACCTATCTTATGCACGCCGCGATCGACCCCATGTACCTCTCCGACCACCACCCTATATCAGTTACATTGACCTTCCCAGATTTGACCCCAAAAACAAAAACCTGGAGACTTAATTCCTCCCGTGTTAAAAGATGACGACTTCACCACACACCTGACAGCTAGTATTAATACTTACTTTAAGGAGAACTCTACCCCAGACATATCGCCCACTATTCTGTGGGAAGCTCACAAATGTGTTATCAGAGGGGAATTGATAGCCCAGGCAGCGAAAGTAAAAAGGGCCCGTCAGATCACCATAGACAACCTGGTCACCAACATCAGACGGTTGGAGGCCACACACAAAAAGTCCCAGTCACAGCAGGCCCTGCAGGAGTTGGCGCATCTTCGTGCAACGCTCCTGGAAGAATTAGGTAAACGTGCTAGACGTAGGTATGTCCTTCACCAACGAGTCTTTTACGAACAAGGCAACAAATGTGGTAAATTACTAGTTAGGGCGGTACGAGCTTCTAGACCATCTAACACGATTCACCACATTAGAACCCAACAGGGCATTTTGCTATCTAAAAATGAAGACATAGCCCGGGCTTTTGAACAATATTACAAAAACCTATACAATCTAGACTCCCCTAATCCGAATTCTGACCAAGCGCTACGCAGAACGGAAGAAATACAAAACTTTTTGACCCAATATAGCCCACAACCACTCTCACAAACACAAGCAGAAAAATTAGAACAACCCCTCTCCACAGAGGAATTACAAGCAGCCTTGAAACAGATGAAAACGGGTAAAAGCCCGGGCCCAGACGGGTTCACCTTGCAATATTATAAGTGCTTCGCCCAGACTTTAGTACCCAAAATGTTAACTACCTTCAACTCACTAGCAGACCCTACAACGAATATGGGGTGCATGTTGGAGGCGCACGTCACAGTAATCCCTAAGGAAGGAAAAGACACCACACAAATACAAAATTACAGGCCAATCTCATTACTGAATGTGGATATCAAGATCTACGCCAAAATCTTAGCTAACAGAATGTCCACTCTTCTACCAGGACTTATGTCATTAGACCAAGTGGGCTTTGTCCCTGGATGGGAGGCCAGGGACAACACCATCAGAGCGTTAAACCTACACCATTGGCTTACGACCACAAAAACGCACGGTTTCTTCCTGTCATTGGATGCTGAGAAGGCGTTCGACAGAGTGACCTGGGACTATATGGGTGAGGTCCTGAGGAAGATCGGCCTCCACCCGCGTATGTTATCCCACATTTCAGCGCTGTACTCTAATCCGAGCGCAGCTGTAAGAGTAAATGGCCACCTGTCGAACGCCTTCCCTATAAGAAACGGCACGCGCCAAGGTTGTCCCCTTTCACCTTTAATTTTTGTGCTATCTTTGGAACCCTTTCTTAACAGACTAAGGGACAACTCCGACATTACAGGTCTTACAATCAAAGGAAAGGAATACAAAGTCTCAGCTTTTGCGGATGACATTTTGCTTTCCTTGTCCTCTCCAATCACTTCTATACCTAATTTGCTCAAAGACATTGAACATTTTGGGAATTTACCACATTTTAAGATTAACTATGCAAAATCACAAGCCCTAAATGTCACGCTCACATCGCAGGAGCTTGAACGCTGTCAATCCTCCTTTCCTTTTCAGTGGAGTCAACGATCAATAATCTAGGTATTCAAATTACTACCAAACTGGAAGACCTATACAGGACTAATTTCCTCCAGGTTTTAAAAAAAGCTCAACATGACTTAAAAGAATGGGGGACTCTTAATATTTCTTGGTTTGGTCGCTCAGCCCTTCTAAAAATGATAACCCTACCGCCATTCCTAGATTTCATCTAATGTCTACCTATCAATCTACCAGCCTCTTTTTTTGCTACATACAGGAAGATGTGCACTCTGTTTCTGTGGAAAGGCTCCCCTCCACGCATTAAATTCACCCGGCTTACGCGGCCAAAGCTTAAAGGAGGCATCGGGCTCCCAGACCTCCATAAATACTTCCTGGCGAGTCATCTTGCCCGGCTGGTGGATTGGAACGTTCATGAGCCGGATAAGACTTGGGTTACCTTGGAGAAATCATTCTCTCAACTCCCACTGGAATCTCTACCCTGGATTTTGCCAGGACAAGTTCCACAGAAGACATTAGTACACCCTTTTATATCTGCGTCGCTGAGTTCTTTCAGAAGAGCAATCAAATTCTCTTCAATAGCTTCTGTACCAGGCCCCTTAACTCCTTTGAGGGGGAACCCTAGTTTCACACCAGGGCTATCACTTTCTTTCCTTAACCAAACATGGCCATATGACAAAATGTTAGCGTATCAGTTCTTTGATGGCAAAACCCCTAGATCATACGAGAACCTAGTTGACTTATCTCTGCTCAAATCCTTTCCCTTTTGGACGTATAGACAGATTAAACGTTTCCTTTCCACTCAGGGCACAACACCGACCTGGACCAGACAACTAACTTCATTTGAGGAATTATGCACCCGTACCTCTCCACAGAGACATCTAATCTCCCACATGTACAATACACTTTTAGAAGGTGTCGCTTACACTCCTGACTCAGCGCACAAAGCATGGGAAGTGGACCTCCAGACGATCCTTACAGAGGAGGACTGGACGCGTATCAATGTTGCCATTCAGGAGAATGGATATAAAATCCAAACACGTTGGTATAGGACCACATCACTCCTACATAAATTTTACCCAACCGTCCCAGATACTTGCTGGAGATGTGGAAAAGCTAAAAGTACCATGCTACATATATGGTGGGATTGTGATTCCATACAACCATTTTGGAAGGAAGTGCACAACCTTATCTCACATATAAACAACTTATTGTTTAGCCTTTTCACCTGCCCAGTACCTCCTACACCACACTCACCTAACCAAAAGTGAGTATTACAAATCATTGGCTATGCATTTGGTGAACGCGGCTAGGCTCTGTATACCAACACATTGGCGATCCACCTCCACCCCCACAATTGGGGAGTGGTTCCAGAGGATTTCCAGGATAGAGGAGATGGAGGAGCCGATACATATTTCTCTAGAATGAATTCAAAAGTTCACGACCACATGGGCTTGCTGGACTTACTTCAAATCAACCCAGCGTTACAGAACATACAGATCTTGAACAACCACGATTGTCTCCTCAAGAGGTTAAATAAATACATAAATAAATTAACAAAAATCATTACAGCTTAAGACACGTCGGGGGGGGGGGGGTCCCGCGCGGGGGAGATCGGATAGACCGCACTTTTTACTGCTCTTTTCTTTGTTTCCTTTCCCGATTCTTTATCTTGCTCCCTAAACACATTCCCTATCTTCTCAAGGGGGGGTATTTAAACCCCTTTGAGTATTTTACAAGAGGTTACGTTCAGCACCATACGAACTTAACAAACAATAACTGAAAACCTGACCATACATTTACCTGTCTATATTTATGCAGTATATATGTAACCCGGAACAATATGTCTAAAAGGAATGTAAAATACCCTTATTTCTGTACAAGTTGTTGTTTAAATGCTTCTGCTAATAAAAATTATTATGGAAAAAAAATATCTGAAAAATATATTTTAAAAATATATTTTTCAGTATATTTTCTTGGAAAATTACATTTTTGGAATGCATTTACAAATATATTTTTAATATATATGTTGAAATGATCAGAGGAATATATTTTTAAAATATATTTTCAAATATATGTCTATGGAAAAAACCTTTAACTTACATTTTTGGAATGCATTTACAAATATATGTACAAATATATGTTAGAATAACTTTTTTATATGTTAAAAAAAAAAAAATCAGACAAATATATTTTTAAAATATATTTTTAAATATATGTCTGTGGAAATACCTTTAACGTTTTGAAATGCATTTACAAGTATATTTAAAATATATATTTAAATGCATTTTTTTTATGTTAAAAAAATATATGGAAAATATATTTAAACAAATATATTTGTAAATATATGCCCTTGGAAAATATATTTTAATGTACAATTTTGGAATACATGTTAAAATATATTAGCGTAGGCTAATATATTGTAAATATATGTACCATAATTTTTTTCCACAAATATATTGGAAATATATTTTTCTTCCATATGGAAGAAAAATGTCGCGATGTCGGCACCCGAGGCTGAACCGTCCCTCAGTCTTTGGATGCTGCCGCTGCCATCTTCGGTAAGGTAATCAGGAAGTGAAGCCTTGCGGCTTCACTTCCCGGTTCCCTATTGTACATGCGCGACTCACGCTGCGCAATCCGAATGGTCCCTGCTGTCTCTGGGACCGGTGTGTCTCCCAGCAGACAGCGCGGGGGGGAGTGGCGTAGACCCCTGCAGATTCTGCGGGGGTCTATGCCCAGAAGTGGGTGTAAATACCTGTCTTATACAGGTATCTGCACCCCCCTGAAAGGTGCCAAATGTGACAACGGAGGGGGGGGGAGGGTTCTGAAAAGCGAAAGTTCCATTTTCGTGTGGACCTCCGCTTTGGTTCAAAAATCCTTAATACTTGTATTAAGATCCCTTATTCTAGTAAACTTTGAAAAGACGCAGAAACGCCTCAAAATGCAATTTTATGTTAGTGGGAACAAAGCATGTAAATTGCTGGTGCGCTAAATCAAAAGGGAGTCATATTAAAACTACCATCCCACGTCAAAATCAGAAAATCCTAGACCCACACGCTATCGCCAACACCTTTAGTACCCATTTTGGACCTAAAAAATTATCAAACCTTAGTCCATCCTGATCATCTTCTATCCAAGCATTCTTAGATTCTATCCACCTTCTTAGTTTAACTCCAGATCAACTGTCTAATCTTTACTCCCCTTTTACAAAGGATGAAATAGGATAAGCCATTGACACTACCAAACAAAGCCCCAGGTCCTGATGGTTTTGTAGGGGAATGCTATAAACAGTTTAAACCTATCCTTATCGACCACATAGCCCAAGTATTCAATGCTGCTGCTTCCTCAGCCTCATTTCCTTCAGGTAAGGAGCAAACTTCTCCTCAGAATTTTAGACCCAAATCTTTACTTAACCATAAAACCAAACTCTATGTCAAAGTAAAAACAAATAGATTGTTTGACTTACTTCCAACCCTCATTCATCCCGACCAATCGGGAATCATGAAATGGCGGCAAACAGACGTTATTCGCAGGATGACTAATATTCACTACGCTGAAAGACGAGGAATGCCTGCTCTGCGTCTGTCTCTGGATGAAGAGAAGGCATTCGACAGAGTCCACTGGTCGTATTTAGATCTGACGCTATACAAATTTGGCTTCCAAGGCCACATTCATTTGGCAATCATGGCATTATACTCATGCCGTTCAACCCAAGTATATTGCTCATCCATGTTATCTACACCCTTTGACATTACTAATGACACAAGACAAGGGTGTCCTTTATCCCCTTTAATTTTCAACCTAATTATGGAACCCCTAGCTGAGAGAATTAGGTCCCAAGCAAACACTGAGGCTCTCACAATAGGCGTTAAAGAGCCCAAAATTAATTTATTTTCAGATGACATACATTATCCTCATGTTATCTGACCCCAGTTCCTCACTGGCTTCAGTAAATAGAACTCGATGGCTTCAGTCATGCGTCTTACTACAAGGTTAATGCCACTAAGTCTTTTATCCTCCCTCTGGGGATAGCGGTAGAGCAACAAACCACGCTGAGCAAGGCTTACCCATATGTATAGGCCAAGGACTCAATATCCTACCTAGGCGTTAAATTAACAAAATCAATGTCACCTCTTTACCAAGCAAATTTCACCCAGTTTAAGAACAACCTCCAAAAACGGGTTAGGGGGTATCTCTAAAACTTATCTTTCGTGGTCAGGTAGACTTGCTGCCTTTAAGATGCTCAAACTAACACAATTACTCTACCTCTTTAGATCCCTCCCCATACCACTCCCCAGGTCTTTTTTTCTTCCCTTCACGCAACTTTGAATAGGTTTGTCTGGCAAAACTCGAAAGCCAGAAGTGCCTGAGCAGTCCTAATTAAACAAAGAGCAGTCAGGGGGCAGGGAACATAGATTATCTGGCCTCTGTTTTAACACAGCTTAAAAAAACCGTTTGTCCTTGACTCATTTGGAGGGATATCAAATTACAGATTCCTGGTCAGGAGTCAGGACCTGGCTTCTTAGCGAACCCAAACCTAAATTAAATGATAGAGTCTTATTCTCCTACTATAGCTGCCACTGTGTTGGCCTTTAACCATTTCATCTCTTACACACGCATAAAAGATAAGTCCCACAAAATTTCAATACCCATTATGGTATTCTCCCTGCTTATCCCCAACTTATCCACACGCTCATTGCAAGATGCAGGTATACTTCAGGTGGCAGACCTATATACTGGGAGCCTACTTAAACCATTTCAAACCTTGCAAAAAACATTACTTCCTAATGCAGATTATTTTAAGTGTATTCAAATAACCCACTGTTTGTTATGCAACCCTCACCTCAATGCCTTTATGCACGAATAAGCATGGTCATACCTCTCAACTGCTCATTCAAAGTGTAAAGGCGTCACTCTATTCTATAATTTATTACAAAATAAAACCTCTTTTAGCAAATTAGCCCAGATGATGAAATAGAAAAGAGCCTTTGGTCACACCTTTAATGACTCTCAATGGCGAGCTGCACGGACCTCTAGCTTCCAAGCTACTCGTTCCTTCAATGTATGGGAGCTCTTTCAAAGTCACTCTTCGCTGGTATATTACTCCATACCAGATCCACACATTCAACCCCTTAATTTCTCCATCCTGCTGGAGGAATTGTGGGAAACCAGGTAACCTAACTCAACATTCTGAGAATGCAAAAAGTTATCTACCTTTTGGTCGGATGTGTTCATACTCCTGTAAAATGTCACTAAAAGCTCTATAAACCCATCACCTGAGCTTGCTTTACTACGTATTGGCATCGCTAAAATGAAAATGCAACTGCGTTGTGTAACAGTCCATATTCTCTTGGCAGCAAAGCTGACCATAACCCCTCCCTGGAAAACCCGCTTACCATAGAAAAAGTAATTTCTTCTGTACATACTCATGGCTTATGAACGCATGTTGGCGACTTCACAAGGGCGATTATCTTTGATCAATCTACCAGCGGTCTCCTCTCACCTGACAGGACGTGGATCTGTGTGTTTACGGTCCTGCTGTGTTCACGGCAATCGCAAGTGCCCTGCGGACATCGTGGCTGCCGGGCACACGCACCGGGTACAGAGCAACGCGACGGGCGCACGCGCGTCCCCTAGACAGCCGGGAAGCCAAGGATGTCATCTGACGCCCGCCCAGGATGGGAGATCGCTCCTGTGGACGTCATATGACTATAGCCGGGTAATGAAGTGGTTAATTCATGAAACTTTTTTTTTTTTTTAAACGCATTTGAAAAATTTCTGCGCAAATACCGTGTGACGTAAAAAGTTGCAATGATCGACATTTTATTCCCTAGAGTCACTGCTAAAAAAAACATTTTGGGTTCTGAATAATTTCCTAGGAAAAAAAATTATATTTTTTACATATAGGAGAGGAGTGCCAGAATAAGGCCCGGTATGGAAGGGGTTAAATTATGTTTCAGCTCTTATACATGAGTGCCAAAATTTGAGTACCCCCCGTCACATACAGGGGGTCTCAATTATCAGAGGAATGAAGTGTTTAACCACTTATACTGCAGCAGGACGGCTCACCTGCGCGAATCGCCGTATCTGTATGTTGGCCCGTGCAGTTGCGGGCAGCGCGCTCTCGCTGCACGAGCGTGCCCGTCCGGCGACCCGTGATCGCCTATTATAGAGGAAGAATGGGGAACTGCCCTTGTAAACAAGGCTATTCCTTGTTCTGACAGGGGACAAGTCAGATTTGCTGTTCCCTGGGATTGGGAACAGTTATCTCTGTCATGTCCCTGGCAGCCCAACCTTCACCTACAGTTAGAACACACTGAAGGAACACAGGACCCACTGATCGTCCTCTAGTGTTAACCCCTTTCTTGCCAGTGTCATTTTTACATTGATCAGTGCATTTTTATAACACTGATCATTGTAGTAGTGTCACTGGTCCCCAAAAAGTGTAATTTAAGGTCAAATTTATCCACCGCAATCCCGAAAAAATAAATCGCAGCTCGAAGCCATTACTAGTAAAACAATTTTAAAAAATTAAAATGTCCCTAACTCTATCCCATAGTTTGTAGACGCGATAACTTTTGCGCAAATCAATATACGTCTATTGTGGTTTTTTGGGGGGTTTTTTACCAAAAATATGTAGAAGAATATATATTGGCCTAAACTGATGAATAGATTTGTTTTATTTTAATTTTTTTGGATATGTATTAAAGCAAAAAAAATTTTTTTCTCCTTCAAAAATTGTCGCTCAATGGTTTATAGCGCAAAAATAAAAACCACAGAGGTGATCAAATACCACCAAAAGAAAGCTCTATTTGTGGGAAAAAAAGGACGTCAATTTTGTTTGGGTACAGTGTCGCACGACGGCGCAATTGTCAGTTAAAAAATATAGGAGAATGCATTCTAAATTAATGAATGAATGGAAGTGAATGAGAATGAAGAAATGAGAAGGTGTTTTATTGTATCAAGAAAAAAAAATTATGGTTTATGGATTCACATTTAACCACTTCGCGACCGGCGCACGCCGATGTACGACGGCAGAATGGCGCGGCTTGGCAAATGGGCGTGCCTGTAAGTCCCATTTGAATTCCCCGCCGTGCCATTGCGTGCGCGCCGGCCAGGAGCTCCGCGAGTTGGGCTGCGGGTCCCGCAGACTCGATCGCCGCAGGGATACCCGCAATCGCCTCACGTAGAGGACGAACGGGGAGATGCTGATGTAAACAAGCATCTCCCCGTTCTGCCTAGTGACAGTGTCACTGATCCCTGCTCCCTGTCATCGGGAGTAGAGATCAGTGACGTGCCACAGCTAGCCCATCCCCCCTACAATTAGAATCACTCCCTAGTACTGCCTTAACCCCTCCCCGCCCCCTAGTGGTTAACCCCTTCACTGCCAGTGTCATTTACACAGGAATAAGTGCATTTTTATAGCACTGATTGCTGTATAAATAACAATGGTCCCAAAAATGTGTCAAAAATGTCCGATGTGTCCGCTATAATGTCGCAGTCACAATAAAAATCGCTGATCCCCGCCATTACTAGTAAAAAAAATTATTAATAAAAATGTCATAAAACTATCCCCTATTTTGTAAACGCTATAACTTTTGCGCAAACCAATCAATCGCTTATTGCGATTTTTTTTTTACCAAAAATATGTAGAAGAATACGAATCGGCCTAAACTGAGGAAAAAAAAGGTTTTGTTTTTTTGGGGGGGATATTTATTATAGCAAAAAGTAAAAAATAATGCTTTTTCAAAATTGTCGCTATTTTTTTGTTTATAGCGCAAAAAATAAAAACCGCAGAGGTGATCAAATACCACCAAAAGAAAGCTCTATTTGTGGGGAAAAAAAAAACCCGTCAATTTTGTTTGGGAGCTACGTCGCACGACCGCGCAATTGTCAGTTAAAGCAGTACCCAATCGCAAAAAGTGCTCTGGTCAGGAAGGGGGTAAATTCTTCCGGGGCTGAAGCAGTTAATAGTTGAAATACCATCGCAAGGTTATTTTAAACTTTGTCTTAAAATGTGTACAAGGTTAAGAGGAAATGTATTGTGTTTCTATTCCTACCTAAAAGTAGGAAGGGGAAAAAAGGGTGGAATTTTAAATACTTTAGGAGATTGTGTAAATGATGTAATGTTGCTGATCAAAGTCAGATATATTACAATGTTAGGAAACTAAGTTCTGAGTCTGAATATGTGCTTGGGTAATATGTTCTGGACCCTCAGATTTCACTTGTGTCCATAGGATAAGAGAAACTAAAGGTGTTTATGTTTTATTGAATTCTGCTGCAATATTGGGGTTTGATAAAAATGTTCAGTTAAATATATTGAATCTATATATGTAGTAATGAAAACAGTTGCTAGGAAACATTTGATTTCTGCATGCTTAATGGACTTAGGAATATTCTTTCAATAATTCAAACATAACACCTCCAATGGGTAAGGAAGGCTTTATCTAGTAGTTCAGGTGATTCTGTGGTTATTTATGTTGGCTAGATGGTATGCACTCCCCCCCCCTCCATGCCTCTATCCGGCTGCCCGCTACTTGAAGGTCTACGTCTTTTGCATGGAAAATCATTTCAGTATGATCTTTCCTACACTTTGGAAGTTTGGAGGGGCTCCTGCTGGAACAAATTTCCTGGGACTATCTAAGAGGGGAAGCCATGACGCGAACCCAAGGCCTGAGAGTTCCAGTGAAAACCACGAGAGAGAGAGAGAGAGAGATCTGAGGTGCCAGCCCAAAGACCCAGCCTAGCCCAAATGCATCAATCAGTTCCAGTCAGTCTGTGGATGTCAAGTTCTGTCCTTAACAAGAGGCAAGTTTTTAAGGAGTGAAATTAATGTAGACTCTTTGTATACTGGAAATTTAGATTTACAAGACATACAAAATACTCTTTGTGTTCTTTTATATTTTTGATGAGGACTATTTTCCATTAACCTAAAAGACTGTCATGTCCCCTCCCTCAGTTTTTTTTTTGGACTCACTCCCCCTCCCCTTTATTTTCCATGTACAATTGCTATACAGCTAAGATCTTGATGTCTACTAATTCTGATGTGTTTATTGTTCTCTATTTTTTTTACATGCTTAAGATAACACATTTATGGTAAAGTAATCCAGGTTGATGTTAAAGGGCACATTAAAGGCAACAGGATTTGTAGTTGTCACATTCGTGACAAAAGAGGTGGTTGAAAGAATCTTGTAAAGAGCCCCCCTAATATTTTCACTGCTTTGTGTTATTACTCGTTTAAATTGATTATTGCTCTGGAGTTAGAAGTAGGAGATATGTTTCTATAGAGGAAAAGGAAGTTTATTCTGTGCAAACCACAAAACTAGCGGCTGGCTCAAAGTGATGTCATAGCCTGTGTACGATAAAAACTGTCTGTACATTGTTATACGAGACTATGCGATGAATAAATGTATATACATGAGGGAGGTGTTTAGCCTGGCTTGGATTGGTAATAACCCATGGGTGGGCTATATCTTGATTGTATACGATAAATATTCTGTACCCAGAACAATAAATTAAGCAGTGTATAGATCTGATCTCTGTTGAGTCAATATTACATATACACATTGTTCCCTGCGCCGATCTGGGTATGGCAGAACGGAGAAATGCCGGCAACAAGGTAATGCAATTAGACAGAATTAAAAGGTGATAGCTAGTAATAGAGGTATAGGAATACAGAGTATCCTATCAAGTGTGGTTTTTTTTTTTCTTTTCTTCTATTTTTGCGGGCGGTGTGATCGACAATGAATTACATCGAGGGACAATATTTTTTTTAACCACTTGCTGCCCACCCTATTACAAAATGGCGGCAAAGTGGTTTGAAAATCCTAACCAGACGTCATATGGCGTTGGCCAGGATGCGCCGCTATTGCGCCCCCCCCCCATAAAGAGAATCTGTTACAGCCCATCAGAACCTGTCACAGCCCGCCATCGGCACCACCATCAGCACCACCATCGGTACCATCTGGATCTGACAGCCCATCTGTCACACAGGCCGCCATCAGTACCACCAATGGTACCGTACCATCTGGATCTGACAGATCATCTGTCATAGCCCATCTGTCGCACAGGCCCACCATGTACCGTCACACAGGCCATCAGTAACCTGTCAGCACCATCATACAGGCCCGCCATCATTGAACTATCAGTAGCACCACCAGTTCCGTCACACAGGCCCACCAAAAGTACCGCCATCATGTCTAGAAGAGTTTATACAGCTGAGGAGGCATATAACATCCTTACCATGTCTGATGATGAAAGCAGCGGAGAGCTCTCATTATCCGATCTGGTTCGGAATACGAGCCAGTGGAGGGTAGTGGATCGGAGTCAGCGGAGGAAACAGCCCCTCCTAAAAGCGTAACGAGATCAGGACCTAGATCAGAACACCTGCCTACCACCAGCAGCACCAGACCCCAGGAAGAGGAGCCCAGTACAAGTACTGGAATTGCACTAAGACCCCAGGAATCCGGGCCCAGTCCTACCTTCCCGATGCCCTGGCAAACCCTTATGGTTGGTTGCCTGCCAACTCAGGATCCGCTACAATCACCCCTTTCACTGCACAGCCAGGTGTGCAACGCAACACTTCAAATTTTTCACAATTGGATTATTTACATTTGTTTTTCCCCAAGATTTGTTGCAGTACATGGTGGACCAAACAAATCTCTATGCACAGCAATATATTGATGCCAACCCCAATTCGTCCTACGCCCTTATGTTCCATTGGCGATGACAATTCGCAGTACCATCCCCAAGATCACCCCAACCACAACAAATTATATAAGCTTCACCCCCTAATAAATTCTTTTACCAAACAATTTTCTGAAGTGTTTATCCCCGACCAAAATATTTGTGTAGATCAATCCCTTATCCACTCTACTGGCAGGCTGCAGTTCAAGCAGTATATCCCAAGAGAGCCAGGTACGGGTTGAAATTGAATAAATTATGTGATCGAGCCACTGGATAAGTGTACACATTTCGTATTTATGAGGGCAAAGACTCTCAGCTCCATCCCCTTGAGTGCCCCACATATATAGGAACCAGTGGTAAAATTGTGTGGGACCTTGCATACCCCCTGTTCAAAAAAGGTTACCACTTATATGTAGATAATTACTACAGCAGCTTGCCCCTTTACCATCACCTGTATCGTGAAAAAACCCTCGCCTGCGGTACCTTCCAAAAAAATAGGAAACGCTTCCCACAGAATTTACTATCAAAAACGGCTACAAAAAGGGGGAAGCCGCATTCATGAGGAATGAGGAGGTGTTGGCCATGAAGTGGCAGGACAAGAAGGATGTTCACATGATGACTAGCATTCACAATGTCACCTTGGTGGAGGTTCAGGGAAAACATGGCCCCGTAGTAAAGCCTGAATGTGTCCATGACTAGAATCTGTATATGGGAGGGTAAATTTAAATGATCAGATGCTACAACCATATTTGTCAACCCGCAAGTCAGTCCAATTATTGGTATAAAAAAGTTGCATTTCATCTGTTTCATATGGCCATGTTCAATTAATTTGTCTGCTATCAAAAATCACCTGAAAACGGGGGCGTGGCCGGCTGGAGACCATGATGGACGCTTAAGCTCACAGCTCGTCAGACATGGGAAATGATTCAGCGACTCAGGCCACTATCACAACCCCATCCACAGCCATCCTTACGCCAGGCACATCGGTGATCAAAATGCTCTCTTCCAGGAAACGTTTTACAGATCAGAAGCCTTAGAAACTTACTGAATTTGGCTACAAGCCAGCGAACAGTGACTTCCAAGATGGCGCCGGCCCGACCGCGCCACAGGATTCCTACACAGACCTCCCGGATGTCATCCCAGAGGAACAGCCAGATACAGGTGCCCCTGCTGTGCTCTCCTTCCCCCCGGAGTGTGATCCTCTCCCTGGCAGCCCAGCAAAGGCTAAAATGCAGCTTGACACGCCGCCGCAGCGGACACAGCGCCCGCAAATTGAGGCCCAGGCCCCTACTCCCTTCTCTCTTTACCAGGCCTTACACTCCTCCATGGCCTCCTTCCCCACCTCAGGCCAGCCGGTCATAGATACCACCCTGAAGGACATGCTAATCTCCTTACAGTCCTCCCTCATGACTGACCTATCCTCCAGGTTTCATAAAATCGCCATCCACTCTTTAGATGACAGAGTGTCCAATACTGAGAGAGGCCTGACTGACTGCACTACCACAATTAATGAAGTCATTGACTCTTATGATGCTTGTTAAAGAGGAACAGTCATGGATGCGCGCCAAGCTGGCCGATTTAGAGGACAGGTCCCGCAGGAACAATATCAAGCTGAGAGGTATCCCTGAGTCCATACTACCTGCGGACCTACCACGCTATGCAAAAGAACTGATGCACACCATACTGCCTGAAGCGTCCCAGAGGGATGTTATAATTGACAGAACTCACAGAATCGCTAAACCATCCCACCTGGCAGCCTCGGTCCCCAGAGATGTCCTGATGAGGGTCCATTTCTACCACATTAAAGAAAAACTCCTTATGGGAGTCAAAGCCAAATCGCCTCTACCAGCTCCCTATGCAGGAATTCAAGTTTTCCCTGACCTTTCCAAGTTCACCCTCCAAATGAGATGCCAGATGAACCCAATCACCAAGGGCCTTCAAAACCACAAGATACCATACAAATGGCGATACCCAGCCACCCTCCTCATTGTGAAGAATGGTCAATCCCACACAATTGGTGATCTTGACAAAGGTCTACGGCTTCTCCACTCCTAGGGCATACTACCAGAACCCCCCAAAATCAACTCCACATGACAGAGGCTCTAATACACCCCGCAGAAATGCAGACTGCAACTATACCTGAATGGCACATGGGTGCCTGCCATACCTGGCCAATTAACGTCATTACAGCTCCCCTGAGCTCTGACAATCTGCTACCCCTGTTAACACCCTCCCGCGCCAATAACTTTTTCGCTACCCCCAAATAGAGGCCATCAAGGTGCTCAGCACCCCCTCTACGAACTCTACCCTGTATTAATCTCACCAGTTGAATTAAGTCTTCCACTGACAGTCCGATTAACCGATTTCCTACTTTTACCTCCCTTTCTTTTTGGTTCTCACTGTTTTTGTTCCCAACGTATTTCTCTATTTGCAGTCTCCTAGTCCAACTTGCTTCCAGATCTTGGACTTCCGCAAACCTTCCTCTGAGTCTCACTGCCAGATACCTTCGGATCCAAACTACAGCGACTAAGTGTTGTGCACAACACCCACCAACCTCACAACCACAAGATGCCGTTCACTATCCTATCTCTGAATATCAACGGGCTAAATCACCCCGCCAAACGCCACTCACTCGTTTCTTTGTGTCCAGGAAACCCACCTGCTAACATCAAGCTCATCCCTTTGTAACAACCGCCAATTCCCGCATATTTTCCACGCATTACACTCTACTAAAACCAGAGGAGTCATGATCGTGATTAAAGACACTGTAGACTTCCAACTACTAGATGTTGTGACAGACCCTGAAGGTCGCTTTATTATTGTCTGCAACATTAAGAGTGTCCTACTCTATAAATCAATCCTTATGCCCCGAATTCCCACCAAATGAAGTTCCTACACAGAGTCCTACGCACTGCCAAACCCATTCAAAAGGGCCACATAATAATTTGTGGAGACTTTAACTTAGTCCCAGACGTATCCATGGACTCCACATCAGCAGCAAAAAGACGAGATTCACCTTTGAAACAATTCATCTCCTCCCAGGATCTATACGATGTTTGGCGTTGCCACCATGGAACCGAACACGACTTCACTTTTTTTTCCTCCAGACACCGCTCGTACTCGAGAATAGATCTGTTCCTAACTGACAAATGTATTCTACAAAAAATTTCTAACACTGAGATCCACACCAAGACATGGTTAGACCATGCTCCTAGCTGAATTACAATACAAGATTCCAACCTACAACAAAACACATTTCTCTGGCGAGCAAACAACTTCATTATTCAACATGACAAATACGTGCCAGAAATATCAGAACACATTACTGATTTTTTCTCATTAAACAAAGGCTCAGTCTCCGACCCTGCCGTGGTGTGGAGTACGCATAAGGCGTACATGAGGGGAATGTTAAACTGAGTTCTTACCACAAACGAACGAGGATGCAACGTGTAGATGAACAGCTCAAATAGCAGCCCTAGAAGCGAGACACAAAACTAACCCACAGGACCCACAGACAAACTGACTACGACCCCTAAGACAAGAACTTAAAACTCTACTCCTCCACTCCTATGAATTCCTCCAAAGGAAGTTTAAAGCGTCTACATACTCCACCTCTAACAAAGCAAGAAAGAAACTTGCACAATGCCTTAAAGGTAGACGTGCCAAAACTAAAATAACCCAACTGATTCACCCCCACACGACAACCCCATTAAGTAACCCACAAGACATAGCAGATGCCTTCAGTGCCTACTATGGAGGAGACCTCTACAATCTGAAACAAGACCCCCATACCCCGCAACCCACACAAGATGACATTGACCATTTCCTTCGCAATCTAGACCTACCCACACTGACTGGGGAACAACTAACCGCCCTTAACGCCCCTTTCACGGACCAAGAGATTAAGGCAACTATTGACTCGCTACCTAGTGGTAAAGCACCAGGCCCTGACGGAATGACAGGGGAATATTATAAACAATTCTCCTCACAGCTATCTCACTGAACTTTTCAATCATGCTGCCTCCTCTTCTGCCTTTTCGAAAGAATATTTAAAAGCATTGGTTATAACGATACCGAAGCCAGGGAAAAAGTCGAAAAAGTCTCCTTGCTTAACCTCAACCTCAAAATATACGCTAAAACAATAGCAACAAGACTAATACAAATTATGCCCACTCTTATTCACCAAGACCAGACGGGGTTCACAAAAGGCAGGCAATCCTCTGATGCCACCAGGAGGATGATTAACCTCATTCATCATGCAGAATCCACCGGAACGCCTTCTCTGCTCCTATCTCTGGATGCAGAGAAGGCGGTCGATAGGGTCCACTGGTCCTACCTCAAAGCGGTCCTCCAGAAATTTGGGTTCCAAGGCAACATTCTAAGCGCCATTATGGCACTGTATTCCAACCCTGAGGCCCAAGTGTACACAGAGGGCATGCTCTCCCATCCATTCCCCATTACCAACAGCACGGGTCAGGGCTGCCCCCTATGCCCCCTTATATTTAACATGCTTATGGAACCCCTAGCAGAACATATCCGCTCCCATCCCAACATCTCAGGGCTTCAAATTGGCACTTCACATCACAAAATCAGCCTGTTTGCTGACAATGTCATTCTCATCCTTACCAACCCCGACTTTCTCCCTGGCAGAAGTACAAAAATTGTTTAACTGGTTTAGCTCGGTCTCGTACTATAAGGTTAACACGACTAAATCATTCATATTAAACATCAATATAGACACTACCATGAAGAACCTCCTACAGCTACAATACCCATTTGCGTGGGCAGATACCAACATATCCTACCTAGGCATCCAATTACAGAGAAAAACCAAGAACCTCTACTCATGTAATTTCCTGCTACTCCTTCAGAACATTCAATCGACCTCACAACAAATAGCAAAACACAAACTATCCTGGACAGGTAGACTTGCGGCCTTTAAAATTATCTGCATCCCCCAAATACTGTATTATTTCAGAACTTTACCCATCCCATTACCAGCCACATTCTTCAGATCCCTCCAAACGATATTCAACAAATTCCTTTGGAATGGTAAACAACCTAGATGTGCCCATTTTAAACTGATTAAACACAAAGTAGGGGGAGGCACGGGATCCATAGACTTCGAAGATTATTACTTAGCAGCTATATTAGCCCAACTACCCTGCTGGTTCCAACCCTGCCCGACCACACTCTGGGGGCAAATAGAGGATTCCTCACTCACCCGGCCTAATCTGAAAAATTGGTTACCAAGCACACCATTAGGCACCTCAGTTCCGACAATTATATCTCGAGCCATGAAAGCCTCAGCCCACGCCTGGAAGAAAATGACAGCCCTCCTGACATTCACTCCCATCACTCCACAATCCCATATTCCTTTAAACGCTCTCCTACACTTAATGCTTGAACTCTCATTATCATTATGGCCCCTCAAAGGAATACACTCCCTACAAGATTTATTACACAAGATAACCACATTAAAACATTCTCCCAACTAAAATCCGAATTTACCCTTCCTGCATCAGAATACTTTACCTACATACGTATACATCATCGCCTGCGCACTATACACCTTCCTATATACAGTATTCACCCTAAGACCTGGGATTACCTCACCAACCCTGCTACAAAAACCAAAGGTATCTCCCATTTTTACAAGAGCCTTCACCAAAAATACACCTTCTCCAAACTAAACTCACGCCACAAGTGGGACATGGATCTTGCCTGTACCTATACAGACACTCAATGGCAACAAGCCCTCAAGACCGTTTATAAAGCCACCAAATACGCGGCCCTATGGGAACTCACACAGAAAATATCACTACGCATACATAACATGTACATAACACCAGCCAGAATAACAGCCTTTGATCCCCGAATCCCCAACACTTGCTGGAGATGTAAATCTTCCACAGGTAACTTACTCCATGTTTTCTGGACATGTCCCAACCTACAGAAATACTGGGAAAACATCTTTCGACTAATTTCAAACATAACCCAAATCACTATCCCCCCCTTCACCGCCACTTGCAATCTTGAACCTAACTATTGACGACATTCCTCATCCATTCAGACTCGTAATAACCCATATTCTCCCGGCAGCCAGACTCAATATAACCAGACAATGGAAGTCCAACAAACCTCTGACACTAACCCAAGTCATTGACTTGGTAGCCCTACATTTCAGCTATGAGATCACATCAGCAGCACATAATGGCCAAGCAGCAAAAACGCACACAAACTGGCAACCATGGACGGACTTGACTAGCACTGCGCATCTCACATAAATGTACTAAAACACAGACCTCTCTTTCTTGACCGAGCAATACCGGTTACTCTAACGGTATATGTTACTTGTTCTAGCTAGTTACTACTAGAAAACCTCAGTTCACGTATGATATTTTGCATAGAGTTCCTCTCCACTCCTGTGGCACTAAAGTTCCACATGGAGTGCCACGGTAGTGAAGTGGCCTGACCGTATTTCTAGGACCTTTCAATACGTTTACTACTTGTTACATCTGAATCCTTATATGTAAAAAAAAAAAAAAAAAAGAGTGCAGCGCTGGATAAATATGACATAAGCAAACTTATTTGTGAATATTACCAAAAATGCAAATGAATAATGCAATAAAAAAATATATATAATAAACCTGTGATCAAAAATTAAATGAATAAAAGTATATAAATATAGCAAAAAATTAAGTGTCCATAAATAATAAAGAATGATGAAAGTGACTTTGTTGCAGAATACATATGTGACTTCCACCGCAACAAACGCCCGTCACCTTGAAAAGATTAAAGGCTTTACCAGACAGCCTTTTTAAAAAGGCATGATGACACCCACATCGAAATCCTAGGTGCTTCCTTTCAGCAGGTAATCATCATCTGTCATGAAAAGGAACTTCCTAACAGATATCCGGGTAACACTCCAAACTGCTCACCTCTAGATTGATGGATAGGTATTGGCAGAGTAAACCATATGCATTCACTATCGATCCAATCAGGAGACCGCTACCAGCAGTGGTGAATGTCCAATAAAACAAAGAAGAAAGGCTCCAATGGTGCAGAGTGATAAAACTTTCCTTTATTTAAAATTGCCATAAGGCATCCATAAGAACCCAGGGTAAAGATGCACACACGTACTGAGCATGCGCGAACCGTCCTGATATGAAGTGGAGCCTTTTTTAAATATCCTTGCAAGGATTTGACTTTGTTCTTATGGATGTCTTATGGCAATTTTTACCGCTTCAGCACCGGAAGAATTTACACCCTTCCTGACCAGAGCACTTTTTGCAATTTGGCACTGCGTCGCTTTAACTGACAATTGCGCGGTCATGCGACGTGGATCCCAAAGAAAATTGACGTCCTTTTTTTTCCCCACAAATAGAGCTTTCTTTTGGTGGTATTTAATCACCTCTGCGATTATTATTTTCTGTGCTATAAACAAAATAAGAGCGACAATTTTGAAAAAAACGCATTATTTTTTACATTTTGCTATAATAAATATCCCCCAAAAATATATAAAAAAACATTTCTTTTCCTCAGTTTAGGCCGATATGCATTCTTCTACATATTTTTGGTAAAAAAAAAAAAAAAAAAAAAAAAAAAAAAATCGCAATAAGCGTGTATTGATTGGTTTGCGCAAAAGTTATAGCGTTTACTAAATAGGGGATAGTTTTATGGCATTTTTATTAATATTTTTTCTTTTACTAGTAATGCCGGCGATCAGCAATTTTTATTGTGACTGCGACGTTATGGCGGACATTTTTGGGACCATTGTCATTTATACAGCGATCAGTGCGATTAAAAATGCACTAATTACTGTGTATATGACACTGGCAGTGAAGGGGTTAACCACTAGGGGGCGGGGAGGGGTTAATCAGTACTAGTGGAGTGTTTTCTAACTGTAGGGGGGTGTCACTAGACTGATCACTGCTCCCGATGACAGGGAGCTGTGATCAGTGACACTTGTCACTAGGCAGAACGGGGAGATGCTGTTTACATCAGCATCTCCCCGTTTGTCCTCTTCGTGAGGCGATCGCGGGTATCCCCGCGGCGATCGAGTCCGCGGGACCCGACTCACGGAGCTCCCGGTCGGCGCGCACGCAATGGCACGGCGGGGGGAATTCAAATGGACGTACAGGTACGCCCATTTGCCCAGCCGTGCCATTCTGTCGACGTACATCGTCGTGCGCCGGTCAGGAACCGGTTAAATAAGGGAAAGTTTTATCACTCTGCACCATTGGAGCCTTTCTTCTTTGTTTTATTGGATATTCACCACTGCTGGTAGCGCTCTCCTGATTGCATCAATAGTGAATGCATATGGTTTACTCTGCCAATACCTATCC
The DNA here is from genome assembly GCA_037952925.1 of Lithobates clamitans. Classification (NCBI taxonomy): domain Eukaryota; kingdom Metazoa; phylum Chordata; class Amphibia; order Anura; family Ranidae; genus Lithobates; species Lithobates clamitans. Next base: position 6,684,335 of record JBBGZY010000025.1, on the reverse strand, counting down.
ATCAATCTAGAGGTGAGCAGTTTGGAGTGTTACAAGGATATCTGTGAGGAAGTTCCTTTTCATGACAGATGATGATTACCTGCTGAAAGGAAGCACCTAGGATTTCGATGTTGGTGTCATCATGCCTTTTTAAAAAGGCTGTCTGGTAAGCCTTTAATCTTTTCAAGGTGACGGGCGTTTGTTGCGGTGGAAGTCACATATATATTCTGCAACAAAGTCACTTTCATCATTCTTTATTATTTATGGACACTTAATTTTTTGCTATATTTATATATTTTTATTCATTTAATTTTTGATCAAAGGTTTATCAATATATATTTTTTTTATTGCATTATTAATTTGCATTTTTGGTAATATTCACACATATTTATCCAGCGCTGCACTCTTTTTTTACCGTATATACTCGAGTATAAGTCGTTCCGAGTATAAGTCGAGGCCCTAATTTACCACAAAAAAAATGGGAAAAACTTATTGACCCGAGTATAAGACGAGGGTGAGAAATGCACAGCTACTGTAAGTGGAAAAGAGGGTCAACAATGCCCATTTGCAGCCTCACTGTGCCCATTTGCAGCCATAGGTCCCCTGAACTTCAAACTCGGTAGTTAAGGGTTCCTAGATGCCCCCTAGCTGCAGCCAAAATTTGGGGTCTCTGAACCCAAAGGGTCCCGAAATGACATTGCTGCAGATAGACACCATTAACCGAATTTGAGGCCCCGTATCTCGGGGCCACTTGGTGCTAAGAATCCCAAATTTGGTGTACAAACCCAGTGGACCTAGCACCATAAAATTTCCAAAGCTGGGGTTTCTAGCACCAAGTGGCCACGAGATACAGGGCCCCAAAAATCAGTTCAGAAAATGTAAAGCACTTTTCTGCAGCAGAGAATGACATTTTCCGAACCAGTTTTGGGGCCCTGTATCTCAGGGCCACTTAGTGCTAGGAACCCAAGCTTTGGATATGTTGTGATACTAGGTCCACTGGGTTTGCACACCAACTTTGGGGTTCCTAGCACCAAGTGGCCCTGAGATATGGGGCCCCAAATTCGGTTCAGAAAATGTCAAGCACTTTTCTGCAGCAGAGAATGACATTTTCCGAACCGATTTTGGGGCCCCGTATCTCGGGGCCACTTAGTGCTAGGAACTTCAGCTTTGGATATGTTGTGGTACTAGGTCCACTGGGTTTGCATACCAAATTTGGGGTTTCTAGCACCAAGTGGCCCTGAGATACGGGGCCCCAAAGTCGGTTCGGAAAATGAAATTTTTTGCTGCAGAAAAGTGCTTGACTCGAGTATAAGTCGAGGGGGGCACTTTCAGCACAAAAAAATGTGCTGAAAAATTCGACTTATACTCGAGTATATACGGTACATATATTTTATTGGTGCCCCCTATCAGGGTTATAGTGTCCAGCTGCAGGATACCTTTTCACAGGTTGTTTCATTTATTTATCATTTAACTAGGGCTGAAACAACTAATCGATTAATCGACAACCAATCGATTATGAAATTAATCGATTACTATTTTCATAATCGATTAATCGGCCTATAACATAATGGGGTTAAAAAAAAAACTAAAATGAGCTCTTTATAGTACAAATAGAGCAAATAATCTCTACTGTAAATAAATTAAATAAATTTAGTTGGTCTACCTGACCGTGGTTTGGTTTCAACAGAACCCCTCATTTTCCACTTCTTGATTAGAGTTTGAACACTGCTGATTGGCATTCTCAGTTCCTTGGATATCTTTTTATATCCCTTTCCTGTTTTTTTTACAGTTCAACTACCTTTTCCCGCAGATCCTTTGACAATTCGATTTTGACCCCACTAACAATTAGAAAATTGAACGAACGTTCTTAAAATGACATTTTTTGTCATTTGTCGGGGAAGACATTGTTTTTTTTAAATAAAAAATAGATCTGAGTCTGATGATATTTACCAGATTCACCCTTTAATAGTATATACACAGTATATCTCTCCTCTAATAGTATATACACAGTATATCTCTCCTCTAATAGTATATACACAGTATATCTCTCCTCTAATAGTATATACACAGTATATCTCTCCTCTAATAGTATATACACAGTATATCTCTCCTCTAATAGTATATACACAGTATATCTCTCCTCTAATAGTATATACACAGTATATCTCTCCTCTAATAGTATATACACAGTATATCTCTCCTCTAATAGTATATACACAGTATATCTCTCCTCTAATAGTATATACACAGTATATCTCTCCTCTAATAGTATATACACAGTATATCTCTCCTCTAATAGTATATACACAGTATACCTCTCCTCTAATAGTATATACACAGTATACCTCTCCTCTAATAGTATATACACAGTATATCTCTCCTCTAATAGTATATACACAGTATATCTCTCCTCTAATAGTATATACACAGTATATCTCTCCTCTAATAGTATATACACAGTATATCTCTCCTCTAATAGTATATACACAGTATATCTCTCCTCTAATAGTATATACACAGTATATCTCTCCTCTAATAGTATATACACAGTATATCTCTCCTCTAATAGTATATACACAGTATATCTCTCCTCTAATAGTATATACACAGTATACCTCTCCTCTAATAGTATATACACAGTATACCTCTCCTCTAATAGTATATACAGTATATCTCTCCTCTAATAGTATATACAGTATATCTCTCCTCTAATAGTATATACAGTATATCTCTCCTCTAATAGTATATACAGTATATATCTCTCCTCTAATAGTATATACAGTATATCTCTCCTCTAATAGTATATACAGTATATCTCTCCTCTAATAGTATGGACAGAATATCTCTTCTGTCTGTTATTCTCAGAGTGGATTAGATATTTTGCTCCCTAACCATATAGTTGGTTACTTATATTCACCACTGCATAGAGATATTTAAGAATAAATCGCCTTTTTTTTAAACTTTACATATTAACTAAATTATACACCACACTTTTTTTTTTTAAGGTTATTAACCGATTAATCGATTAATCGAAACAATAATCGGCCAACTAATCGATTATGACAATAATCGTTAGTTGCAGCCATACATTTAACACTTCTTCACTTAGCGCAAATTTTTAGAATTACATCTTAATCCTGTTAGTGGATATAAGTTTATACCTTGAACTACTTACCCTGACGTTGTTACACAACGTACAATGTTTAATTGTACACTGTATTTGCTTTGTAAAATCAACAAACATATGGAATTGAAAAAAAAAAATCACCTGAAAACCAACCCATCACCTACCTCAAATATATTGAAAACATTGTCACTGCCCTTATTTACCAGCAAGGACCCACCCCTGGAAGCATTCACTCTGATAGTGTGAGTCGACTTCACGAGCAACATTTTCCCTACAACATTCCCCCCGCAGAATCCGGAAGATTCTGGAGCTAGAAGAGATACAAATTATTGTCCCCAATGTCCCTCCCAACCTGGCCTGTGTATCGGTGATTGCTTCAAAAATGATCACATATCCATCAGATATTAGTTCCCCTTATTAGTAACAGACTGCCATTTCTCCATTTCAATTACCTGTGCGGATCATTTGCCTGCCACCATGTTTCTACCTTCCATGTTAACTGACCCTGGCCTGTTTACCGATGATGCCTTTGCCTGCCGTTTTAACCACGTTTCTGACTTCCATGTGCACCGACCTCGGCCTGTTAAATCGACCATGTTCTTGCCTGCCACTTGCACTGATCTTTTGCCCTTCTACTTCAGTACACAGGGGTCTTGCATATGTGAGGGACTTCAGAATAGCGTTCTGAGTAGAGAAAGTCAATTTTTGTTTTTCTGTGTTCCCAGAACAGGGTCTGGTTGCCCAGAGGCTTCAAAGAGATTTAGATGGGAGAAGCATCTACCCCTGTCCCCCTGGCCTTAAGCTTGATGGTCCTTCCTGCTGCCTGGACCAAATCGCTGCCTGTAATGACTCAGGACCTTATGGACTGTTTCTTTCTGCTGCCTGGACCAATACTTTGGCTATGTTGACCATATCTCGGCCTGCTGCCTCTACTGACTATGGACAGTATTTCTGCCTGGACATCCCTGCCTGCTATCTGGACCAATGCTTTGGCTGTGCTGACAGTATCTCTGCCTGTACTAACTATGGACAGTATTCCTGCCTGCTGCCTGGACGATTGCTTTTGCTGTCGCTGACCACATCCCTGCCTGCTGCCTGGACCGATGCTCTCCTCTGTGGACCACTGCACTACTAAAACAACAGGTAACCTTTTGTTATTTGGTATGTACATGTTATGTGTTAGAAATATGAAGGGCCTTCAAAAATGTGATCGGTAGTCAGGAAATTATGTGTGTAATTTTGCTCCTAGAATGCCTGGAGGTGCTACTTGGATGTTAGGCCTCTGTATGTGGCCAGGCTGTGTAAAAAAAAGTCTCACACATGTGGTATTGCCATACTCAAGAGGAGTAGCAGAATGTATTTTGGGGTGTCATTTTTGCTATGTACATGCTATGTGTAGAAAATATCTTAGAAATGAACAACTTTGTGTAAAAAAAAAAAAAAAGCACATTTTCATTTTTTTCCCACATCTTCCGAAAACCTCTGGAAAAAAATGAACCATTCAAAACACTCATTATGCCTCAGATTATACGTTGGGGTGTTTGCTTTCCAAAATGGGGTCATTTTGTGGGCGTTACCATTGTCCTGGTGGTCCAGGGCCTTCAAAAGTGAGATAGGTCGTCATGAAATTATATGTATAATTTAGCTCCTAGAATGCCCGGAGGTGCTACTTGGTTGTTGGGCCTCTGTATGTGGCCAGGCTGTGTAAAAGTCTCACACATGTGGTATCGCCATACTCAGGAGTAGCAGAATGTATTTTGGGGTGTAGTTGCAAGTATGTGCATGCTGTGTTCAAGAAATAACCTGTCAATACGATAATTTTGTGTATATAAAAAAAAAATAAGAATTCCTAAATTTTCCCAAGAATTGTGGGAAAAAATTACAACTTCAAAAAACTCACCATGCCTCTTACTAAATACCTTGGACTGTCTACTTTCCAAAAAGGGGTCATTTGGGTGGTATTTGTACTTTTTGTTTGTTAGTGTCCCAAGAAAAGTGATAGGCCTTCAGGTGATCAGATGTAATCAACACCCCAACTTGTAGATGCTATAACTTTCACACAGACTAAATAATATCCACTAATTTGGGTTATTTTTACCAAAGATATGTAGCAGTATAAATTTTGGCCCAAATTTATGAAGAAAAATGACTTATTTGCAAAATTTTACAATAGAAACTAAAAAAAAAAAAAAAAAGTGTTTTTTCCAAAATGTTTTTTCCGCTTATATTGCAAAAAATAAAAAACCCAGCGGTGATTAACCACTTCAATACAGGGCTTTTATACACCCTTCCTTCCCAGACCAAATTTTAGCTTTCAGCGCTCTCACACTTTGAATGACAATTACTCAGTCATGCTACACTGTACCCAAACCAAATTTTTATCATTTTTTTCTCACAAACATAGCTTTCTTCTGGTGGTATTTAATCGCTGCTGGTTTTTTTATTTTTTGCAATATAAGCGAAAAAAGAGAAATTTTTGAAAAAAAAAACACTTTTTTTAGTTTCTATTGTAAAATTATGCAAATAAGTAATTTTTCTTCATAAATTTGGGCCAAAATGTATACTGCTACATATCTTTAGTAAAAATAACCCAAATTAGTGTATATTATTTGGTTTCTGTGAAAGTTAGAGAGTCTACAAGCTATGGTGCAAATCATTGAAAAATGATCACATCTGATCACACCTGATGTACTGAAGGCCTATCTCATTTCTTGAAGCCCTAACAAGCCAGGAAAGTACAAATACCCCCCAAATCACCCCTTTTTGGAAAGCAGACATTCCAAGGTATTTAGCAAGAGGCATGGTGAGCTTTTTGAAGTTGTATTTTTTTCCCAGAATTCTTGGAAATTGTTTTTTTTTTTTCCCCAAAATTGTCATATTAAAAAGTTATTTCTCTCACACAGCACATGCATACTTGCAATGACACCCCAAAATACATTCTGCTACTCCTCCTGAGTATAGTGATACCACATGTGTGAGACTTTTACACAGCCTGGCCACATACAGAGGTCTAACATCCAACTAGCCATGTCAGGCGTTTTACGAGCATAAATTGCACATCTCATATGATGACAACCTATCACACTTTTGAAGGCCCTGGAGCACCAGGTCAATGGAAACGCCCACAAAATGACCCCATTTTGGAAAGCTAACACCCCAACATATAATCTATGAGGCATAATTAGTCTTTTGAATGGTTCATTTTTTTCCCGAAGTTTTTGGAAACTGTGGGAAAAAAATGAAAACGCATTTTTTTTTTTTACACAAAGTTGTCCATTCATAAGATATTTCCAACACATAGCATGTACATAGCAAAAATGACACCCCAAAATACATTCTGCTACTCCTCCTGAGTATGGAGATACCAAATGTGTGAGACTTTTACACAGCCTGGCCACATACAGAGGCCCAACATTGAAGTAGCAGCTTCAGGCATTCTAGGAGCATAAATTACACATCTCATTTCTCAACCACCTATTACAATTTTGAAGGCCCTGGAGCACCAGGACAACGGAAACGCCCACAAAATGACCCCATTTTGGAAAGCTAACACCCCAACGTATAATCTATGAGGCATAATTAGTCTTTTGAATGGTTCATTTTTTTCCCGAAGTTTTTGGAAACTGTGGAAAAAAAATTAAAAAGCATTTTTTTTTTTACACAAAGTTGTCCATTCATAAGATATTTCCAACACATAGCATGTACATAGCAAAAATGACACCCCAAAATACATACTGCTACTCCTCCTGAGTATGGTGATACCACATGTGTGAGACTTTTACATAGTCTGGCCACATACAGAGGCCCAACATCCAAGTAGCACTGTCAGTTGTTCTAGGAGCATACATTACACACAAATTCCTGCCAACCTATCACATTGTTGAAGGCCCTTCATATTTCTAACACATAGCATGTACTGTACATACCAATTACAAACCAAAATACATTCTGCTGAGTAAAGGGTAAAGAAAAGATTACTTAGTAATAATAATAATAATAATTACTTATTATTTAGTAGTGCAGTGGTCCACAGAGAAGAGCATCGATCCAGGCAGCAGGCAGGAACGTGGACAGCGACAGCAAAACAGGCAGCAAGCAGGAATAGTCAGTACAGGTAGAGATGTCAGCACAGCCAAAGCATTAGTCCAGATAGCAGGCAGGGATGTGGTCAGCAGCAGCAAAAGGATCAAAGGATCGTCCATGCAGCAGGCAGGAATACTGTCCATAGTTAGTACATGCAGCAGGCAGAGGTATGGTCAGCGCAGCCAGAGTATTTGTCCAGGGAGCAGGCAGTACCATCAAGCTTAGGGCATCGGTCAGGAAAGAATGGGGGCAGGGGTAGAGGCTCCTCCCACCCAAATCGCTTTGAAGCCTCCGGGCAACCAGACCCTGTTATGGGAACACAGAAAACCAAAAACTGGTTTTCTGAACTCCGAACACTATTCTGGAGCCCCTCACATATGTGAGACCCCTGTGTAGCAGGGTGAAAGATCAATCCAAGGGGCAGGCAAAAACATGGTCAACAGGCCGAGGTCAGTGCAGGTAAAAGGCAGAAATAGACGGTAGGCAGAGGCATAGTCGATACAGTCCAGGGTCAGTTCACGTGAAAGGCAAAAAACATGGCGGAAAAACAGTTTAGACGGTAGGCAGAGGAATAGTTAGGAAACAGGCCAGGGTCGGTTCACATAGAAGGCAATAATATGGTTGGTTGAGGAAGGGAAATATTCAGGACAGAAATTAAAAACGGGAAAATGGCAGTATTAGAAATATGGACTAATAATTTTCCAGAGTGTGATATCGCCTGAATGGAAGCTGGTATCTTTCCTAATTCCTCTTTTGGTGCACACCCGACATTTTTTTTGGCGTCGTCTTCCGGATCCTGTTGGTGGAATATGGTCTGGGAAATGGCGCTCATGTAGTCTGCTGACGGAATCGGAGCGAATGCTTTCTGGGGGGGGGATACTTGCTGATAAATCAGGGCAGTGACAATGTCTTCAATAAACTTTATGAAGGTGGTGGGCGTTTCTGTGGATTTTTGGTAGATTATGAAAGAATTTAAAAGGGCCAAATGAAAAAAGTAAATTGCGACTTTTTTGTACCAGAATAAGGATTTTCTTGTTGAAAGATAGGGCTGCAACAACTGATCATTTAAATCCACCCCCCCCCCCCCCCCCAATGTATTTATTGTAGTCAGTGATACAGGTAGGCTTGCGAACGGTACCGCGTCTTCTGTTAAGTTCCACCGAGGTGTCATCGTGGATGGTGGACATGATGTACACGTCTTTTCTATCCCTCCACTTCACAGCCAACACTTCTTCGTTCCTCAAGCTTGTCGATTCCCCCCTTGGAATGTTTGTGGTGACAAGACACTGTGGGAAGCCCTTTTGGTTTTTTCTAGCTGTACCACAGGCCAAAGTTTGTTTGAGATATAGGTGGCGGAGAAGGGGCAAACTCGTATAATAATTATCCATATAAATATGGTACCCCTTTTGGAGGAGTGGGAATGCCAACTCCCAAACAATTTTCCCACTTATTCCCATGTACGAGGGACACTTAGGGGGCTGGAGCTGGGAATCTTTCCCTTCGTACACGTGGAATGCGTACACATAACCGGTGGCACTTTCACAAAGCTTGTTAAGCTTCAAGCCATACCTCGCCCTCTTACTGGGTATATATTGTTTGATTCCCAGCCGGCCTGTGAAATGCACCAGGGATTCGTCCACAGATATATTTTTTTCAGGGACATAAACTTCGGCAAACTTCTGGGAAAAAAATGAATTAGGGGGCGAACTTTATATAATTTGTCAAAGTTTGGGTGATTTCGGGGGGGGGGCACTGTGAGTTGTCATTGAAATGCAAGAAGCGCATTATGATTTCGTATCGGGACCTGGACATGGCTGATGAAAAAATTGGCATATGTTGGATGGGTTTGGTCGACCAATACTTATGAATTTCATTTTTTTTGTAAGCCCCATGTTCAGGGTTAGGCCTAAAAACAATTTTGGCTCCACTGCTGTTAGCGGTCTCCACTCAAAAGGGCGGGCATAGCTGGAGCTGGGGTTGGTTGCAATAAATTGTTGGGCAAACAGATTAGTTTGGTCCACGATGCCTTGAATCAATTCGTTCGGGAAAAATAAATTTAAAAAATCCATTTGTGAAAATCCTGCAGTGTTGACCTGCACACCCGGCTGTGCTGTAAAAGGGGGGATCGTGGCTGACCCTGTGGTAGAAGGCAGCCACAATGGGTTTGCCAAGGAATCTGGAAGATGGGTTTGGGCCCTACTTCTTTGGCGTCCACTTGTGCTGGGTCTTTCCTCCTGGGGTCTAGCAGCGCTTGTACTGGGCCCCTCCTCCTGGGGTCTACCGCCGCTGGCACTGCTGGTAGCTGCCTGGTTTTCAGACCGTCGTCTTTTTGGACGGACTACTTCCTCCTCTGATTCGGATCCCGATGTGCTGCCTTCGGGGGGCTCATATTCCGAATCAGAACCAGAATCTGAACTGAGCGGTGAGAGCTCCCCGTTGCTCTCATCGGTCAGACTCAGTATCTGGTATGCCTCTTCTGGGGTGTATATCTTTCTGGACATAGTGGCTGACTGGCTGTATGTACTCTGGTGGCAAGTGATGAGGTGGCGGGTACTCTGGTGGCAGGTGATGAGGTGGCGGGTACTCTGGTGGCAGGTGATGAGGTGGCGGGTACTCTGGTGGCAGGTGATGAGGTGGCGGGTACTCTGGTGGCAGGTGATGAGGTGGCGGGTACTCTGGTGGCAGGTGATGAGGTGGCGGGTACTCTGGTGGCAGGTGATGAGGTGGCGGGTACTCTGGTGGCAGGTGATGAGGTGGCAGGTGATGTGGCGGGTACTCTGAGGTGACAGGTACTCTGAGGTGACAGGTACTATTTATTTAGGAGGAGCGATCTGGGTACAGTAGTACATGTAATTAGTAACTCACTGTTAGCTGATCTCTTCTCCTCACACTGGATCGGTGTGTGAGGAGAAGAGCCCAGCAACAGCAGTTACTATCTGTTTGTTTACATTAGTGACCGGCTGTGATTGGACACAGCCGGTCATGTGATGCAGAGCCATGTCATTGGCTACAGTGATCGGGGCTGAGCTGTATCCAGGGGAAACGCCTCAGCCCCGATCACCGTTCTTCCGCCGGAAACCAGCAGAATACACGCCGCTTCCCAATACCGCTCTGCATCCGCCGTTACTGCCGTTACCGACGATCCGCCGCCGCTTCAATACCCCCATCGGGGAACGGCTGTGTCCTGAGGGACACAACGGTACCCCGATCGCCGCTCTGCAGGCCCTCGGGGGCCCGCAGTAGCGGCGGAAAGCCGAGGACGTCATATGACGTCCACCCAAGATGGGAGATCCCATCTGTGGACGTCATTTGACTATGGCCGGGTATTGAAGTGGTTAAATACCACCAAAAGTAAGTTCTAATTGTGAGGAAAAAAATGATAAAAATTTTGTTTGGATAAAGTGCAACATGATATGACAATGACAGAGTATTTTCATTCAAAGTGTGAGAGCACTGAAAACTGGTCTGGGCGGGAAGGTGTTTAAGTACCCTGTATTGAAGTTGTTAATAAAGGACTTTTTTGGTGAATAGGTAGGGGTACGATATACCTGATACCCATTCAAATGGGGAGGGGTGGGATCTGGGGCTCCCTTGTCAAAGGGGGCTTCCAGATCCCTTTAAGCCCCCTCACCCGCAGACCCCAACAACCACAGCTCAGGGTTGTCGAAAGAAGCCCTTGTTCCTATCAACATGGGGACAAGGTGCTTTGGGTGGCACCCCAAAGTACCCGCTCGCTTAACCCTCCCCTTTCCTGGCCTGCCAGGCTGCATGCTCGGATAAGGCCCTCCACACTTTTTTTTTCTTAATTTTGTCATAAGGTTCCTCTTACCACTTCAATACAGTGTAATTTCACCCTTTCCTGCCCAAACCAATTTTCAGCTTTCAGGGTTCTCACGTTTTGAATGATAATTACTCAGTCATACAAAACTGTACATGTAAATATATATACTGTAAATTTTTAACATTTTTTTCACACAAATAGAACTTTCTTTTGGTGGAATTTAATCACCACTGGGTTTATTTTGTGAAATATAAAAAAAATAAATAAATAAAAAAAAAAGTAAACATTTTGGGGGGAAAAAAACACTTCAGTTTCGATTATGAAATTGTGCAAGTAATTTTTGTTACTAAAACTTGGGCCAAAATGTATACTGCTAAATATCTTTGGTATAAAAATAACCCAAATTAGTGGATATTGGTTTAACAACTTGCCGACCGTGGGGCGTCCTAGGAAGTCCTGGATTTGTGGGGGTCTACCTGAATGATGCCTGCAGCTAGAGGCATAATTCAGATATTGCAGTTTTCAGCCGGCGATTCCCTACACCATAAGAATGATTATAGCGGCGGCTTGATCGGATCGTTCTTACGGGCAGCGAGAGGGGACGTCCCCCCCTCCTGCCGCCGTCCTCCGGTGCTTCTACCCACTCACCGCTGAGAAAGGTGAGTCGGAGAACGGATCCGCTGGCCCCGTATGTCCACCATAGAGATTTCCGGCGAACTAGATGGTCGCCCTGAGTCTCTATGATAGTCGGAGGCCGGGCGCGATGTTATGATGTCACGCCCGGCCTCTGCATTCAAAAAAACGGCGCCGCCTCGGCTGGGAAGCTGTGATCGTTTTTTTTTGTTTTTTTTTATTATAGACTTCCGAGCCTAGAGGTGAGATGTAGGGTCTTATTGACCCCATATCTCACTGTCAAGAGGTCCGATCATGCCATATTCCTATTACAAGGGATGTTTACATTTCTTGTAATTGGAATAAAAGTGATCAAAATTTTTTTTTTTTTTTAAAGTGTCAAATTTAATTTTAAGAAAAATTTACAATAAAAAAAAAAAAATGTAAAGTGCCCCTGTCCCCGTGTGCTTGCACGCAGAAGCAAACACATATGCAAGTCCCGCCCACATATGAAAACGGTGTTGAAATCACACATGTGAGGTGTCGCCGCGAACGATAGAGCAAGAGCAATAATTCTAGCCCTAGACCTCCTCTGTAACTCAAAACATGTAACCAGTAAAATTTTTTAAAGCATCGCCTATGGGGATTTTTAAGTACCGAAGTTTGGCGCCATTCCACGAGTGTGTGCAATTTTGAACCGTGACACGTTAGGTTTCTATTTACTCAACGCAGCTTCATCTTTCACATTATGCAAAAAAATTGGGCTAACTTTACCGTTTTATTTTTATTTAAAGCATAAAACAAAACCAAAAAAAAAGTGTTTCAAAAATTGCTGCGCAAGTACCGTCCGAGATAAAAAGTTGCAATGACCACCATTGTATTCTCTAGGGTCTCTGCTAAAAAAACATATATAATGTTTGGGGATTCTGTGTAATTTTTAAGCAAAAAAAATAATGATTTTTACATGGAGGAGCGAACTGTCAGAATTGGCTGGGTTGGTAAGTGGTTAATATAATTTTTATTGAAAGAGAAAGAAAAGAATATCCGTGCCTAAAGCAGAGGTCCGCCCAAAAAAAATTAAGAAAAAATTAAAAGCCAGCAGCAACACATACTGCAGCTGCTGGCTTTTAATAGGACACTTGCCTGTCCTGGAGTCCAGCAATGTCAGTACCGCAGCTGATGTTTCCATGTTGGGTGATGTTTCTGTTGGGTGCTGCCGCCGCCATTGCGGGTACGGGAAACCGACAGTGTAGCCTTACGGCTTCACGCCGGGAAACCTATTGCACATACGCGAGGCCCCGCTCCTCTCACCTACTGGCCTAGCGACAGGGGGAGGAGGGAGCCTATGGTGACGTCATGGGCCACGACGTGGACTCCCAGAAGTGGGAACAGGATACATGTCAAAGACAGGTGCCAATTGTGGCCCCGGAGGGGGAGAGGAGACAAATGACCGGAAGTTTCACTTTTAGGTGGAACTTCGCTTTAATAAACGTGACACTAGGTCGGATTCTAGAGTAACCCACTGCTTAAGAAATCCATGATGGAACCAATCTAGCACCCTGCTAAGTAATATCACCGCGTGGTATAATTCCAAAATGCGGCAGGTCTGCTCCACCTGCGTCTCGCCTCTTCGCTAAAATGTCGTACCCAAATCTAGCCAAGGATCTATGCCAAATATATTTGAGTAATATAGATCGGGTCGATCTAAAAAAAAAAAAAAAAAAAAAGTGGGACCTGCATCGGGATTGTTTGAAAAATATAAAAGAAATCTAGGAAGGATGGCCATCTTAAAAAGAGTGACATCTGTCCCAGCCTTGAGTGTCGCATTGGTGACCATCCATTAAGACATAATTGCACAAGTGGATGGTAATTGAGCTCATATAGTTTATGGAGTTGCCTGGGTATCTGGATCCCCAGATAGTTAACAGAGTGCTGGGCCCATTGAAAGGAGAAATTATCAGCAAAGGAAGACTTGGATACCCTCCGGAAGAGAAATATTTAGGCAATGTGATTTTGCTGCGTTGATTTTGAAATGGATTATAGTAACGAAAAGTTCTAAATTCTTTTAAAAGTGCCGGAAATGCGATTGTTGGGTTGGTTATAGAGAGCAAATATCATCCGCAAACAGACTTATTTTGTATTGCTTACCGACAAGGTCTACACCCTGTATTGAGTTGTTAGCACACAGAGTCATCGCCAAATGCTCCATTGCTAAATATATACAAGAGCGGCAACAGAGGACATCCCTGACGAGTCCCATTAGATATATGGACCGGGTCTGAGAGTAGGCCATTCACCCTAATACAAGCTGATGGACAAGAGTACAAAGCTATATTTTTTTTTTAGTCCGGAGATAAACTAATTTGCTCCAGTGTGGCTTTCAGAAACTCCCAAGACAATCAAACACCTTTTCCACGTCTAGCGAAAGGAGACACGGAACGGAACCTTTCGTAGCGGACAATGTGAAATAAGAGATAATATTTAAATAGTATTATCCCTTGCTTCCTGGGTTGGGACAAAGCCCACCTGGTCTAAACTAGTAGAAGGAATAGCTACTTATAGTCGATCTGTTATTTTGGCATAGTTTTTAAGGTCGACAATTTATTAAAGAGATTGGGTCATAGCTTGAACATTCGGTGGGGTCTTTCTAATCTTTCCTGTTGTGTTGGTAGGTACCGTAAAGGGATTAGAGATATTATAAAGTGTCTTCTAGTACTCTTGAAAAGTCTGAGCAATATCTTCGAATGTATATACCAAGCCTTTTTTAGGGCACCGAAGTTTGGAAATATAAGTGCATTTTGATTTAGTACGAATTGATATGACCAGTGGTCTACTCGCTTTGTTACCAAATTCGTACAGGATTCTATGCATGTGGTCTTCATGTCGAAAGTGAGCCATATCAAGTATATGTAAAAGATCCATGCGTTTCTTTTCCAATAGCTGAAAAAAGTAAGCCTCGAGTGAGCATTTATGGGTGAGCTTGAGCCTATGAATTTTCTGCAAGGCGTTTTTTTTTTTTAAGCTTGCACCATCGGAAATGAGGGTCTCCCTGATAACACATTTCAAGGCCTCTCATTTAAGTGGTTGCATTGTTGTGTCATGCATATGATCGGTTAAGAACCGAGAGACCGAACGCCTAAACGCCGCGCATGTTGATTCATTTTTTAGGAGGTTTTTATTCAGCCTCCAAGAAGCTACTGGTTTGGGAAAATGTGGTAAGTTAATAAAAAAAGCTGGGTTCCAATATATGCCTGAGGTTGCCAGCTAAGTTAGTTGCAGTGGTGTGAAACAAAAAACAGGTCTATCCTACTATAGGTTTTGTGTGTTAAAGAATGACAAGTACAGTCACGCTCAGTTGGATGTAGCACCAGCCACAAGTCAACTAGTTGAAGTTCATGTAATTGGCGCTTAAGAAGATTGATCTGAGGCAGGGAGAAACGCTGGGAGGTGGACGTAGTATCTAGTGATGAATCAAATACAATATTTAAATCCCCACCAAGCACTACTCTTCCCTCAACCAAATAGCCCAATTTGCGCAAAAGAGCAAGCATCATGGGAATCTGGCCCTGGTTCGGAGCATAATTAAACTAATTAATCAAAGTGAACAGGATATTAATTTTGCATTTAAGAAGAAATTGGCCGCCAGGGTCGCTTACTTCTTGAACATCAGAAACTGTGAGCGAGGTATGGAAGCCTATAGCCACGCCTCTAGATTTACTTACTGGATTATTGCAGAGGAGCCACTTACCATAGTGGCGAGTGGGCATGGATGGAACGGATGATGTTTTAAAATGGGTCTCCTGTAAGAAGAGTACCTGAACTCCTTGCTTATGCATATTCTATAAGATTTGTGATCTTTTCTGTGGGATAATAGGATTTTCTTTGTCATATTTACCTGTAAAATCCTTTTCTTTGTGTACATCACGGGACACAGAGCAACCATAATAATGACTATATGGGTTATACGCTACCTATAGGTGAATGGACACTGACAAATGGTCAAACAGGAATTCCTCCCCTATACAACCCCTGGCAAAAATTATGGAATCACCAGTCCCCGAGGATGTTCCTTCAGTTGTTTATATAACAACCAGTATGCTTGCCTTTTAACCACCTTCCCATGTTGTTTGTATTTGGTCCATGTTTTAGACACAGCCGACTGAACAACCAACATCTTGTGCAACACTGCGTGATGATTTACCGTCTTTAAGGAGTTTGATAATCCTCTCCCTTTTTTCAATTGACATCTCTGGTGTTGGAGCCATGCTTCATGTCAGTCCACTTATTGCAACAGCGCTCCAAGGTGTGATCACTCCTTTTTACCTACATACTAACAAGCAGATTTAATCTGATGCAGGTGTTAGTGTTTGGAATGAAAATTTACTGTGTGATTCCATAATTTTTTCCTCAGAATTGAGTGATTCCATAATTTATTCCTTGTGCTTGTTCTATAAATCTGTTACTGGCCACCACAATTATTTTTCTTGATTTCTTTTAGTGTTTCTTAAATCCAGAAAGTTGCCATTTGAAATGCCTTTAGTTTTTTACCATGTCTGTGATCTACTTTTTTTCTACAATAATAAACAACTGAAGGAACATCCTGGTGATTGGTGATTCCATAATTTTTGCCAGGGGTTGTATAACCCCTCCTACACAAGAAGTACCTCAGTTTTGTAGCAAAGCAATGAATAGCCCAAAAAAGATGGGAGAGACTTCTGTGTCCCGTGATCTACTCAAATAAAAGGATTTTACAGGCAAGTATGACGAAAAAAATCCTATTTTCTTTATCATACATCACGGGACACAGAGCAACCATAATAATGACTATATGGGATGTCCTAAAGCAATGCACTTGAGGGAAGGGAGACAATAACAGAAACTGACACCTGGGGACTTCTTCTGCCGCCCAAAACATACTGTGGCCAAAGCAGTATACTCCATGGCTTTGATAGCCATCTGGTAAAATTCTGTGAATGTATAAACAAAAGACTATCTAATGGCCTTAAAATTCAGAGCCACTGAATCCTGATGGCCCAAGATGCCACCTCACACCTGGTAGCGAGCGTTTTTACCAAAAAAAAAAGGGGTGGGGACCTTGCCCTTTCAAGCCATATGCTCGAATAATTAATTTGCCAATCCAATGAAAATAGTTAACTTGGATGCCTCCTGCCCAGCCTGGGCTCTACCGGCAGCACAAACCAGGATTCCTGACCTGCGCTGATTAATTAAGTCATTCTGACTGCCTGAAATACCTCCAGAGTATGCAGTGATCTTACTACTGCCAACTGAAGATCAGAGAATAAGGCAAGACATTGTCTTGATTTAAGTGAAAACTAGACACCACTCTAGGCAAAAAATAGACGAGGACGCGACATCACCTTATGATGTGAGACCGAGAACAGCTCCTTGCACGAAAGAGCCGCCAACTCTGACACTCCACCTAGTGAAGTGATAGCCACCAAAGAAGCCACCTTCCAAGATAAAGGACCAACAGAATCTTCAGATTGGTTCAAAAAGTGGCCTCTGCAAAGGACAGACTAGATCAAATTCAAGTTCCAAGGACACAAGAGTGGCCTGACAAGACAGGACTGTCTACGTTACATATTGTATGAAGTATGAATCAAGTAGAGAGAAACAATGGCCCCTGGAAAAAAATGAATAGGGACGAACTCTGACCCTTAACGGTACTTAAGGCCAATCTCCTTTCCCCTACCTATTGGAGAAAAAAAAAAGAAAATCTCCCACTCATATTTCTGCAGGCGCCACTTCTTCGGCTAACATGATCAGTGTTGCCCCCTTCCGGATTCTTCGTAAAAGATGTGGCAGAAGTCAAAACAGAGGGAAAGCGTCAAATAAGGAAGAACTGGTCCCTAAGGCGTTACCAGTGCATCTACCCCGATTGTGTCCGGGACGAGGGTCCCACTGGCAACCTGTCCCAACTTGTTGTAGAACTTGGAATCTAGTAGATTCCCCTGCAGAGTTCCCCCTGCCACTATTCTATACCTGGAATTTGCACCGACGATAGAGACAGCACTTGTGCTGTCCAAGACAGAATGTGGTTCACCTTCCTGAGCAGCATGACTCCTGGTGCCGCCCTGGTGGTTGATATATATACCCCTGCATAGGCTTTTCTGGATAGAACCTACAACTGGTTTGTACCATAATCCAGAGCAAGGTGTACTGGCCAAAAGTTCTAAGATATTTATTGGCAGTATTCTCTCCTGTGGAGACCAAGTGCACTGAACTGTAGCCACCCACAAACCAAATGGAGAAACTGGCATCAGTGGTTATCTTCTTCCAAATACCTGAAAGGAAGAATTCAACCTTTCTAGTATTCCGAACCATCAATCGCCAATCTTTAGCTGTGAAACACCCCGGGAACAGAACCCTCTGGCAATCCAATGCCTGGATCTTCAAGTTCCAGACAGAGAGAATGAACTTCTACCAAGACCTGGACTAGGACTGTACATAAGGAATGTGCTTCAACCTAGATACAGCTTCCTACTGCAAAATGTATTGAAGGAAAATCTGGACCAACTGCTTCCTGAGCAAAGGTTATTGAGGTTTACTGAGATTGACACCCCCTGCGTCTTTGGCAAGTCCAGCACCAGAGCTAGGAGCTTTGTGAACCTCAAAAGCTGTGGCCAGCTCGAAGAATGGTCACAAATAAGAACACAGATGACTTTCCACTGCAATTACAGAAATCTTTGAGGCTGTAAACAACCCAACACATAAAGCTATGCGTTTCCAGATAATTATGGGCCCTGCAATCTACCTCTTGCAGAGAGGTCATCGCTGAACAGACTGAGCATATCTGAAACAGAAGGATGCCCAGTGGATTGAGATCTTAAGGTAGACCTCATGTCCCTATTCAGTTTTGAAGCTGCTACCATTAAGTTGTTTTACAATAATGAGCCCATAACTTTTGCTCCAAGACTCAACGCAAGACAAAGACTGACTAAGGAAGGAGTGAACCACCTCGGACTGCTCTAAAATCTTATGCTCTGAGATACTCTCAAAAACAGCAACCTCAGATGCCTCCCTCACTTAGGAGGGAAACCTGGACAGTCTTCCACCCAAGTACTAACCAGGCTTGATCCGAGACCAGGTGTCACAGTGGCTCAGATCACCCGGATGCCATTGGTCCAACAGGAGATGTGAACATTGCCAGACGACTGAACCTGAGGGCAGTGTACCTGCCTCACCATTCCAAGTCCTTTAGCTAGTCTAATAGATACATAATAAAGTAACTGTATTAGGCAAATTAATAAGCAGTTCCACAAGGATGCAGGCCTAGACAATGTTGCTCTACCGCTATACAACCCCATAGGTATGCAATTATGCAGGTACCCAGGTATGCAAACATGCAGGTATACAAGTATTTTTGCCATTCATGCATCTATGAATGCAGCTCAAGGCAATAAGCACATACAGCTGTGCTCATAATTTTACATACCTTGGCAGAATTTATGATTTCTTGGCCATTTTTCAGAGAATATGAATAACACAAAAACTTTTCACTCATTGTTAGTGTTTGGCTGAAGCCATTAACTGCGTTTACTCTTTTTAAATCACAGAAAATTACCCAAATTACCCTGATCAAAAGTTTACACACCCTAGTTCTTAATACCGTGTATTGCCCCCTTTAACATCAATGACAGCTTATAGTCTTTTGTGGAATTTGTGGATGAGGCTCTTTATCTTCTCAGATGGTAAAGCTGTCCATTCCTCTTGGCAAAAAGCCTCCAGTTCATATAAATTGTTGGGCTGTCTTGCATGAACTGCACGTTTGAGATCTCCTCAGAGTGGCTCAATGATATTGAGGTCAGGAGACAGGTGGCCACTCCAGAACCTTCACTTTATTCTGCTGTAGCCAATGACAGATCGACTTGGCCTTGTGTTTTGAATTGTCGTCATGTTGGAATGTCCAAGTATGTCCCATGCGCAGCTTCCTGGCTGATTAATGCAAATGTTCCTCCAGTATTTTTTGATAACATACTGCATTCATCTTGCCATCAATTTTGAACTAATTTCCTGTGCCTCTGTAGCTCACACATCACAAAAACATCAACGATCCACCTCCGTGTTTCACAGTGGGAATGGTGTACCTTCATCATAGGCCTTGTTGACTCCTCCCCAAATGTAGCGTTTATGGTTGTGGTCAAAAAGCTAAATTTTGGTCTCATCACTTCAAATGACAGAAGGGTGCCAGAAGGTTTGAGGCTTGTCTCTGTGCTGTTCGGCATATTGTAAGTGGGAAACTTTGTGGCATTTGTTTAGTAATGTCTTTCTTCTGGTGACTCAACCATGCAGCCCATCTTTATTAAAATCCCTTGCTTATTGTCCATCTTCAAACAGCCACACCACATGTTTTCAGAGAGTCCTGTATTTCACCTGAAGTTATTTGTGGGTTTTTCTTTGCATCCCCAACAATTTTCCTGGCAGTTGTGGCTGAAGTTTTAGTTGGTCTACCTGACCGTGGTTTGGTTTCAACAGGACCCCTCATTTTCTACTTCTTGATTAGAGTTTGCCAAACAGCAGTGTTCATTCTCAATTCCTTGGATATCTCTTTATATCCCTTTCCTGTTTTATACATCTCAACTACCTTTTCCGGCAGATCCTTTGACATTACTCAGAATTAAGGATGAGCTCCGGCGTGTTTGCATGCTGCACGTGCTGAGCCCGCCAGGAACTCTGCACTGCACAGCGCTAATCACAAGCATTGAGACATTTCACGATGTGCGGCTGCAGAGATCGGGAAATGTCTCACTGCCTGTGATTAGCGCAGCGCATTGCCGACTTCCTGGCGGACTCGGCATGTGCAACATGCGAACAAGCCGGAGCTCACCCTTACTCAGAATCCAGAAACGTCAGTGCAGCACTGGATGAAAGATGCAATGGTCTGTCAGGAGTCCAGAAACGCATTGACCTTTTATACACACACACTAATTACAAGCAAACCGGTCACAGGTGAGGATGGTTACCTTTAATAGCCATTCAAACCCCTTTGTGTCAACCTGTGTGCATGTTATCAGGCCAAAATTACCAGGGTATGTAAACTTTTGATCAGGGTAATTTGGGTAGTTTCTGTTGCCATTATGATTTAAAAGGAGTAAACACAGCTGATTGATAATAAATGGCTTTAGCCAAACACTAACCATGAGTGAACCATGTGTTATCATTCATATTCTCTGAAAAATGGCCAAGAAATCCAATTCTGCCAAGGTATGTGTTGGAAGTCAACATGGTGCAATGTCCCATTTCTGGATTTTGTACATATGTTTTTATTCCCAAAATCAGCCTGGCGTCCATGGTTTTTGAAAGTATAAAAGGTATTCGCACTCCCTGGAGGACAAGATGCCCCCCCAGGGTTGGAATGTAGCTTGTTAAGCCTCTAGCTGCGCATGACAATGCTGGCTCCGATCTGTCTGAGAATTCCTGATTAATGGCTCTACTTGCGAGCTTCAAAGAGAGCCTGACTGGCAGAGATAATTGATGAATTGAGATACAGAAGATCAAAGACCTGGATATCTGTGAAGGTTTCACTCAGGTCGGATAGTGGTGACTCATGGACAAACGCTGCCCCCTAGTGTACAATACCCCAGGACAGTCAGTGATATGACCTGCTGAGCAGGAACGCACCAGGAATATTATTAGTCCAAAATCGAGTTGGGCTGGCAATGGGAGGGGGTTTGGATGAGGTTTGTTTGTAAAAAGGGCTGTTTCAAACAGAGCTCTCTTTTTCAACCTCTTGAGACCAGCCGAGGAATCTATTTTAGAGGATGTGATAAGTATATTCTTGTATTGTGTTCTGATTTGTAACATTGTAATTCCTTTTAATACTTTTATGTTAGTTTCCTAATTCTGCTGTTTAATATATTCCTATTTTGTTGGGAAATAAATGTAACATTGTTTACTAAGCAGATGTATTTGGTATATCATTGTGCTTATCAGACTCTTATAGACTAGCTAATTTATAGGGATAGGCAAGTTAATACATGTATGCAATGGTTATATAGGATATATTAGATTGTATAATATTGCATAGATTACTTCAGTATGTAAAATTATGAGCACAACTGTATGTATGTATCCCAAGGCAAATAACCACCTATGTATGTCCCTAGACAAATAAGCACATATGTATGTAGCCCTAAGCAAATTAGCACATATGTATAAAGTCTTAGGCAAAAAAAAACAGATATGTACATTATCTCACAAAAGTGAGTACACCTCTCACGTTTTTTCGTAAAATTTTATTCTATCTATTCATGTGACAACACTGAAGAAATGACACTCTGCTACAATGTAAAGTAGTGAGTGTACAGCTTGTATAACAGTGTAAATTTGCTGTCCCTTCAAAATAATTCACACAGCCATTAATGTCGTGCTGGCAACAAAAGTGAGTACACCCCTAAGTGAAAATGTCCAAATTGGGCCCAATTAGCCATTTTCCCTCCCCGGTGTCATGTGACTCAGTGTTACAAGGTCCCAAGTGTGAATGTGGAACAGATGTGTTAAATTTGGTGTTATCGCTTTCACTCTCATACTGGTCACTGGAAGTTCAACATGGCACCGCACAGCAAAGAACTCTGAGGATCTGAAAAAAAAATTGTTGCTCTACATAAAGATGGCCTAGGCTATAAGAAGATTGCCAAGATCCTGAAAATGAGCTGCAGCACGGTGGCCAATACCATACAGCGGTTTAACAGTATAGGTTCCACTCAGAACAGGCCTCGCCATGGTCGACCAAAGAAGTTGAGTGTACGTGCACGTGCTCAGCGTCATATCCAGAGGTTGTCTTTGGGAAATAGACGTATAAGTGCTGCCAGCATTGCAGCAGACGTTGAAGGGGAGTGGGATCAGCCTGTCAGTGCTCAGACCATACACCGCACACTGCATCAAATTGGTCTGCATGGCTGTCATCCCAGATAGAAAGCCTCTTCTAAAGACGATGCACAAGAAAGCCTGCAAACAGTTTGTTGAAGACAAGCAGACTAAGGACATGGATTACTGGAACCATGTCCTGTGGTCTGATGAGACCAAGATAAACTTATTAGGTTCAGATGGTGTCAAGCGTGTGTGGCAACAACCAGGTGAGGAGTACAAATATAAGTGTATCTTGCCCACAGTCAAGCATGGTGGTGGGAGTGTCATGGTCTGGGGCTGCATGAGTGCTGCCGGCACTGGGGAGCTACAGTTCACTGAGGGAAGCATGAATACCAACATGTACTGTGACATAATTGAAGCACAGCATGAGCCCCTCCCTTCGGAGACTGGGCCGCAGGGCAATAGTCAAAGCCGCAGGGCAATATTCCAACATAACGACCCCAAACACACCTCCAAGACTACCACTGCCTTGCTAAACTGAAGGTAAAGGTGATGGACCCTAAACCCTATTGAGCATCTGCAGGGCATCCTCAAACGGAAGGTGGAGGAGCGTAAAGTCTCTAACATCCACAAGCTCTGTGATGTTGTCATGGAGGAGTGGAAGAGGATTCCAGTGGCAACCTGTGAAGCTCTGGTGAACTCCATGCCCAAGAGGGTTAAGGCAGTGCTGGAAAATAATGGCGGCCACACAAAATATTGACACTTTGGGCCCAATTTGGACATTTTCACTTAGGGGTGTACTCAATTTTGTTGCCAGCGGTTTAGACATTAATGGCTGTGTGTTGAGTTATTTTGAGGGGACAGCAAATTTACACTGTTCTACAAGCTGTAAACTCACTACTTTACATTGTAGCAAACTGTCATTTCTTCGGTGTTGTCACATGAAAAGATAGAATAAAATATTTACAAAAATGTGAGAGGTGTACTCACTTTTTTGAGATACTGCATGTAGTCCTAGGCAATTAAGCACATACCGTGTTTCCCCGAAAATAAGACACTGTCTTATATTTATTTTTCCTCAACAAAACACAATATGGCTTATTTTCAGGGGGTGTCTTATTTTTATTAAGTATGGTACAAAAATCTATATTTATTCAATTACAGTTAAGTCGTCTTCTTCTGGAACATCATAATTCTCCAAACTCGGAATTCCATCCTGAATTTCTTGCGACTCCATTTCCTTTAGAACCATTGGCCCCAATCTTTCATGTCGAGCAATAGAGCTCTCATTAAATGAGCAGCTCTTATCCATGTAACCTGCTCAGAGTGCATTTGCAACACTGTCAGTGATTTTATCCCATGAATTCTTCACCCAAATCACGTCCTCTTGCAGGCTAGGTTTCACAAAGTTTCCACGCTGATTTCTTGTTATTCTATTTTCAATGTAGTCGTTAATTTCCATATGCAAATGGTCTTTGAATGGCTTGTTTATTGCAATATCAAGAGTCTGCAGATAGGCAGTCATTCCTGCAGGAATCATTATTTGAACTATTCTTTTCTCCAAGAAGTTTTTCATGTCTTTAGCACGGTGAGTGCTGGTTGAATCCCAGACTAGCAGATCCCTTTGGCCACCTCGCAAAATAAGTGGAAGCATTAAATCAAGCCACTTCCTTATAACTGCTTGTGTGCACCAGTTTTTTTTCGGTTTCTAGAACATAAATGCCAGAAACGCTTTCAATCTTATCTTTCTTGCCCTTACTGATAACAAGCGTGGCTTTCGTTCGATGCATACGAATTGCCAAAATACAGGTAACACGTGAACTTTCGTGACCAGTGGAGGGAATGTAGATTGAGGAGGCACCCCTCTGTTCAATTGTCATTTGTGCTCCTTGACCCATAAACACTGCAGTTTCATCCATAGCAATCATGTTGCAAAGTTGGTATTTAGAAAAGTTGATGCCATCAACAAACGACTTGAATGCAAGTGCTCGCTTAATAACTTCAGCTTCTTCCAACTTAAACAGTGTTGTTGATTTTCTGAGAAACAGTTCATATTGCTGAAGGAAGCCATTCAGCCAGTGTTGTGATGCTTTAAATTCTGGGGATATGTCGAATTGTGGTGCCATTGCAAGGGCAAATGCTTGAATATCAGCCCTGCGCACAACCAAAGCCTTTGATCTCCTGTCAGCAACCCATTCACTGATCATGTCTTCCAGCTCAGGAAATAAAGGTTGCCGACCTGAACCACACTTGCGCTTCTTAGCATTTCCTCTGTCTACCTGTAGACTAAGGTTATCGTATTCTGCCCGCCATTTTTGGACCATTCGGATATCCAACTTCCTCTCTTTGCAGAAAGCCGTAAGATTCTTGCCCTGGGAGTCCACCACAATTCCTTTCTTGTATTCAACAGAATAACTCTTTTTTTGCACTCATCTTGTCTAATTGTACAGATACTAAGGAAGAGCAGAGATTCGCCAGGAAAGCTGATGTGTAAGGGCTGGCTTATTTGTCAGGGATCCAGTGAGAACTGCACAGTGGAGCTGGGATGATCTCTCTGTGCTCAGTAGCAGACTGCTTGCTGAAGCTTTTCCCCTATCCCCTGGTGTTTGTGTGGGGTGAGAGAGACCCACAGACTGTTGCTGATCAGTGCTGGGGAGCAGCTTTACTTCTTCCCCTGAGGACACACAATACAGTGCGTCCTGCTCCTCACTTCACTGAGGAGACTTTTACTTTCACAGAATGACCTGACAGGGGGAGCCGACCTTATTGATGAGGCTGGTCACAGGTCACCTCCGAGATACGGTAGCAGCTGTCACGATGGGGCAGATAAGAAGGGCTGCCCGACTTCTTTACTGCTCCGCACCACTATCACTATGTCTTGTGTCTTCTTTACCACTCTGCGCCGGTACACATAGCCACGCCTATCACTATGTCTTATTTTTGGGGTATGGCTTATATTGGGCTAATGCGTAGAAATCATGCTACGGCTTATTTTATGAGTATGTCTTATTTTCGAGGAAACACGGTACATATACAGTTTAATGCAACTAAGCACATATGTATGCAGTTCACATGAAAACATGGCAGCCTGCATTTAGGCAACATGCATTTATGGAGGTATGGGTTTATGGAAGCATGCAAGTATTTGCTTATGCAAATATGCGTTTAGGAAAAACACGAAAGCGCGTGTCTATGAAAACACGCATTTACGCAATACGTGCCCATGGAGGCATGCATTTACGGACTAAGCAAGCATGCGTTTATGAAACGTTTATGCAACATATATTACGCAACACGTATCTATGCAAACATGTGTCTTATGCACTGTGTTTATGCACACATGCATCCACGCAAACACGTATATCTATGCAACATGCTTACACACTTATGCACACACGTCTATACAGACACGTTCCTATAAAAACCTGCGTCTACGCAACACGCGTCCATGCAAAACGCCGCCGCGGCTAGCCTTAGGGGGCTGGGTGCAGCCTGCTCGTCAGGCGTGGGGGCTACAGGGCGGGCGGGCAGGGGCCCTCAGCAAACATTGGCCATGCAAGCTTGCGTTTATTCAAGCAAGCAAGAACGTGTCTATGCAAACATGTGAAGCAAGCATTGTGAAACATGTATACTATGCTGTAGCTGCACAACTGCACCTGGGCTCATACTAGTTATAGTCAGGATTAGCCAAGTACATAGGCATCAAATACAGCCTCTATGCTACTTCAACAGCCTAAGGCCTTTTCCACACCTGTGTGACCTGTCCTGTGACTTGGGACTGACTGCAAGGTCACCTGACAAGTCGTACCTCATGATTTCCAATGAGTACCCTTCACATCTGTGCGTCTTCAAGTCGCAGCGACTTCAAAGTAGTCCATGCATTACCTTGGTCCGACTTTGATGCGACGCGAGGTCCATAGACCTCAAGGTGACACAGGCATTGCTTCACGTTGCTGCAAAAGTCGTGGCAAAAATTGCACGACTTTAAAGTTGCACAAGCGTGAAAAGGAGCCCAAAACTAAGCTCCTGCAGACCCAGTGCTATTCTGGAGACACAAATCCTTCAAGTGCACCAATGCCCATGTTCTTCCAAACATGTGCTTATATCACATGTATGTATGTATGTATGTATGTATGCAACATCTATGCAAAACACGCGTTTAGGCATCAAGCTTGGAAGCATGTATACTATGCTGCACCTGCCCAACTGCACTTGGCCCTATACTAGTTTTTACTAGTTTAGCACATATGCATGCCATGCAGCCTTTGTATGCTTCAGATCAGCCTAAAAAGTAAACTCCTGCAGACCAAATGAACATTATTCTGAAGTTTGCAAGTATGCACCTGGTTCAACTGCACCAGACCACATACTAATTTTGTGCCAAATGCACAGTATTCTGGAGACACAACACTTTAAAGTGCACTGCTAGGGGTGTATCGACTGACTGCTTAATCCGGGGGGCCTGTACAACTAAGTATGCAGTATATAATCATGACTTGTCTGGCCACACATTTCTCCCATAGTAAGTACTTACACATCATTAGTATCCATGGGCTGCTGTTATGTTTCAAGAGGCCCTGCTGTCCACATGGCTAACCTCGCCCCTCCACTTCCTGCCTATATAGGAATAGGCATCTGCGCCCACTAGTGGCTGGAGTGGAAGAAAAACAGCAGCCCATACTCCTAATAACTACAATGAGAATGTTTTAAACAGCCCACTGCCCCTAGCGTCTACTGAGAGAAGACCAGACAGTCAGATCTCTTTTTTCTTTTACAGAGAAAATGCAGACTTACCATTCCTGCTGCAGGACTCTGAGCATAACAGGAGTCCAATCTTCACCCATCACAACGTGCTTTGTCATAAAAGACCTTCAGGACTGGGTCCCTCTTACTGTGGGGTCCACTTCCCTGGACCTGTATAGCACCCTGCAGGAAAGCACCTTGGTCAGAACAAACACTGCATAGGGTTCCATTACGCAGGGTCCAGCGCCGTAAGGCTGCATTACAGGCAAACCGCAAGGAATCTTCTCTCCTTCCCATGAGGCTCAGTTATCATCCATTTTGGCTGACAGCTTTTTCAAATGGATCCGATTGAAGTCCTTGATTCTCAGTAGAACTGTTCCAGACCTCCAAGTATGCTCCAAGAGCACACGTATCACATTAGTGACCACCACCTTACAGACACTGGCAAAAAAACTGAGGTACTGTGTAGGAGGGGATATATAGGGGAGGACTTCCTGTTTGACCATCTGCCAGTGTCCATTCACACATAGGTGGTGTATAACCCATATAGTCATTATTATGGTTTCTCTGTGTCCTGTGATGTACGATAAAGAAATGAAAGCCTCTTACATTAACCACTTACCAAACGGCCCATAGCCGAATGACGGCTGCAGGGCGGTTGGATGACTCTGGGAGGGCGTACCATGATGTCCTCCAAGAATTCCCCTGGAGCGCGCACCCGAACGCATCCGTGACCGCCGGGTCCAGAGGACCCGGGGCATCACGGATCACGGTAAATGGCCGCTGATCGCGGCGTTTACCATGTGATCTTGCCGTCAAATGACGGCGCTATCACATGTAAACAGACCGGCATCATCTAATGACGCTGGTTCCTCTCCTCCCCTCCTGTGTACCGATCGGTACACTGTGAGCGGAGAGGGGGATGGATGGATGGCTGCAGCGCTGTGGGCTGGATGTGTAGGGCCCACAGCGCTGCACAGAGACATCCAGCCATCCATACTCTGCAATGCTCTGCAATGCTGTGCAATACTCTGCAATACTCAGCCATACCCTGCAATACTCAGCCATGCTCTGCCATACTCGGCCTCTGTATGTGGCCAGGCTGTGGAAGAGTCTCACATGTGTTATCGCCGTACTCAGGAGGAGTAGGAGAATCTATTTTGGGGTGTCATTTTTGGTATGTACATGCCATGTGTTAGAAATATTGTATAAATGGACAACTTTGTGTTAAAAGAAAAAAATGCGTTTTAACCACTTCCCGCCCGCCGGCTGTCATACGACATCCTTGACTTTGTTCGAGGATATCTGAATGATGGGTGCAGCTACAGGCATCATTCAGATATCATCTTTTTCAGCCGGCGATTCCCTACACCATAAGAACGATCATAGCGGCTGTTCCACTGCTTGATCGTTCTTACGGGAGGCGAGAAGAGATGTCCCCCCCCCCCTCCCGCCGCCCTCCGGTGCTTCTACCGACTCACCGCTATGATCGAAGCCAGGATCTTTTTTTTATTTTTTTATTTCAGGCTTCCCAGCCTAGAGGTGAGATGTGGGGTCTTATTGACCCCATATCTCACTGTAAAGAGGACCTGTCATGCCATATTCCTATTACAAGGGATGTTTACATTCCTTGTAATAGGAATAAAAGTGGTCAAAAATTTTTTGGGAAAAAGCGCCCCTGTCCCCGTGTGCTCGCATGCAGAAGCGAATGCATACGTAAGTCCCACCCACATATGAAAACGGTGTTCAAACCACACATGTGAGGTATCGCTGCGATCGGTAGAGCGAGAGCAATAATTTTGGCCCTAGACCTCCTCTGTAACTCAAAACATGTAACCAGTAAAAAATTTTAAAGCGTCGTCCTATGGGGATTTTTGAGTAGCGAAGTTTGGCGCTATTCCACAAGCGCGTGCAATTTTGAAAGGTGACATGTTGGGTAGAGGTCGACCGATATATCGGCCGATATTTGGCGTTTTTTACTTAATCGGCATCGGCCGATTGTGCTGATAAAAAAGGCCGATTATAACTTCAGCCGTGTCTTGCAAATGACTTCTGTAATAGAAGTTAATGCAAGTTTCCTTAAGTTATCTGTGGAGAGGATTCTCTCCTCCTCTGGGCAGCCTGCCAAGTCTGATAAGAAGATACATTGTATCTTTCAGGTTCTTTTTATCAATAGACTGAACTCAGTGTGTAGAAGCTCTCAGTTTAACCATTTAAAGACTTTCTTTAAATCTTTAAATCTTTTCTGACACTTGTTGCTTACAAGTAAAAATCCTGTATTTTCTGCTAGAAAATCACTTCGAACCCCCAAACATTATATATATTTTTTTAGCAGAGACCCTAGGAAATAAAATGGTGATTGTTGCAATATTTTATGTCACACAATATTTGCGCAGCGGTCTTTCAAACGCAATTTAAAAAAAAAAAATACAGTAATGAATTAAAAAAAAAAACCTAAAGTAAAGTTAGCCCATTTTTTTTCGTCCAAAAGTTTTGATTACCTGTTTTTGTGTATTTATTATTTAAGATATTTTTTTTTTTGTTTGTTTTTTTTTTTTCTAAATTATACATACAAGTGAACTGATTGAAGGTTTGTTTTGTTTAATGTTTAAATGAAAAAAAATTTCTGTATTACTTAAGGCTGCTTTCACACTGGAGCGGGCATGCGTTGATGGTAAAACGCTGCTAGTTTTAGTGGCGCTTTACCGTCATTTTAGAGGCGCTATTCGGCTGCTAGCGGGGCGCTTATAACCCAGCTAGCGGCCGAGGAAGGGGTTAAATGCGCCCCTGAAGCGCCGCTGCCAAAACGCTTTGCAGGCGCTTCGGCAGTGGTGCGCATTCATTTCAATGGGCAGGAGTGGTGGAGCAGCGGTATACACCGCTCCAAAGATGCCGTTTGCAGGACTTTTTTTTTACATCCTGCCAGCGCATCGCCTCAGTGTGAAAGCACTCGGGATCTCACACTGAGACTGCAGGGGAGCCGTTTTACAGGCACTTTACAGGCGCTATTTTTAGCCCAAAAGTGCCTGAAAAACGCCCCAGTGTGAAAGGGGTCTAACTGTTAGATTTTATGAGATGAAGGGAAAAAAGAAAGGAAAAAAAAAAATCGGCCAAATATATCGGCCCAAAAAAATCGGCATCACATATCGGCCATCGGCCAACCGCGATTTCTAAATATCGGCATCGGCCAGAGAAAAACCCATATCGGTCGACCTCTAATGTTGGGTATCTATTTACTTGGCGTAACTTCATCTTTCACATTATGCAAAAACATTGGGCTAACTTTGCAATGACCACCATTGTATTCTTCAGGGTCTTTGCGAAAATAACATATATAATGTTTTGGGGTTCTATGTAATTTTCTAGCTAATAAATGATGATTATTACATGTAGGAGAGAAATGTCAGAATTGGCCTGGGCACTCCAGAACGCCTGAAGGTGCTCCCCTGCATGTTGGGCCTCTGTATGTGGCCACACTGTGTAAAAGACTCACACATGTGGTATCACCGTACTCGGGAGTAATAGCAGAATGTGTTTTGGGGTGTAATTTGTGGTATGAATATGCGGTGTGTGAGAAATAACCTGCTAATATGACAATTTTGTGAAAAAAAAAAAGTTAAAAAAAAAAAAAAAAAACTTGATTTTGCAAAGAATTGTGGGAAAAAATGACAACTTCAAAAAACTCACCATGCATTTTTCTAAATACCTTGGAATGTATTCTTTCTAAAAAGGGGTCATTTGGGGGGTATTTGTACTTTTCTGGCATGTTCGGGTCTCAAGAAATGATAGGCCGTCAGTACTTCAGGTGTGATTAATTTTCAGATATTGGCACCATAGCTTTTGGACTCTATAACTTTCACAAAGACCAAATAATATCCACCGATTTGGGTTATTTTTACCAAAGATAAGTATGACTTGAAAATAGCGGTTATATGATGTTTGAGCTGTTTCCTATCTTCTAATATGGGAGTCTGTTTTTAATTATTTTATTAAACCAGTGTTTAAAAGTTATCACGCTACGTGAGTTTTCTTGCTCCTCGCATGGCATATGAACCACTCGTTTGGCTTATGCTGGAGTGTCTATGGATGTGGAAGCCCTTCTGATACCCCCTTCTCTGCTGTATGCTGATGACATCTGACAAGACACACTGCCCAGACCTGTTGGTCATTTAAGCCTTTTTGACTTGTATGGCATGTCATTTCAGGTCATTAAGTTCCGGTAAGCCCCTTCATTTTCTAGTGATGGCCCCGGCACGATTTAAATCTTCTGTGCACTTGTGGTTCTCCCACTGTCTACTTACCTGCCAGATTTGGTAAAACTACCCACCTTCAAACCTGGGAGTTATATTTCCACCATTATTTATGCACTACCCCCATAGACTTTTGGTGGTGTTTTTCACAAATTTTTTCAAAAATTTTAAAATGGACTATTATGTTTTAGGATTTTTTCTACAATATTTGAGTTGTTAAGTTTATGGAACCGTCACTGTTTCCTTAATATTAGTCACTGTTATATTTGCCAATAAGGTGTATTATCCATTGTTTTACCTAATATTTTTACTGATTAACACAGTATAACTATATAGTGTTATCCACATTTATGGCCATACATGGTTTGACAAAATGTATTTACTGTACATATGCACTTATGGGTTTTTGATGTACACATTTGTCGAGTTTATAGCGCTACACTTTTATCTTTTATTGTCAGATACCTCAATTGCGCTGACAAGAACGCCATCCTGCAGAAGTTCTGCAGCAAGCGAACCCTATCTATTGATGGCGCAGACCTGCTGCTGTTCGCCGACTACTATATGGAGGTGATGAAACAGCACAAAGCATTTTCATCAATCTGCTCGACCTTGTTCAACAACCACGTTAAATTCACCTTGGCCTATCTGGTTGTTCTTCATATCATATCTCCTACAGGAGCACATCATACTTTCTCATCTCCAGCTGAAGTGGAGCACTACCTTAATCACCCTACAGACATGGCTACGGAACACAATAATTCTACTGGGGGCTCTCCCTCAAGATCTGTTAAGGACTCCCCTACCTCAACTAAGAGCCAACCCAGTCCTGAAAAGCCCCATACAAGCGCAGTCGTTCCAACCAAACTCAGAAATTCGCTGAAATATTCCTGATGCCACCCGAGTCCTGATGGGAGCTGGTAACCTAATCTCCTACTCCACTTTCACTCCCTGATATGCTATGCACAGTATAACCAATATTTTAGTTGCTGTTGGCTATGCACTGGTTTAGTAGCACTTAATTTATTAATCACGTTCTATGTTTTTTTTTCAGTTCCAGCTGTTCTCCTGCTCCATCGTGGGTTAAAACTCAACACTCTGAACAGTCGTTCATATTCTGGCGGCTCTTACCTGCTGTCCAGCGGGTCTCCCTCCTCCATCCCCCCACCCTCTTCTCTCTTTACGGGAGCCGTTCTTTAGACTTCCTTCCCCGGAGGCCCTATTTTCACCCCCGAGAGAGAAACGAGCACTAAGCGGGAGCTCTGCGTGGGTGATGATCCCCATGTGGAAAAAGGTGAAGTCAGTTAGGTACACTAGGTGGATTTTCCACCTGGCTCTATTATTTTTGTTTATTATTTTTTTTTTTTATATGTTTTCTCGAGTTATTTACCTGTTACACCTGTATACCCTCAGAAGTTCTCCGACTGTGTGCTCGGCGGGCGAACATCCCACTAAGTATCCAGAAAGTTTGGGTGTTAGATGAGTACCTGAATGGGCGATGCTGAGGTCAAAACTTATGCTCGACCCAAACTGTTCACACATCCATAGTGGTACACAGCCACCCCTCACAGTTACTTTTGTTGGGGGCAGGAATGGGCCCTGCTGTTAAAAATGTGAAGAAAAATTAAATTACATGCACCTGTCAAACGGGTGCAGAAAAATTGGGCCTTAGGTGTTGGTGGTGCCCTAAACCAAAAATATTGTTGGAAGCTAGCATAATCAAGATTCAGGAATAGGATAGGCAGCATAGGCAGTCTTCAAGGGATCCCAGACCCCTAGCAAATTCAGTTAGTTACGTCAGCATCAGGGGCTTGATAGCTGCTGTTGATCCAGGACTGATTAATTTTGATGAATGTAAGCCTGTCAATGGAGTCTGGACAGGCGCACTATTTTACCCGTCACAAACTCTCCAGCAGCACTGAATGTCCGTTCAGAAAACATGCTGGATGCAG
Source organism: Lithobates clamitans (assembly GCA_037952925.1). Lineage (NCBI taxonomy): Eukaryota > Metazoa > Chordata > Amphibia > Anura > Ranidae > Lithobates > Lithobates clamitans. The sequence continues at coordinate 6,650,978 of JBBGZY010000025.1, read as the reverse complement.
GACAGGCCAGTAGCTCAATTGCATATTGAGCAAATTCTGGCCAGTGGCCCATCCTCAAGATCCAGTAACCCAGTGGCTGCTTAGTTGAAAAGGTCTCCAAGTCTGCTCTTGCCCCTAGATAACCCTGCACTATGATGCAGACGCTGCCGATGGTTGCGTAAACCCAACAGCCCTGGGCACTGAGGACTAAAGAATTGTTTAAAGGCATCAGTCAACCAGCCACTTTCTCCACCGCTCTCTGACCAAATGAAGCCTCAGAAACATGATGTCCAGGTTGTCCAATGGTAACCTCCAATTGTCTGGAAAAGTTTTACACAAATTTTTCTTCAAGGCATCCTGAAGATGTTTCATCCTCTGCTCCCTCTGAAGGCAGGAGGAGTGCTGCAACTTTACCCTTGTAACGTAGACCAAGAAGGGTTGCCAGCCAGTAATGATCCATCTCCTTGATACAACGAATCCTCAGGTCCTTTCACAGGCTTTGCAGAATCAGGGAGTCCATGGAGCGTAAATTTGAGGAGGCATGAAATTCTGAGTCCTCTGGGTCACTAAGGATGACATTGTCAGGAACTACCTCCTCCCAGGCACGTACAACTTCTGGGGAGTGAAAACCATCCCTTGAAGACTGCTGTATGTTATCCTCTATATCCATGCTGACACAATCCTCTTCCTGTGTGTCTGGTGGCCCCGCAGGAATTGTATCTGCATAAAGGGGGCCATGAGAGGTAAGGAAGTCCTCCTCTTCCTCCCGCTGTTCTGCCTCAAGTGCCATGTTCAAGATTCCACGAAGCGTGTGCTCCAGCAGGAAGACTAGAGGGACAGTGTCACAAATGCATGCACACCATCCTTGTGGCCTCCTCAAATGGTGAGAGGACAGTGCATGCATCCTTTATCAATAGCCACTGCCGTGGTGGAAAGAAGCCAAGCTCCCCTGAGCCTGTCCTGCCATACTCACACAAGTACTCATTGATGGCCCTCTGCTGCGTGTGCAGCCGCTGCAGCATTGGCAATGTTGAGTTCCACCTGGTGGGAATGTCACAAATGAGGCGGTTGGTGGGCAGGTTGAATTCCCGTTGAATGTTAGCCAGCCGAGCACTGGCAATGTAGGACCGCCGGAAATGGCCACAGACTTTTCTGGCCTGCCTCTTGTAAGCCTGGGTACCTGTTTAAGAAACGCTGCACCAACAAATTCAGCACATGTGCCAAGCATGGAGCAAAGCTGGCTGTATGCTGCAGCTGGGGGCAGCTAGTTTCTTAAACGTCTGACCTCTGTGCTTGCCAACAAGTGTTTCTCCACCAGGTCATGTTTTGGCTTGCGATCAAATACTTATTTTATTCACTGGACTGCAACCAAATTTATAATATTTGTAACATGTTTTTTTTCAGCATTTTTGGTTGAATTTCTAGCACTGCTCACTGTATTAGTGTCCCTGGTTCCCACAAAGTGTCAGTGTCCAATTGTCCGCCGCAATATCGCAGTCCCGCTATAAGTCACTGATCGCCACCATTACTAGTATAAAAAAAAAAAAAAATCCATAAATGTATCCCATAGTTTGTAGACACCGTAAAGTTTGTGTAAACCAATCAATTTACGTTTATTGTTTTTTGCTTTTTTTTTTTTACCAAAAACATGTAGTAGAATACATATTGGCTTAAATTTATGAATTTTTTTTTTTTTTTAAATCTAATGTATAGGACGGGTTTCATAGCAGAAAATAAATATTTTTTAAACTTATCAGACTTTGTTTATACTGCAAAAAAAAAAAAAACACAGTGGCGATCAAATACCACCAACAAAAAAAGCTCTATTTGTGGTAAAAAAAAAAAATAAAAAAAAAAGACAAAGTTTATGTCAGGTCGCTCGAGACCAGGTGACAGATGCACTCCGTAGGAGTCGGAAGTGCACCGTTAAGATAGTGGACCCTAGGACTGACTGTTGCGGATAGTACCCAGGGAGGTTCAGGAAGCAGGTCTACTGGATCACTAACACAGATCCCACTGGGAGCTAGAGCATAGATTCCCCAGAGGGCGGAGTCTAACAGTCAGCGGGTGTTCACCAGAGCCTCTGGTGGTGAGGATGGACTGTACTGCACTCTGGCTCCAGGTTGCGGCCCCTAGGGTCTCACAGCTCACGCACATGGTAGACTACAGGAAAAGGAAACAGGTTGGAACAACAAGGATAGTAAAAGGGATATAGTACAGGTCAGGGCGACTAGCAGACAGGAACAACAGAGTATACGCCAAAGGTTCAGGGTCACAGGCAAACAGGGATAGTCGGGGGACACGCCAAAAGGTCAGGGTCAGGAGCAGACAGGAATAGTCGAGAACACGCCAAGGTCGATAACAGAGACAAAACTAAGAGCACACAGCAAGCAAGAAGCCAAACACACAATGGATACACAATGGTTGATCAGCACCGCTGGCTTGCAGTGCACAGGTTAATATAGGGTTCCCTGATAGGGCCTGGGGTGGAGCCATGCTTAGAGGAGAGGTTATAAAAAGAGCCAGGTGAGAGTGGCTGGCCTCTTAGTCTGAACATATGAGGAGAGGTAAGCAGACAGAGAAAGATTACTGCATAACCATGACAGTTTATTTGGGTAAAGTGTTGCACAATCGTGCAATTGTCAGTAAAAAGTGGTGTTCCGGCCGAAATTATACTTTTTAAATAAAAATACCCCTATAATACACAAGCTTAATGTATTCTAGTAAAGCTAGTCTGTAAACGAAGGTCTCTTGTTTATAGCAGTAGTTTTTTTTTTTTTAAACTTACAGCAGGCCGTGGCCATCTTAAGTGTCTCAAAAAAAGAGCTTAGCCAGGAAATATAGCCCAATCATGTGAAGAATGAAGTTAGAATTAAGCAATGCCAATTAAGTCATAGTTCTATTCATCCACCAATGCTTTCAACTCCCCTATTATGCTTGGCAGACTTTGGGAAATTGTGAACACAATCTACTGGATGTATGGCACTACCTGAAAAAAAAGGCTATCATGCCAAGACCCCCTTGAAAGAACAAATTGGAAAAATGACCCAGGGACTGAAGTAGTATGTCCCAGGGAAGGAAGATCCTAGACAGGGGGTCCACTGTTAGGTCCAGGTACTCCATTTGGTGAGTCATTTCCAGCAATGACTTCTGAAGACTGTATGCAACCGAATCCCTGCAAAGACCGTACTTTCTGCTGGACATTGGCTGACCGGGTTAGGGAGGACTGGTCCTTAACAAGAGATCATCCAGGTATCCCACAACATGAATTCCCTTAGAGCAGAGCTAGGACCAGTGCAAGCACCTTGTTGAAGACCTGGGAGGTCACGGGCAGGACAAAAGGGGAGGGTGACAAATTGGTAGTGGTAAGCATGCACAAGAAGAAACGCAGAACGCAGTGGAGAGGAGGAAAACAAGGGGAATGTGCAAGTAATGGTAATGATGTCCATGGAGGCCAGAAAATCCTCAGGAAGGGGGCCATGCAAAACATTTAAACTTGCAGGAGCAATTTGAGAGTGCAATTCCAGAATGAGCCAAATGCCTTAATTTAACTTGGGAACTCATTCAGGAATATATATATATATATATATATATATATACACATATATATATATATACATATATATACATACATACATACACACACACAGGGCTCAACAAACCCCGGGCGCCAGGTCGCATTTGCGAATAGAATTAGCGACCTGGCGCGGCACAGCTGGGGGTATCCTGTGTCTGTGCGGACTCCGATCCCCCCCCCCAGTGCGATCGCGTCGGGCCGCGCCGGCCATTGAGGCCCCGGCTTTGCGGCCTTCTTCGGTAGTTCTGGAGTCCTTCTGAAATCTGGCGCCATCTTGTGGTGGCCGTTGGTATTGCAACCAGCAATGCTAATGCGAAATACCTGCCTGTTTTCACTGCCCATCTCCTTCCCAAAGTGGAGAAGAGAAGGAAGTGAATGTGGGGATAGCCTTTTTTTTTTTTTTCGTAATAGATTTTATTTTTATTTATTTATATTTATATAAAAACTGTTAAATTAATTTTAATTAGGAAAAAAATAAATAATTTGTTATCTCCCTGCTTGGCCCCTTTCACACGGGCTGTCTGATCAGGTTCGCCTGTCCGTTTTTCAAGCGGACCTGATCGGACCCTTAGAGCCCTTTCACACCAAGCCGCAGGGGGCGTCGGCGGTAAAGCTGCGCTATTTTTAGCGCTGCTTTACCGTCGTTTTAGTGACGCTATTCGGGCCTCTAGCGGGGCGGTCTTTTTCTGTGTAAATTTAAGATTAGTTATTTTTTATATTGAAAATAAAGCTTTGTCGGTCGTTTTAAAAAAAACCTGGCTCCTAACTTTTTTAGCTGGCTCCTAGATTCCAAGCAAATTTGTCAAGCCCTGTGTATATATATATATATATATATATATATATATATATATATATATATATATTAATATATATATATATATATATATATATATATATATATATATATATACACACACACACACATATACACACCTGCTCAGTGCAATGGAATGGGAGAGGGGGCTCCAAATCTTTTTGCCTTGCGCCCCCCACCGGTGCTCCTGGCTCCTCCTCTTCTCGATGTACCACCATTAGGAAGCCGCTTTCTATGCGGGGGAGGGGGGGGGGGGGGGTCGATCCCGAGCCGTGCTGCCCATGTCTATAAACAGACAGTGCAGCTTGGCCTAGCCCTCCACGTCACAGGATTTAACCAACAGTGGGAGCCTTTGCTTCAGCAAAGCCGGTTAGACCAAAAGTTGAGAGGAGAGGCATTGAATTGAGTGAGAACCAAGTATATGGGGTGGTGGGAGGCAATACCTTTACCTAAACATTTTTTTATCTTATTGCAAGGAATGCATTAAGGTAAAAAAAAATATTACAGAACCACTTTAAGACCACAGATAAAGCTCCAGACCGTGGTGAACTGAGGGATCTGTTCGGATGGAGGTAGGGTCTTGAACCATGGGCAAGGCTTTGGCAGATAGCTATGGTAACTGCAAGTTGCATAGAGGGGCCTGCCAAATAATCATGGTCTTAAAGAGGACTTTCTAACCTTTTGTCTACTGGATCCATAAACGTAGGCCTATCTTCTGAATTGACCAATATGTCTTGAGACAAATGGATGGGTCACCTACAAGGACAGACCATTTCTGTAGGAAACCATCCTCAATAGGATATGGATGAGCAAAACTCTTAGGAGGAGCAAATAGCTATTCAGAGTGAGCCTTGTCATCATAAAAGACATGCTCCTAGAGTTTGTTGCCTAGGAAGGTCTTAAGCATGCTTTGGCAATGTTAGGAAGCTTATGGTGGAGACCTTGGAATGAAAAAACTCAGGCTGCTCGAACGTTAAACAAAAGTGCATCGCAGCAATAAGGGAGACTTCAGTTCTGATGACACCTTAACCGAAGATGTCACATCCTGATCCATTTATTTAGAATAAACTGATTTTTTGATCTCTCTACCTCCTCCTCAGGCAGCACTATCAGTCACAACAGCAAAGTCAGAGACCTACTCAGGATGGGAGACTGAAAGCCACCCTGCAATCTACAGCTTCCAAAAGTAGAGATTTTTTCCATAAACATTACACATGACAAAAAACCCCTCTTGTGATTGGTAAGAGAAAGTGTGTGCAGCCAAAATGGCCAGCGGAGAAAAGCAGATAACCAGACTGGGAAATTTGTTCGGACATTGGGTTCTAGGGGCTCTTGGATAGAGACCAAAAAACATCCTGCCCCCTCAACCGTAGCTGTGAGCAAAGTCTGAGCTAGCAGGCCCATCTGACCCTTTGCCCTTATGATCTTCCATATGTACAGTAGTGCCAAATGTTCCCTCAAGGGATACTCACAACCTTTGCTGCTGAGAAGGAATGATGAAGCCTGCTGCACCCAGTGAGCCACCAGAGAGCGCTGTGCTGTAAAAGGAACCGGGTGACTAGGTGCCAACCAAGAGAAGATGCTAAAAAAATGCAAAATAGTGTGTACAAGCGCAGCAAATCCTCAAACTGAGGCTATACAAGCACAGTAACTGCAATGCGACAGAGGCTAGAAAAAAAAATATGATGCCAATTTTTAAAGGTCAGCACACCCGCTCCATAGTAACATTTAAAAACTTGCAGTCCGTGTTCCACTACTGCTATATGGCCTCTCTGCGCCAGCATAATGCGTTAGAAAAAGGGAGCAAGCTCTATTAAAAAAAAAAAAAAAATACACCACAGTAGAGGTTTTTTTCCTCAGAGCAGAATGTATAGGCATCAACCCCATCGTAGCATCTTCCTTCAGCATAAAGTCACACAATGAGCATCTGCATGAAATTGTTTTCAAACAAAAGGGTTCCACCGCCGGCATATTACGGCCTTGAACCAGTATAACACACTGTGGCCAACTTTGTACAATGCAGCACATGCCAAAGATCCCAGCACAATGCACCCATGCATTATTTAGTGCCCGAATAGACATTACAGTCTGCCCACACATCTTCCCCAAGTGGTGACTGGCTGTGGTCCCCCTGAGCTGAGGAATCAACTGATTGGGAAGCTGCACAAGTAAGTAGAAGTGGCTATGATGCAGCCAGGAAGCTTGATAGAAGAATCCTGAGGAAAAAAACTTCAGCGTCAGAGATGTAAGCTAAGATATACAGGTACTTGCTGGGAGCAAGAGGTGTTCTATAGGGATGTTCCTGCTAGTAATGCACCGAAAATTTAATCTTCCGAAAATAAAGCATTTCAGCATTGCGCCCGAAAGGAAAAAATGTGCAGATAATGGCTGCCGAAAACGCCATGCTAATGGTGTTTTTCATAGGTCATGTGACTTTAAAAAAAAATGCATTAAAAACTAGGGATGCATCGATACCAATATCGGGCGTTTGAGTATCAGTACTCGCCTAAATGCTCCCAATACCGATACTTCCAGATCGATGGACGTCCTCGTTGGTTGCCCACGCAGTACTGTCTCCATAGTGAAGCACTTCTACCCTTTCCTGGCATTTCTCCCGGCCGGCAATGACAAGCCCTGATGGCAGCGGTCATTTCCGAGTGCGCTGGCCGTTGGCGGCTCTGTCTATCGACCTGGCATCCATTTGGCTCAACGCCCGTCCTCAGGAGCTCCAAGGTTAGAGGCAGCCGTTCATTCCACCACTACGGAACTCATGAGGCAGTGCCTTACTGGCACACTACCATCTCCCTGCATGGGCTTGTAATCGATTTATCTAATGCCATCAGTCTGTTCCCTTTTCCAATAAATGATTGCTGCTTTGAACTTCTAATCTGTCCCTACCTACTTATTAGAACAGGGCTCCCTCTGCTGAATGTGAGTTCTAAACTGCCCACTTGATGGCGCTTCTATTCACACATGGAAATTGCATGCGATTCTTTGCAGTGAAATTTGCGCAAATCGCACCGCAATGTATTGGTACTCGGTATCGCACCTGTGCTCTCCAATATAAACCAATATTGGTGCAACCCTATTAAAAACTCAACATGGGTGCATGTTTGATGCGTTCTTGCTCCATTTTCAATGCATTTCAATGGGGAGCTGCATTTTTGGTGTTTTTTAACACCGCTTCAAAAAGATGCCGATAATGGCTGCAAATAAATTCATACTTAAATTCAGGATATTAAAATTAAAAATTTGAATATAATAGTTTATAAAAATATATATTTTTTTAAAAAAACATCAATTTCGGTTAAGTGCAGCCTGAATTTTCGGTTTCTGTACCAGAATTTTCATTTCGGTGCACCACTAGTTTCTGCAGCTGTCTTTCTTTGCCACTGTTCAATCAGCTGAAGGTAGCTGCACCCAACCTATGGTTATGACTCGGATCCTGTGTTCTGTACTGTGAAAATGCTTCTGCTTACCGAGTAAGAGATTTTGATGTATTTTGTCCTGGCTTAAATCACTGAAATCAAGCTGGAAATATTACAGTACATTACAATTCATAATGACCTCCCTGGAGGATTTCTGACAACTCAGTATTTACCTCTTTACAATTAGAACAACCAGACGGCAATTTGCTGGACTGTATGACCACCTCATTCTGAGCTTGCAGTGCAGATTTTATACGCCTTCCAAGTCTCTTTATGCTTCTCTGTTAAAAAAATAGAAATACATTTAAAAAAAACACAATATAAAAAGCATGCATTTGTATGGTATACAGGTGACTACATAATCACTAGATCGGTTCAGATTTTACTAGGAAGAGTATTCCAATACTTCTCCTATTGAATGAAAATGCTAATACAAATGTAAAAACCAACTCAACTACATAACTGGGAAGTACATAAAACATGTAGACCAGGCAATACAAATCTAACTTTATCATGGCCCATGAGTGCACAGAAAACTTACAGGAACTGCAGTATGCTCACATAATTTGTAATAAAAACATCTTTGCCATTCTGAAGATTCCCTCCAACCACACTGCTTATTTTATATATACTGTGATTCTATACTTGCCAAATATTCTGAAGAAATCTCCCGCCACCAAGTCTGGTTGCATCCATTTTAACTGTGGGCAGCTGAAGCTGCTGCCTGTTCACTTCCTGGATTTACACAGATACACACCTCCAGCTCTGCAGCTCTCATTGGCCCTCTAGTGACTCATCCCCCTCCCTTCCTGGCACGAGAGAGACAGAGAGAGAGAGACACAGAGAGAGAGAGACAGGGACAGAGACAGAGAGACAGAGAGAGACAGAGAGAGACAGAGAGAGAGAGAGACAGAGAGAGAGAGAGAGATGGCATAACCCTAGGCTAATGACCAGACAAGAAAGAGGAAGTGGGCAGTATAAGGTATTTACTGTCATAAAAAACTGGATTTTTTTTCTTCTCACCATAAAAGCCCTTTCCATTGACTGACACAGCACTTCCAATTTTGACCTTAGGGTTATATCACACCCTTCAGGAGTAGGACTAGGCAGAAATAAAAACAAGCACAGCACCGCCTAGGGGCAGTCCTTACTGGTGGAAACCGCCCATTCAGCCTCACACAAACATGTAAGCCGTCCCGGTGCGGTGATAAATCTTCCGTGAAGTGGACTTACGCGCCTTCAACCCCCGGTCTCTCAGCACCTGGCTTTCAATAGCTAGGCTGTTAAAGCCAAAGACGGTAAAGCAGGGTGAAATTTTGGACCCCGAGACAGAAGGTCCTCCCGCACCGGCAGCCGCCAGGGAACGTCCGCCACCATCCGTACCATGTTGCCGTACCATGGACACCGAGGCCAATCCGGGGCGGTTCGAATTACCAGATCTCCCTCGGCCTCTACCCTGCGCAGCAGGCGAGGAAGGAGCTTGAGAGGAGGGAAGGCATAAATGAGCCGATAATGTCTCCATGAAGCCACCAGCGTGTCTGACGCATCTGCCAAGGGATCCCTTGTTCTGGCCACAAATCTCTGCACCTCAATTGAGACGATAGGCCAGAAGATCCATGTCCGGTGTGCCCCACCGCAGGCACACGTTCGGATGCAGCGACCACTCCCCCTGATCCAGCAACTGACGGCTAAGTTAGTCCGCTCGCCAGTTATCTACGCCCAGAATTTAAACGGCTGAAAGAGCTGGCACGTGAAGCTCTGCCCACTGCAGAATGTGAGAGACCTCCAGCGCCACTGCTGAGCTCCTCGTCCCCCCCTGGTGGTTGACATAAGCCACTGCCGCGGTATTGTCCGACTGGATACTGACCAGACGACTGCGCAGCAGCTGCGTCAAAATGGAAAGGCATAACCTGATCGCACGCAACCCCAGAACGTTGATCGATAAGCGAGACTCCTCCGGCGTCCAGCGGCCCTGGGCCGAACAAAGGCCCAGAACCCCCCCCCAGCCGGTTAGGCTGGCATCTGTCATGATCACCGTCTAATGGAGAGGGAAACGACTTCCCAGGCCGTAGAGCCGAGGACCGTAGCCACCAAAGAAGCGAGGCCCTGGTCAGACGGCCCACACGTATTTGACAATCCAGAGATGCCAGGGCTTTGTCCCATTTGGATAAGATCTCCCTCTGCAAGACCCGAGTGTGAAATCGAGCATAGGGAACCTCCTCGAAGGTGGATACCAGCCCAGAACCCGCATGCAAAAAGGCAGCGATGACCACTTGCGGGATATCAGCAACCGCAGTGCGGAGTGAAGGGTCTGCAGTTTGATCGGCGGATGAAAAACCTTCGCCCGTGCACAGTCCAGAATCAACCCCAAGTAGGCGTTGGGTTGGGAGCAATACGGACTTCTGGAGATTCAACACCCAGCCAAACTTTGTAAGGTCTGCATGGTGATCGCCACATCGTCTCTGTTCTGAGGCTGATGCTGCTCTCAGAAGGAGATCTTCCAGGTAGCCCACGATCGTGATCCCCCGCTGTCTCAGCAACGTCAAAACCGGAGGAAAAGGATATACAGCGCTGTGTAAATTAAAAAGGTAAAGATAGCAGCCAACACAGCTATAGACCAAAAGCAATATGTGTGAGTGTAAATTAAATATAACCATTAAAGTGATAAAGTGATATTAAATATTGTATTTGTATCATCAAATATCAACAGTGCAAAAGGTATCTCAATATGCTAGAAATTCAAATATATACTATATCTGAAATATGTATATAAGGAAAATGTGTTGTATATAACCACAATATTACCTTTTCAAAAAAAAATTGAAAAAGATTAAAAAAATACCACAGTGAAAAAAGAATAAGTTAAATACAGTGCCAAAAATGACAAATCCAGTGATCAGGCACTAAACATCTTAAAAGGTAAAGTCCAGAGTATAGCTGACAAATATGTTATAAGTAACAAGGTCCATTAGTGGAGGAATGATCAAAAACACACTGGAACGGACATTCATCAAACGCCAATACTCCAAAAGGGACCAATATAGTGAAAGAGCCACCACCAATGACCAAAGGGAGGCTTACCAGATGTCGATGACTTGGAGAGCCTTATACCACCCAAGTCATAAAGACTTTTTGATCAGCTGGCTTGAAGGGTACGCCTGGCTGGGCAGGTGCAAGGAATCCTAGGCACGAATCTACAGCTTAACACGACCGCTGTCAGACATCCACTTAAGAGTAATAATCCAGTGGGAGCCAGAGAATTAAATTTCAGGAGAGTCAGCTTTACCAAACTGTGCTCTATACTTCATGACATTAAATAGGGAGGATATTCTTCTCATCCAGTATCCTTTAACCCAATTCCTGAGTTCAGGGCCCTGGGGGGCATTGATAGGAGCCCTGCACTCACAGTACAATGATCAGCGGAGGGTGCTGCTCTCTTCTGCATCAATGACATTCACCCACCAAGAGAAGTTTCCAAAAGGACCTTAAATGGCCCTCCCTGGACATGAGTGTCATCAGAAGCTTCCAATATGTAGAGTATGATTGCAGATCATATAGCAAGTAATTCCCCCACTGATCACGGCATCTGACCACCCCTTAGTTTAAGTTGGATGCAGCGACCACCTCACACTTCCGCAAGCTGCGGTACCGAGAGAGCGCTACACTTTTTACACTAAACGCCAGAACTGGTGGCAGCACCTTGGTGAAGACCCGTGGCGCCGACGCCGGGCCAAAGGGGACCCTACCAAGCCAAGTAGAGCCAAAACCTCCTCTTATTGACACCCAGCAACCGGCAGCGCAACCGGGGGGGAGGGAGAGAGGATGAAAAATCCCCAGAACCGACCACCCCAGGGAGTACCCAGCTGCTTCAACCGTGCCCGGACTGGGAGAGCACATACTTACCCATCCAGCATTAATCGTGGGTCACACTCCCCAGATAGATCCACCTCCCGCCTAAACGGAGTGGCTGCCAGCTATGGGGACACTGTGACCCAGACGTCAGGTGCCTGGTCATATGTGTTCCTGCGAGATATCTAGCTCGCCGACCGCCCCGGTGCAGAATGAGGTTTGTCGCGGCGACCCAGCGCGAAGCTCAGGTCTGCGCACGCTCGGTGGCCAGGCTGGGAAGACTACCAGGATCTATGATATCCAGCCTGTCACCAAGCCCAGCAGTTGATTGCAGATGCATCTCATGAAAACTAAAAACCAAAGAACCACAGGTCCCAGCAGGGAGCTGGGTCCTTCTAGACTAGGCAGAAAAAAAACTGAACTGCCTGTAGCAGAGTGGGGGGTTACTACGAGTAAGGACCGTCCCTAGGCGGTGCTGTGCTTTTTTATTTATTTATTTCTGCCTAGTCCTATTTCTGAAGGTGGTGATATAACCCTAAGGTCAAGATTGGAAGTGCTATGTCCATCAATGAATGAAAGAGAAAAAAGTTTTATTATCCAAAGTTAAAACAAGGGCCGAAGATTTAATAGATGGAAAGTTGAAAAAATTACTGAAGGTCCACTTTAAAGTAAAGCCTTAAGACAAAAGATTTCAACTAAAACTGCAGCCATCATTACAAGGGACAGTTAACTAACGTACAGCAGTCAGACACATCCTGAATGTCACATTGAAATGCATCCAGTTTGGTCAGAACCAACGCATTCTTTAGGTGCCATGGAAGGTCTATCACACATATGGATGAGGATGGTACCAACAAGCCAAATAGGTTTCAACTCACATTTTCCAGCAGGTGCAAAAGTATACCGGTTTCTATTAAAGCTTTGAAGAAAAATAATCAGATGCTCATTTTCATCACACACATACAATTTGCATTAACAGTGATCTTCACGATCCTTGCAACATGTCAGGGCTGCAAAAAAAGCCTAAGGACAGCCAAGATCACATCAGAAAAGCCACCAGAGAGAAAATGGACAATTTATTTTCAAATAGGAGGTCTCTTGCGATGATTCACATTATGTTGGTGAAAGGCTTCGTGTATACAGGACGTTGTTTAACCTTTCCTGAACTATTTAACTTGATAGCTAGAAACCGACGTCTAAAAACATCAGTTTAGCAGTGTTAAAATAAATAAATATATATATATATATATATATATATATATATATATATATATATATATATATATATATAATTTTTGTTAAAATGAAAAAAGTCTGTAAACTAAACGCGAGGTAACTTGCATTTAACAGCTGTTATAGGCATTTGGCATTTTAAATGCCTCTGAACATCCATCCTGAATGCATTTTTTTGCGTTCAAAAATTGCTTCTAAATTCAACTGCCTAGAAACGACCCCGTGTACATGTACTAAGATAACAGAGGACAGCTCTGGGGTCAGGGGCAGCTGAAAAAAAATGCCTAATTGCTCCTAAACGTCCATTTACCAGCAGCAGTGTACATAAGGCCACAATCTTCATCCTGAACCCCCCCCCCCCCAACTTACCTCAGCTTCCATAATCTACCGGTGTGACAGCAGTTAAAAGAACTAAAAGGCTGTCACAGGCTCTTATCAAAGGAACCCAGCTATGCTTGCCCTTTCCACCCAGCTGCTCCGTTCATTCATAAAAGTTGTACTTCAGATTCCATGACTGGAACACCATCTATGAATATAGGAGGCGGCAGACCTGTCCTCCATTCTTTATTTTTCCATAAAGATTTTCTTTTTAGTAGCCTCCCTGGCGGTTTTCCCGAGTGTGGCTCGGGGTTAAAATTCAGTACCACTAGCGGTAACCCCGAGCCACACTCGGGATCGCATTGCAGGATCCTGGGGCGGCGTTACTTACCTTGTCCCCGGGATCCTGCGATGTCGCCCGCAGTGTCCGAGGGGTCCGTCCTCCTCCGAAGCCTCTCCGTGCCAGGCTCCGTTCCCTGCGAGCGGCGCGACGCACGGGGGCGGAGCCTGGCGGCAAATTAAAAAAAAAGTAAAAATCATAACACATACAGTACTGTAATCTTACAGATTACAGTACTGTATGAAATGATTTCACATCCCTTTTGTCCCCAGTGCTTTGGCCCATGCCCTGCATGCAGTTTTACATGATATACACTGTTCTTTCTGCCTGGAAACTGGAGATTGTCCATAGCAACCAAAAAGTGTCCCTTTACGTCAAAAGTGGCTTTAGAGCAGCTAGAAAACAGCGATAGTAAATTAGAACACTTGCAGAATTGAGCGATAGTGAATTGTGGGGAAATTTATTTTATTACTATTTTTTTTTTTTTTTAATTATTTATTTTTATTTATTATATTATAATTTATGTTTTTGTGTTTCAAACTTTATCATACCCGGGATATCTACTAGACTCTGGTTTGGACAGATTTAAGTATATTATTGTTAAGATTTACAGACCTACAATATAAAACGCCAAATTTCCATGCAAAATAATGGTACCGCTTTCAGCACCTAAAATCCGAAATAATCATACCGCCAGGGAGGTTAAAGATAATGCAAGACATAACAGAGGTAATGATGCAGGGGAGCAAGGCTCCAACTAGAATGTTAACACCAGGCATAAAATCACTTATCACACAACTTAATGACTAAGTATTCGTTAACATTCTCAATTAAGCCAGATCTATAGATCACCTTAACCACTTGACGACCGCCTCACGCCGATGTACGTCGGCAAAGTGGCATGGACAGGCAAAATCACGTACAGGGTACGTGATTTGCCTTCCGCGGGTGGGGGGTCCGATCGGACCCCCCCCCCCCGTGCCCGAGGCGGTCGTCTTTTGTCCAGCGGCGATCGGTGGTGAGGGGGAGACCATCCGTTCGTGGCCCCCCCCTCGCGATCGCCGCCGGCCAATCGAATCATTCCTTTGCTGCTGTATGCTAAACAGCAGCAAAGGAAATGATGTCATCTCTCCTCGGCTCGGTAATTTCCGTTCCGGCCCGAGGAGAGAAGACATCAATGTGAGTGCACAACACTACACACACACAGTAGAACATGCCAGGCACACAAAACACCCCGATCCCCCCCCCCCGATCGCACCCCGATCTCCCCCCCGATCGCCCCCCGATCCCCCCCCAATCACCCCCCCCCCCCCTGTCACAAACTGACACCAGCAGTTTTTTTTTTTTTTTTTTCTGATTACTGCATAGTGTCAGTTTGTGACAGTTACAGTGTTAGGGCAGTGAGTATCACCCCCCTTTAGGTCTAGGGTACCCCCCTAACCCCCCCTAATAAAGTTTTAACCCCTTGATCACCCCCTGTCACCAGTGTCACTAAGCGATCATTTTTCTGATCGCTGTATTAGTGTCGCTGGTGACGCTAGTTAGTGAGGTAAATATTTAGGTTCGCCGTCAGCGTTTTATAGCGTCAGGGACCCCCATATACTACCTAATAAATGTTTTAACCCCTTGATTGCCCCCTAGTTAACCCTTTCACCACTGATCACCGTATAACCGTTACGGTTGACACTGGTTAGTTCGTTTATTTTTTATAGTGTCAGGGTACCCGCCGTTTATTACCGAATAAAGGTTTAGCCCCCCGATCGCCCGGCGGTGATATGCGTCGCCCCAGGCAGCGTCAGATTAGCGCCAGTACCGCTAACACCCACGCACGCAGCATGCGCCTCCCTTAGTGGTATAGTATCTGATCGGATCAATATCTGATCCGATCAGATCTATACTAGCGTCCCCAGCAGTTTAGGGTTCCCAAAAACGCAGTGTTAGCGGGATCAGCCCAGATACCCGCTTGCACCTGCGTTTTGTGCCTCCGCCCGGCCCAGCCCAGCCCACCCAAGTGCAGTATCGATCGATCACTGTCACTTACAAAACACTAAACGCATAGCTGCAGCGTTCGCAGAGTCAGGCCTGATCCCTGCGATCGCTAACAGTTTTTTTGGTAGCATTTTGGTGAACTGGCAAGCACCAGCCCCAGGCGTCAGGTTAGCGCCAGTACCGCTAACACCCACGCACGCAGCATACGCCTCCCTTAGTGGTATAGTATCTGAACGGATCAATATCTGATCCGATCAGATCTATACTAGCGTCCCCAGCAGTTTAGGGTTCTCAAAAACGCAGTGTTAGCGGAATCAGCCCAGATACCTGCTAGCACCTGCGTTTTGCCCCTCCGCCCGGCCCAGCCCAGCCCACCCAAGTGCAGTATCGATTGATCACTGACACTTACAAAACACTAAACGCATAACTGCAGCGTTCGCAGAGTCAGGCCTGATCCCTGCGATCGCTAACAGTTTTTTTTGTAGCGTTTTGGTGAACTGGCAAGCACCAGCCCCAGGCAGCGTCAGGTTAGCGCCAGTACCGCTAACACCCACGCACGCACCGTACACCTCCCTTAGTGGTATAGTATCTGATCGCTGATCGCATCAATATCTAAACCGATCAGATCTATACTAGCGTCACCAGCAGTTTAGGGTTCCCAAAAACGCAGTGTTAGCGGGATCAGCCCAGATACCTGCTAGCACCTGCGTTTTGCCCCTCCGCCCGGCCCAGCCCACCCAAGTGCAGTATCGATCGATCACTGTCACTTACAAAACACTAAACGCATAACTGCAGCGTTCGCAGAGTCAGGCCTGATCCCTGCGATCGCTAACAGTTTTTTGGTAGCGTTTTGGTGAACTGGCAAGCGCCAGCGGCCTAGTACACCCCGGTCGTAGTCAAACCAGCACTGCAGTAACACGTGGTGACGTGGCGAGTCCCATAAGTGCAGTTGAAGCTGGTGGAGGTGGCAAGCACAAGTAGTGTCCCGCTGCCACCAAAAAGACAAACACAGGCCTGTCGTGCCCATAGTGCCCTTCCTGCTGCATTCGCCAATCCTAATTGGGAACCCACCGCTTCTGCAGCGCCCGTACTTCCCCCATTCACATCCCCAACCAAATGCAGTCGGCTGCATGAGAGGCATTTTTATGTCCTCCCGAGTACCCCTACCCAGCGAACCCCCCCAAAAAAGATGTTGTGTCTGCAGCAAGCGCGGATATAGGCGTGACACCCGCTATTATTGTCCCTCCTGTCCTGACAATCCTCGTCTTTGCATTGGTGAATGTTTTGAACGCTACCATTCACTAGTTGAGTATTAGCGTAGGGTACAGCATTGCACAGACTAGGCGCCATTTCACAGGGTCTCCCAAGATGCCATCGCATTTTGAGAGACCCGAACCTGGAACCGGTTACCGTTATAAAAGTTAGTTACAAAAAAAGTGTAAAAAAAAAAAATATGAAATAAAAAAAAAATAGTTGTTGTTTTATTGTTCTCTCTCTCTCTATTCTCTCTCTCTATTGTTCTGCTCTTTTTTACTGTATTCTATTCTGCAATGTTTTATTGTTATTGTTATTATGTTTTATCATGTTTGTTTTTCAGGTGTGTAATTATTTACACTTTACTGTGCTTTATTGTTAACCATTTTTTTGTCTTCAGGTACGCCATTCACGACTTTGAGTGGTTATACCAGAATGATGCCTGCAGGTTTAGGTATCATCTTGGTATCATTCTTTTCAGCCAGCGGTCGGCTTTCATGTAAAAGCAATCCTAGCGGCTAATTAGCCTCTAGACTGCTTTTACAAGCCGTGGGAGGGAATGCCCCCCCCCCCACCGTCTTCCGTGTTTTTCTCTGGCTCTCCTGTCTCAACAGGGAACCTGAGAATGCAGCCGGTGATTCAGCCAGCTGACCATAGAGCTGATCAGAGACCAGAGTGGCTCCAAACATCTCTATGGCCTAAGAAGCCGGAAGCTACGAGTATTTCATGACTTAGATTTCGCCGGATGTAAATAGCGCCATTGGGAAATTGGGGAAGCATTTTATCACACCGATCTTGGTGTGGTCAGATGCTTTGAGGGCAGAGGAGAGATCTAGGGTCTAATAGACCACAATTTTTTCAAAAAAGAGTACCTGTCACTACCTATTGCTATCATAGGGGATATTTACATTCCCCGAGATAACAATAAAAATGATTAAAAAAAAAAATATGAAAGGAACAGTTTAAAAGTAAGATTAAAAAAGCAAAAAAATAATAAAGAAAAAAAAAAAACACCCGTCGTCCCCTGCTCTCGCGCTAAGGCGAACGCAAGCGGCGGTCTGTCGTCAAACGTAAACAGCAATTGCACCATGCATGTGAGGTATCACCGCGAAGGCCAGATCGAGTGCAGTAATTTTTCCAGTAGACCTCCTCTGTAAATCTAAAGTGGTAACCTGTAAAGGCTTTTGAAGGCTTTTAAACATGTATTTATTTTGTTGCCACTGCACGTTTGTGCGCAATTTTAAAGCATGTCATGTTTGGTATCCATGTACTCGGCCTAAGATCATCTTTTTTATTTCACCAAACATTTGGGCAATATAGCGTGTTTTAGTGCATTAAAATTAAAAAAAGTGTGTTTTTTCCCCAAAAAATGCGTTTGAAAAATCGCTGTGCAATTACTGTGTGAAAAAAAAAAAATGAAACACCCACCATTTTAATCTGTAGGGCATTTGCTTTAAAAAAATATA
This sequence comes from Lithobates clamitans, assembly GCA_037952925.1. Lineage (NCBI taxonomy): Eukaryota > Metazoa > Chordata > Amphibia > Anura > Ranidae > Lithobates > Lithobates clamitans. The sequence continues at coordinate 6,632,731 of JBBGZY010000025.1, read as the reverse complement.
TAATGTTTGGGGGTTCAAAGTAATTTTTTTGCAAAAAAAAAAAACTTTTTCATGTAAACAATAAGTGTCAGAAAGGGCTTTGTCTTCAAGTGGTTAGAAGAGTGGGTGATGTGTGACATAAGCTTCTAAATGTTGTGCATAAAATGCCAGGACAGTTCAAAACCCCCCCAAATGACCCCATTTTGGAAAGTAGACACCCCAAGCTATTTGCTGAGAGGCATGTCGAGTCCATGGAATATTTTATATTGCGACACAAGTTGCGGGAAAGAGACAAATTTTTTTTTTTTTTTTTTTTTTGCACAAAGTTGTCACTAAATGATATATTGCTCAAACCTGCCATGGAAATATGTGAAATTACACCCCAAAATACATTCTGCTGCTTCTCCTGAGTACGGGGATACCACGTGTGAGACTTTTTGGGAGCCTAGCCGCGTACGGGACCCCGAAAACCAAGCACCGCCTTCAGGCTTTCTAAGGGCGTGAATTTTTGATTTCACTCTTCACTGCCTATCACAGTTTCGGAGGCTATGGAATGCCCAGGTGGCACAAAACCCCCCCAAATGACCCCATTTTGGAAAGTAGACACCCCAAGCTATTTGCTGAGAGGTATAGTGAGTATTTTGCAGACCTCACTTTTTGTCACAAAGTTTTGAAAATTGAAAAAAGAAAAAAAAAAATGTTTTTTCTTGTCTTTCTTCATTTTCAAAAACAAATGAGAGCTGCAAAATACTCACCATGCCTTTCAGCAAATAGCTTGGGGTGTCTACTTTCCAAAATGGGGTCATTTGGGGGGGTTTTGTGCCACCTGGGCATTCCATGGCCTCCGAAACTGTGATAGGCAGTAAAGAGTGAAATCAAAAATTTTCACCCTTAGAAATCCTGAAGGCAGTGATTGGTTTTCGGGGTCCAGTACGCGGCTAGGCTCCCAAAAAGTCCCACACATGTGGTATCCCCATACTCAGGAGAAGCAGCTAAATGTATTTTGGGGTGCAATTCCACATATGCCCATGGCCTGTGTGAGCAATATATCATTTAGTGACAACTTTATGAAAAAAAAAAAAAAAAAAAAAAAAGTGTCACTTTCCCGCAACTTGTGTCAAAATATAAAATATTCCATGGACTCAATATGCCTCTCAGCAAATAGCTTGGGGTGTCTACTTTCCAAAATGGGGTCATTTTGGGGGGTTTTGTGCCACCTGGGCATTCCATGGCCTCCGAAACTGTGATAGGCAGTGAAGAGTGAAAGCAAAAATTTACACCCTTAGAAATCCTGAAGGCGGTGATTGGTTTTCGGGGCCCCGTACGCGGCTAGGCTCCCAAAAAGTCCCACACATGTGGTATCCCCATACTCAGGAGAAGCAGCTAAATGTATTTTGGGGTGCAATTCCACATAGGCCCATGGCCTGTGTGAGCAATATATCATTTAGTGACGACTTTTTGTAAATATTTTTTTTTTTTTGTCATTTTTCAATCACTTGGGACAAAAAAAATAAATATTCAATGGGTTCAACATGCCTCTCAGCAATTTCCTTGGGGTGTCTACTTTCCAAAATGGGGTCATTTGGGGGGGTTTTGTACTGCCCTGCCATTTTAGCACCTCAAGAAATGACATAGGCAGTCATAAACTAAAAGCTGTGTAAATTCCAGAATATGTACCCTAGTTTGTAGACGCTATAACTTTTGCGCAAACCAATAAATATACGCTTATTGACATTTTTTTTACCAAAGACATGTGGCCGAATACATTTTGGCCTAAATGTATGACTAAAATTTAGTTTATTGGATTTTTTTTATAACAAAAAGTAGAAAATATCATTTTTTTTCAAAATTTTCGGTCTTTTTCCGTTTATAGCGCAAAAAATAAAAACCGCAGAGGTGATCAAATACCATCAAAAGAAAGCTCTATTTGTGGGAAGAAAAGGACGCAAATTTCGTTTGGGTACAGCATTGCATGACCGCGCAATTAGCAGTTAAAGCGACGCAGTGCCAAATTGGAAAAAGACCTCTGGTCCTTAGGCAGCATAATGGTCCGGGGCTCAAGTGGTTAAAGCATTCTTAAATTGTAAGGCTTATTTAAGTTAAGGTTTCTGCCTATCCCCTCATCTATATCATACCAAGTTGGGGCCTTTATGGTCTAATTGCAGCCCGCCATCTGTGTCTAAGCTTCAGCGATGGGCGAACTGGGGGGCCAGCTATCAGGTCGGCCCTCCACTCCAAACCCCCGGGGGGGGGGAGAAGATGAAGGGAGACAGGGAAAGACAGAGGCGGAAATAGAAGAAAGTGAAGGAGAGGGGGTGGGATGACCACCAGCTACCCTCTCCATCTACTCCTCTCGGCTCACTTTTAGCTTGTTAACGCCTCTAATATCGTCCAAATATAATTATGATATAACTTGATCACAGTTAGCGCATTAGCCATCATTGCTCACTAGATTTTGATATTCCTGAGAATTACGATATGTAAACCAGGTTTCCCAAATCACCGTGTATCTGGAGATCCTATCTTGGGTGGTATATATCAGCTCCTCTATCCCTGCAATGTGGTTGATACGAGCCGCCCTTTCTTTCATTGATGGAATCGAGGTGGATTTCCAGTGAACCGGTAGGCATAGCCTAGCCGCGCTTATCATATGCATTGCCACCGATTTATAGTATCTTTTCTCGGATATTTTGGAATGGTGAAGAAGGTACTGTGGTGGTGTAAATTCCAGGGGGAGCGAAGAGATAGCAGTCGCTGCATCGTGCACCTTTCGCCAGTATGGCTGAATCTGAGGGCATTCCAACCATATATGAAGGAAGGTACCCCACTCTTGACCACATCAACAACGGTCGGAGACCAAGGGTATGAACTTATGAAGTAAATCCGGTGTTTTATACCACCATGTCTTAATCTTATAGCCATTTTCCTGGGTATGGACATTCAGCAATCCTTTAGGAATATATAGATGAATGCGCTCCTAACTGGCTTCCGAAATTTCAATGTTTAGGTGTGTCTCCCAAAAATCATGTTCTGTTTGCAGGGTAATACAAGAGTCCTGAAACATGGAGGCATAAAGTATAGAGATCACGTGCCTCTGCGGAGAGGGACCAGAACACAGCGACTCGAAGACAGTAGAGGTTTTTGTAAATAGTGTTTGAGTTGCAGATATGCCCAAAAAGGGAAAGATTTGGTCAGTGAAACGGCTGCAAGCTCTGACCAAGGAACCTACCCCTGGCGAAAAAATGTGTGGCTTGCATTTCTGCATAACGCCTTTCTGCCGACAGGTAGTTTTTGGCTAACCCTGGGATAAAGTCCGGATTTCCCTTAATGGGGGTAAGGGCACACTCTTTAGCAGAAATCACACGGGCCTTGCAGGCCCTATCAAAGGCATACAGGGTTGCGTTGATGAGAGGGGGAGAATGTATGTCAGGTGGAATATGTTTTTTTTAGCCACCCTAGGCACTGAACCAAGTTCGGCTCCAGCAATTAACTGCTCCAGGAGTACCCATCCCTTACACCGATTGTGGACCCTATAAATCCACTATCCGGGCTAATTGGGTAGCCCAGTGATATCTCTGTAAGTCAGGAAGACCTATACCACCTCCCGATTTTGGTAGCACCAGTTTTGCCCACTTAATTCGCACACCCCTGGATCCCCAAAGCAAGGTCCTCCTACATTTTTTTTTTTTTTTTTTTTTTACGGCCTACAAAAAGAAGAGGAAGAGGGTGGCAAGCAGATTGGAATGGTCTGCATTTTACATAAAATGCGAGGGAGTACCGTCATTTTTATGATGGATGCTAGACTGAACCAGGAGATGGTGGGCGTATTCCACCTAGTGAGGTCTATTTGTTGGTTTCTCAGTTCTGCGAAAAAGATTTTATTATACAAGTCTGCTAGCCTACTGGGTAGTTGAATGCCCAGGTAGGTGATGGCATCTGTCTTCCAGGACAAAGGGAAGTTCATCTTGCATTGTTGCACTATTTGAGGAGCTAGGGTAATGTTCAGTGCGAACGATTTTGAAAAGTTGATTTTCAAATTGGAGAGAAGGCATAATTGCTCTAGGACCTGCATCAAGTTTGGTATGGACGTCAAGGGAGATGAAAGAAAAAGCAAGACATCGTCCCCAAAAGCTGCAATTTTATATTCCCGCCCACGTACTTCAATGCCCTTTATGTTTGAGTTTGCGCTGATACAGCATAAGAGTGGTTCCACAGTAAGGATATACAGTAAGGGAGAAAGGGGACAGCCCTGTCTGGTCCCATCGTGGATGGAGAAGGCCTCCGACAAGTGGCCATTGACCCGGACCCTAGCGCTTGGGTTAACATATAGTGCTTTAATAAACGCTCTGAGACAGCTCCCCAAGCCCAGTGTCTCAATAACTGCGTCAATATAATCCCAGGCCACTCGGTCAAAGGCCTTCTCGGCATCCATGGACAAAAAAAACCCTTCACAGTGTGTGGAAGTCAGCCAATGGTGTAGGTTAAGAGCTTTGATGGTATTGTCCCTGGCTTCTCTGCCAGGCACAAAACCAACCTGGTCGAGACCCATCCAGGCAGGCACATGATAGAGCCGGGTCGCTAGGATCTTGGAAAAAAGTTTTATATCCATATTTAGAAGTGATATTGGTCGATAGTTCGCTACACTAGTTGGATCCTTATTCTCCTTTCGTATCACCGTGATGTATGCCTCTAGCAGGCTACGGGGGGAACCAGGAGTGCCTGCCAGAGAATTGAAGGCCTTTAGAAAGCCCGGGCCTAAGAGGTCTGCAAAGCTCTTATAGTACTGTGCTGTAAAGCTACCCGGCCATGGACTCTTGCCTGGTTTTGTGGCCTTTAAGGCTTCTTCTCATTCGTCTAATGACAAGGGGGCATCAAGAGCTTGTTGGTCTTCAACCGTTAGGGCGCTAGGACTGTACTTGCGGAGAAAGTTACTTATCATATTTGACCTTTCCTCTGCTAAGGTTGGGTTATGTTCAGTCGACTGGATATTGTACAAACTCTTGTAATAATTGTGGAATTGGAGTGCTATCTCTTCGTTCTTAGAGTACCTCACCCCTGAGTTGTCTACTATGTGTACATTTTGTGTGAATCTGGCCAGGAGTCTGCCAGGCTTATTACTGTTTTCATAAAATAATTTCTTTGATAGTAACAGCCGTTTCCGTGCCCTTTTGAATAATTCCTCTAGTAATAGTGCCCATGTGTCTGCCAGTTCAGTTGCCACGCTGACAACCAATGAAAATTTATGTAGCGTTTCCAATTTAGAAATTTTAGCCGTCCGTTCCCAAATCACGTTCTGGTGTTTCTTTTTCTTCGCAGCTAAAGCCATCAGGTTTCCCCGTACCACACACGTGTGGGCTTCCCACTGTACCATAGGGGAGACGTCAGGTGTGTCATTGTGGCGGAAGTATTCGCCAATAGTCTGTTTAATGGTGGCCAAGTCGCCAAGATCCGTGGGGAGGGATGAGTCCAATCTCCAGATCTTGGTGAATGTCTCCCTCTGGGGGAATCGCAGGGTCATGGTGATCGGATGGTGGTCCGAAATCACCATGTTTTCTATTGTTGCATTATGAAGGTAGGCCAAGTCTTTCTGGGGTATAAGCAGGTAATCTAGCTGTGAATATCCGCTATGCGGGGATGAGTACAACATGAAGTCCCTCCATTTGAATAATGTAAATAAGTTTTATAACACTTTCATAAAATTGGAGTTTTTGGTTTTACTTTCTTTCACGTGTAATAAGTGATTGACACACACAGCACAGGACTTGAAAGAAGGTCAGTTCCCCTTCTTTCAAATTTTTTTTTCCCACTCCTTTAAAACACGTATTAAGTCAACAATGTATACAGAGTACAATATTGGAAGATCTTAAATTATTTTTATAGCACTCTTATAAAACTTTTTTTTTTTTTTGTTTTTTTGTTTTTCTTCTCTTTTTTTAGGGTATGGGGGAGGGGTGTAGAGGAAGCCATCCCTGTTGGCGTTTATATATAAACCAGGATATTGAATATTGTCCTCTGTCTTGGGAAGATGAGCCATGTAAATGTTTACTGTAATAAGAGAAAAATGTTTAATAAAGAATGAATTATAAAAAAAAAAAAAAAAAAAAAAACACATGAAAACATGAAGTCCTTCCCTCGAGGATTCAAGGTACGCCAGGTATCGTGGAAAGTGAGTGAGGCTAGTTGGAGCTTTGCTTGTCGCAAAGAAGAGAATGGGAGTGATGAAATACCCGTGGACATGTCCAAAAGCGGGTTAAGGGCCATGTTGAGATCACCTCCCAAAGTAACTAATTTCGCCTTAAAATAGGTTAGCTTCAATAGGGCGTCTTTCAAAAATGACGCTTGTTTCGAGTTCGGGCAGTATATATTCGCCAGGGTCACCGGTTTGTCCTTCCAAAGACCCTTCAGGAAGAGGAACCTGCCCTCTGGGTCAACCAACTGATCTGTTAAGCAGAATGCAAACGACTTTGCCATCAGTATCGCTACCCCTTTCGTCTTGGATTCAGCACAAGTTGCATGATATACCACCAGGAATCGATGGCTGGATAGCCAGGGTATGGAAATAATTTTAAAATGGGTTTCTTGTACAAATATAATTTGGGCTTCTGCTAGCAGGCTACTATGCTTTTCTGGGATATTGAGTCCCTTAGTATTCAAAGAGTAAACTTTGAGGGATAGTGGAGCTGCACACCAGATCAATATATATTGATCACTAGGATTGCAGTTAGCCCATACACTTCATACTTTTGCCAATGTGCTGAGAATCATTTTGACTTATTGGGTATTTGTCGCAGGTGCTGACTTCTCCTTCCCCTGGAGGGCGTCTATGTGGCTCCTTGTAAGCCCCTTGGGCTGGACTCATGCGCTCTGGGGAGACAGGGGCGAATATGGGGGCCCCCCGGATCCATTTACGGCTTTTACTGGCCAAAGGATTATTCCCTCTACTTTTCAGCGGTAAATATATTACCACTTTTAACCTTACAATGAGATTTATGATGACATGTTCTTAAATTTTGAAGATATTCAATGTATTTTATAGAACCAACTATCCCCCTGATGATGACCGTACACAGGTCGAAACGCGTCGGGGATTTATACCGTCAACAGCCCGAAAATGTATTACTGTATATAAATTTTGTGTAAAGATGTGTCGACTTTATATTGTGGAATATGTATTGTACTACTTGGCCAGCGCTCTATGTTGTAATGCCAATTGAATTATAGCATTACAATTGTTCATGGTTCAATAAAAGCACTTACTGGTTATACATTTTTTATTATTTCTGAATATCAAGATATTGCTGTCTAAAGCCCCACCGGGGAAACTGTCCATTTTTTACCATTATTGTTTCGGGGTGTGCAGCGCATGCGTCTCTCCCACATGTGTTTTTCTCCTTATTAGTGGAGCTGCACCCTGAACTCTGAGGCATATTCAGTGGCTGGAGCGGCATGTATCGACACCCCTCTGAGTGGTAGATGGAGAGGGCCTGTGGAGATGAAAGGGGAGGCGAACTAGAGAAAGAAGGGGGTAAAGAAAGGGAGAAAAAGGAGTGAAGATAAGATAGGGGGGAGGGGGTAAGTAAGAGAGGAGGGATTGGGATAGGGACAATGAAGATATCCCAATCCAGGGGGGTACTTCACCCACCTATGGATTCGAATGTGGGCTATTCACCCTACCCTGTAAATACCCCCACTACTGGGTTTGTGAAAGTACCAGAGGTAGTCTTAAACCTGCTATACAACCTAAACAGGAATAACCTGTTGAAATGGGGTGTTAGAAGTTCTAGACTGGATTTTCCAAAGGAGAAGCCTGTCTCTTTGGGGTGGGGGGAAGAGACACGTTCTACCATCCATTAATTCCAGACTTTAGTTACAACCATTGAAGGAGCAAGCCTCACTGAGGGAGAAGAGAGAGGGGAGCACCGATCCGGCCCACCCCTAGACTAGGTGTATAGACCCCATCAGCACCGCCCCCCCCCCCCCCGCTTTTAGTGTGATCATCAAATCCTGATTTTTAACCAAGAGCAGCGTCACCCAGCAGAGGGGATGATCCTTTTTGTACCTTGCAACGGTTTCTCTGAGTTCCCGTGTCCCGGAACAAAGCTTCTCTGGGGATCCAAGAGACAGGCGAGACACTGCCCACCTTCTCTCACTCAAGTTTAATTTCCTATGCCTTACAAAAATATGAAAATAAGAAAACTTGCATGAGAAAGTAACTACTAAATTTTTATATCCATAAACATTTTATAACCGGAGTTTGGATCTACCATGAAGAATCCTCGTATGTCGCTCTACTGCCCCATCGGCTCACCTCTCATGCAACCTGAGAGCAACTGCCTACAGTAAGTTGTCATATCAACTGGAACATTTAAGGAACATAAATTCTGTCTCTAGCACAGATGAAACTCGCATATATACCTTTCGGACTCCCCTAGCCCCTCAGCAAAGGCTACGGGGGCGTCTCACAGGGATCCAAGAGATGCATTGCCCACATTATTAAGAACTCTAACACGAATGCTTGTCAGCAAGCTAAGACCCTTTCCACTGCACTAACTGTTGCTATAAGAATAAGCCATCATTGCCAAGAGGTATTGTCCATGCGTCCTTGAGGGTAAGTCTCAACCCTGTAGAGTGTCTATTACTAGGATAAGTATTAGTCCTTAAGATGCCCATGAGCTTCCATGCTTAGTCCGAGGTATAAATACCATGCAGGGAGAGTAAAGAGGGGAGCAAAACCATGACCCCATGCAAACTATCCCTATCCAGTGATATGGGGCAACCCTCAGATAGTAAGGTAGGGAGGAAAGCTCTCCCCTGATTTGTGCGTTTATGACCCTTTGTGAGAGATTTTGAGAGGATTTGAACATCAAACCTGCAGTCTGTATAGCGTGAGATCCTAGTAAATACAAGATTACTTCATATCCTTATGGGTACTGGGTCATACTATATAGGCCCCTTCAGTCCAGATACACAACCAGAGTCTCGAGCCTGCCCATGTGATCCCCCATCTTATAGTGTTGTACCTGGGACTTGGCGGAATGGTCCCTGAGGTCTCGGGGTAAGATGGGGCAAAGATAGTCAGAGATACAGATACTCAATATCAGTAGAGTCCGAGAACAGGACTCTGTACCAGCGATCAGGAACTGAAAGTGGACAAAAGTATCTACAAGAAATGGTAGTTCATGTGCAACAGTCAAGGGACCCGCTTACCACACCAAGTTCCATGTTAAGGTTGTTCGGTTCTACCACTATACTGAAGATGGCGATACTCAAGGACTTTTGTCCATCTCCATGTCTCCGCGCCTTCTCGGCGCAGTGGCAGCTGAGGTTCTGCGACGTATTTGTCTGCTTCCTTGGGCCCTGGGGGTGTCGTCAGGTTGGGTAGGGATCCAGCTGTAGAAAAGCACCATACCAGTCATGTACCTCAATTATTGGAATGTTGAGGGTGTCACAGAATTGTTGAAGATCTGCTGGCGTTCTCAGGGAAGCCGTGCGATCTCCAGATGTCGCTTGGAGGCAGAAGGGAAATTTCCAGCGGTACAGGATGCGACGTTCTCCAAGGACCTGGAGGAGAGGGCGCAGATCTCTCCTGTGTTGGAGGGTGATGGTGAAAAGATCTTGGAAGATCTGGATGCGCACTCCATGTTCCATATTAGCATGGTTGCGTGCAAGTCACATAGTAGGTGAGGTTGAAAAAAGACGCAAGTCCATCAAGTCTAACCTATGTGTGTGATTATGTGTCAGTATTACATTACATATCCCTGTATGTTGCGGTCATTCAGGTGATTATCTAATAGTTTCTTGAAGCTATCAATGCTCCCCGCTGAGACCACCGCCTGTGGAAGGGAATTCCACATCCTTGCCGCTCTTACAGTAAAGAAGCCTCTACGTAGTTTAAGGTTAAACCTCTTTTCTTCTAATTGTAATGAGTGGCCACGAGTCTTATTAAACTCTTCTGCGAAAAAGTTTTATCCCTATTGTGGGGTCACCAGTACAGTATTTGTAAATTGAAATCATATCCCCTCTCAAGCGTCTCTTCTCCAGAGAGAATAAGTTCAGAGCTCGCAACCTTTCCTCATAACTAAGATCCTCCAGACCCTTTATTAGCTTTGTTGCCCTTCTTTGTACTCGCTCCATTTCCAGTACATCCCTCCTGAGGACTGGTGCCCAGAACTGGACAACATACTCCAGGTGCGGCCGGACCAGAGTCTTGTAGAGCGGGAGAATTATCGTTTTATCTCTGGAGTTGATCCCCCTTTTAATGCATGCCAATATTCTGTTTGCTTTATTAGCAGCAGCTTGGCATTGCATGCCATTGCTGAGCCTATCATCTACTAGGACCCCCAGGTCCTTTTCCATCCTAGATTCCCCCAGAGGTTCTCCCCCCAGTGTATAGATTGCATTCATATTTTTGCCACCCAAATGCATTATTTTGCATTTTTCTACATTGAACCTCATTTGCCATGTAGTCGCCCACCCCATTAATTTGTTCAGGTCTTTTTGTAAGATTTCCACATCCTGCGGAGAAGTTATTGCCCTGCTTAGCTTAGTATCATCTGCAAATACAGAGATTGAACTGTTTATCCCATCCTCCAGGTCGTTTATGAACAAATTAAATAGGATTGGTCCCAGCACAGAACCCTGGGGAACCCTACTACCCACATCTGACCATTCTGAGTACTCCCCATTTATCACCACCCTCTGAACACGCCCTTGTAGCCAGTTTTCAATCCATGTACTCACCCTATGGTCCATGCCAACGCACCTTATTTTGTACAGTAAACGTTTATGGGGAACTGTGTCAAATGCTTTTGCAAAATCCAGATACACCACGTCTACGGGCCTTCCTTTATCTAGATGGCAACTCACCTCCTCATAGAAGGTTAATAGATTGGTTTGGCAAGAATGATTCTTCATGAATCCATGCCGATTACTGCTAATGATATCATTCTTATTACTAAAATCTTGTATATAGTCCCTTATCATTCCCTCCAAGAGTTTACATACTATTGATGTTAGACTAACTGGTCTGTAATTCCCAGGGATGTTTTTTGGGCCCTTTTTAAATATTGGTGCTACATTGGCTTTTCTCCAATCAGCTGGCACCATTCCAGTCAATAGACTGTCTGTAAAAATTAGGAACGGTCTGGCAATCACCTGACAGTTCCCTAAGTACCCTTGGATGCAAGCCATCTGGTCCCGGTGATTTATTAATGTTCAGTTTCTCAAGTCTAATTTTAATTCCGTCCTCTGTTAACCATGTAGGTGCTTCCTGTGTTGTGTCATGAGGATAAACACTGCAGTTTTGGTTACTGAAGCCCCCCGATTCGCTCGTGAAGACTGAGGAGAAGAATAAATTCAATACTTTTGCCATCTCCCCATCCTTTGTAACCAGATGTCCTTCCTCATTCTTTATGGGGCCAGTATGATCTGTCCTCCCTTTTTTACTGTTTACATACTTGAATTTCTTGGGATTTTTTTTGCTCTCCTCCGCTATGTGTCTTTCATGTTCTATCTTAGCCGTCCTAATTGCACCCTTACATTTCTTATTGCATTCTTTATAAAGTCTGAATGCTGAGGATGATCCCTCAACCTTTTTTTTTTTGAAGGCCTTCTCCTTTGCTTTTATATGCATTTTTACATTGGAGTTAAGCCATCCAGGATTTTTGTTCGCTTTAAATTTATTACCCAATGGGATACATTGGCTAATGCCCTTATTTAATATGCTCTTAAAGCAAACCCATCTCTCCTCCGTATTCTTTGTTCCTAACATTTTATCTCAATTTATGCCTTTTAGCAAGGTTTGTAGTTTAGGGAAGACGGCTCTTTTGAAATTCAGTGTCTTTTTATTCCCTTTATGTTTCCTATTTGTGTGATTTATACTGAAACTAATTGACCTGTGATCGCTGTTAACGAAATTGCCCCGTATTTCCACATCCATGATCAGGTCTGTATTGTTGGTAATCAGTAGATCCAATAATGTTTTATTTCTAGTTGGTACGTCTACCATCTGACCCATAGAATTTTCCTGCAAGACATTAAGGAACTGGCGAGCCTTAAATGAATGCGCGGCTCCCTCCGCCCAGTCTATGTCTGGATAATTAAAATCCCCCATTATGATAACACTTCCCATCCTTGCTGCTAATCCAAATTGTGATAGGAGATCTGTCTCCACTGCCTCCCTCAGGTTAGGGGGCCTATAGCATACTCCCAGTATTATTTTCCCCTTAGCTTCATCCCTTTGGAGCTCTACCCATAAGGATTCCATCTCCTCCCTAGCTCCCTCAGTGATGTCATCTCTCACATTCACTTGTACATTCTTGATATATAGGCATACCCCTCCCCCTTTTTTACCCTCTCTATCCTTGCAGGGGTATATACCCTTGAATGTTTGCCAGCCAACCATGAGAGCTGTTGGACCAGGTCTCTGAAATTCCCACAAAATCCGAATCCTCCTCGTACAACAGTATCTTTAGTTCACCCATCTTGTCCGCCATGCTCCTGGCATTAGTGAACATGCCACATAGTTTAGACCGGTCACATATTGTCCTCGTATTGGGTGTTTAGAGGTTGCAACTAGGATTTGCTACTATACTCACCTTGTGTTTTTGTGCTTTGGTCAACCTTCCACTAATGCCCCCAATACTACCCTCTGGAATATCTTCCACACTGACTCTCTCTACCTCTGGACCCTCCCCCCCATCGCCTAGTTTAAAAACCCCTCTAACTTTTTGGCCATCTTCATTCCCAGCAGATCTCCACCCTCCTCATTTAGGTGCAGTCCGTCCCTTCTATAGTACCGGTTACCGACTGAGAAGTCGGCCCAGTCCTCCAGGAACCCAAACCCCTCCTTACTACACCAGCTCTTCAGCCACTTGTTACTTCCCTAATCTCCCTCTGCCTTTCTGGTGTGGCTCGATGTCGCAATATTTCCTCCTGGATGAAATTGACCAAGCAACAAACTGCATCTCTTGGTGGGTCTGTGTCCCTGCCTCTGGGTTTGAGTGCTCTGTGGCATCTCTCCATTTCAACTGGGGCATATGGTGGTCTGCCCAGAAGTGTGTTGAAGATTGCCCAGACTGCCGCTTGTAACTGGGGGCCCTCCACTGTCTCTGGTATCCTCCTGACATATAGATTGCGCCTGCGGCCCCTATTGTCAAGGTCCTCCATATGCCTGTGCATATCTATAAGGTGCTGGGCTTGTATTGTGGAGGTCCATTGCACTTGCTGAATGGCCACTCTGTGTGTCAAGGCGGCTGTTCTAGCCTGTGTGCTACTGCCCGTATCTCAGTTTTTAGGCCAGAGACTGCCGTGACTAGGGAGCTTTTAATGTCAGCGGCGACTTGCTGTAAATCGGGCAGGCACAGGAGAGGCGATCAACCCATACCTGAAGGAGAAATGTCCACGCTGTCCGAGCGATTCGTACCTGCAGTGGGACTCACACTCTGGTCCGCGGCTCGAGATGCAGCCTGCAAATCAGTGTGCGCAACATCGCTGGGATATTTCTGCTGAGCTTGGTGGATGGCTCCTGCTGGGACCGGGTAGCAGACAGGCTTCTCCCAGCCATCTTCCTAGCTTTTTGCAGAGGCTTACTCGCTTATGAAGGGGCTTTCTGGATGGCAGAGCTCTCTATGTTGCCATCATGCTCCGGTGCCAGGCGACTCCCCCTGTCCTCCATTCTTAGATCCGGATTCATTTGTAGAAGCTGTAGTACATCTATGAATATAGCAGCTGGGCAGACACAGTCGGGCTTTCTTGATGACAAATTGCAACAGCCCATTAGTTGTATTAATCCCTCACTGTACCGGAAGACTACAGTGGTGAGGGGCAGGACGGAAGAAGATTTTCACCCACAGAAGAGTAATCAGCACAAGAGACACATCCTATTGACAGTAAGTTATGTCCCTTGTGTTCATTTTTCAGTTTGTGGTTTATGCTGCACACCAAATTTGTTATCATGCATACAAAACGACATACTTCTGTATCTTGAACAGTTACATCAGTGCCTACTGCAAAGAAACATCCCATGTCCTTAGAACTATTGTACATACTATTGGTAATTCATCCAGGGGGCTCGAAAAGAGGATGGGATGTATAAAGCACAGCACAGAACATACACACAGATAATAACATAACTGGGCATAAATATCTCGCATTACATTGTGTAAAAGGGATCCTTGATAGTATTACCTTTTATACAAATGTTTTGTTTTCCAAGTAAACACCTAAAACCGGGCACACCCACGATACAGCATTAACAGAACATTATGGGTTTTCTAAAAAGCAAGCACAGCAGAAGCAGTTTGCCTTCAGACTCTGACTGAAACACATACCCTGTCTGCATCCTCTGACCCAGTGTTTCTCAAACTTTTTTTGGTCAAGACACCCTTTAGAATTCTGCACAATCTCAGGGCACACCAGGAGGTGCGTCCAAGCACACATGCACTTTTTTGTACACTCCTGCGCATTACGTTTTTCAATGGGTTGCCCAATGCATGTGAAACAAGCAATAAAAAAGGTACAATTCTTAAAATCACTCTGCACCAAGGTACCATGCATTTTTAGCAGGTGCGAACACATAAGCATTTACTAGATGTATGGGGTGCCATTGAGAACCACTAGACCTCTGGAAGATTGACCACCCTTCATGACCAGGCCATTTTTTGCGCTACAGCACTGTTACTTTAACTGACAGCTGTCATGCAAAGCTGTACCCAAGTACATTTCTGTCCTTTTTTTTCCCACAAATTAAGCTTTCTTTTGGTGGTATTTGATCACCTCTGCTTGCTTTTTGTTTTGTAGCACACAAAAATATGCAATCAATTTTCTAAAAAAAATTAAAAAAAAAAAAAAAAAAAATTTTACTTTCTGCTATAAAACTTATAGAAAAAAAAAAAAAAAAAAGGAGAAGTGGGAGAACATGCAAACTATATATATATATATATATATATATATATATATATATATATATATATATATATATATATATATATATATATATATATATATATATATATATATATCTCTCTATCTATCTATCTCTATCTATCTATATCCACACACACAGTCGTGGCCGAAATTGTTGGCTATCCAGAAATTTTCCAGAAAGTCAAGTATTTTTAACAGAAAAGTATTGCAGTAACACATGATTTGCCATACACATGTTTATTCACTTTGTGTGTATTGGAACAAAACAAAGACAGGGAGGAAAAAAAGCTAATTGGACATAATGTCACACAAAATTCCAAAAATGGGCTGGTCAAAATTCTTGGCACCCTTTCAAAATTGTGGATAAAGATTGTTTCAAGCATGTAATGCTCCTTTAAACTCACCTGGGGCAAGTAACAGGTGTGGGCAATATAAAAATCACACCTGAAAGCAGATAAAAAGGAGAGAAGTTCACTTAGTCTTTGCATTGTGTGTCTGTGTGTGCCACACTAAGCATAGGCAACAGAAAGAGGAGAAGAGAACTGTCTGAGGACTTGAGAACCAAAATTGTGGAAAAATAATCTCAAGGTTACAAGTCCATCTCCAGATATCAAGATTTTCCTTTGTCCACAGTGCGCAACATTATCCTGCAGGATCAGGGAGCATCAGTGTCAGCGTGAACTATCCGTCAACATTTAAATGAAATGAAATGCTATGGCAGGAGACCCAGGAGGACCCCACTGCTGACACAGACATAAAAAAACAAGACTACAGTTTGCCAAAATGTACTTGAGTAAGCCAAAATCCTTCTAGGAAAATGTCTTATGGACAGATGAGACCAAAATAGAGCTTTTTGGTAAAGCACATCATTCTACTGTTTACCAAAAAACGGAATGAGGCCTACAAAGAAAAGAACACAGTACCTACAGTGAAATATGGTGGAGGTTCAATGATGTTTTGCTGCCTCTGGCACTGGGTGCCTTGAATGTGTGCAAGGCATCATGAAATCTGAGGATTACTAAAGGATTTTGGGTCGTACTGTAGAGCCCAGTGTCAGAAAGCTGGGTTTGCGTCCAAGATCTTGGGTCTTCCAGCAGGAAAATGACCCCAAATATACGTCAAAATGCACCCAGAAATGGATGGCAACAAAGCGCTGGAGAGTTCTAAAGTGGCCAGCAATGAGTCCAGATCTAAATTCCATTGAACACCTGTGGAGAGATCCTAAAATTGCTGTTGGGAAAAGGCGCCCTTCCAATAAGAGAGACCTGGAGCAGTTTGCAAAGGAAGAGTGGTCCAAAATTCTGGGTGAGAGGTGTAAGAACCTTATTGATGGTTATAGGAAGCGACTGATTTCAGTTATTTTTTCCAAAGGGTGTGCAACCAAATATTAAGTTAAGGGTGCCAAGAATTTTGACCAGCCCATTTTTGGAGTCTTGTATGACATTATGTCCAATTTGCTTTTTTTCCTCCCTTTTTTTTGTTTTGTTCCAATACACACAAAAGGAATAAACATGTGTACTGCAATACTTTTCTGTGAGAAATACTTGATTTTCTGGAGTGCCAACAATATTATATATATATATATATATATATATATATATATATATATATATATATATATATATATATATATATATATATATATATATATATATATATATATATATATCCGCTCCTGCCCATTGAAATCAATGGGGCACCACGGCTTTACCGCCGGCAAAGCGCCTCTGCAGAGGGTTTTTTATTGTTAAAAGGTGGCTGCGATGATGTCGTTTTTAAAATCAGTGAGGAATTTCTAGTTCCATTTTATGTATTCCATTTATTATTTTCACTGTTCCCATAAAGATATCACCAACTTAGTTCTGGTATTTTTCAGAAGTATCCTAGTTAGTGGGCCTATTGGGGGTTTTGAATTGTAGCCAATTATAGCTATATGTGTGCACAGGCTCCTGTATTATCCCACAGAGCAGGTTGTATGCGGGCGGTCTTTGGCTGAGTAGGTGTGTTATCCTGGTAATGACTCCATAGGGAGGGTTGGTTTTTAAGGGCGGAGTTTTTTTCCTCTCTATGCCTTCCAGCTAATAGCTGGAAACGTTTGCAAGGTCACATGACCGGGCGTCATGCTACCGACGACGTCACAGCCGTTATACCAACTTAATAAAGTAAACAGGAACGATTCACCTGTGTGTAAGGTCACGTGACTGGGTGTCATGCTGTCGACGTCACGGTTGCTATAGTAACCCAGTAGTGCAAACAGGAAGTATTTCCCCTGACCTCGGAGTGGTCCATGCCGATTGAACGGCTTTCGCTGGAGGTCTATCACACAGGTGAATTTGATAAGGGGCTTATTATATATACAGATTAGACGTACGGGACTCCATTACCGCTGAGGAAGTACCATTCAGGACGATACGTGTGCGGGAGTACCCTAGGACATCACTGCAGCCACCTTAACTACCGACGTCTTACTATGATGTTATATTACACTATTCATTCCAGCACTAGGGTTATAGTGCTATATATGCGAGTACCTGTCTTTTAATAAAGGAAGTTAATTTTAGCCACACAGTGTGCACTATATATATTGTTTACATTTCATGTTATTACGGCTGAAAATTGAGAGCAACAGAGTGTGGTCTTTCAAAAGTGGTGTGATTATCTACTTACTCAAGCCTCCATCCATGACCACTGAGAGTGGAGATTGCCTGTCTGACCCACCTGTTATTTCAGGGGTCCACTGACTGAGGTGAGCAGTTTGGCTAGCTGGTGGTGGAATCACGGATTGCATTGCACCTTATGAACATTTGTGAGCACCTTTGCCACCGCAGAGGAGACTGCTTTCTGTCAATTTTTCTCTTCCCGTTTTCTACATGAAAGGGGACTTCCAAAGATTTTATGCCACGAGCAATGTGTTAGTCTGCTGGTTGCAATTTTAGCGCTGCACTGTTATTTTATCTACTGCTGGGTTATACGCCATCTCTAGGTGAATGGACACTGGTAGACAAAGTCTTAGACTGGAAGTGATCCCCTATATAACCCCTAACATAGAAGAAGTACTTCAGTTTTGTAGCAAGCGCTGAATCCTCAAAAAGGAGGGGAGGGACCTCTGTGTCCTGTTATGTATTCAAAGAAAAGGATTTTACAGGCAAGTATGACGAAAAAAATAGGATTTTTGACTTACCGTAAAATCCGTTTCTCTGAGTTCATTGACAGACACAGCCTTCTTTATTCAGAACCATAGGGTCCGCAGGAGTAGGTCTAGGCAGAACAAAAAACAAAACACCTGGCTTCTCCCATGGGCTGTCCTCAGTCAGTATATAACCCCCTCCCTGCTCTAGGTATTCAGTTTAGTAGCAAGCAGTAATAGAAGTTTTAAAAAACTCCATAGAGGGGTGGGTGCTGTGTCTGTCAATGAACTCAGAGACACGGATTTTACAGTAAGTCAAAAATCCTATTTTCTCATTTGTTCATTGACACAGCCTTCTTTATTCAGAACCATAGTGACGTCCCAAAGCAGTGCCAAACATGAGGGGTGGGACAACAAAAAATCCCAAGACTAACACGAGAGCCAAACAGGTAACAGGAGCATCACCAAGGACAAGCTGGAACCCAACCTGAACAATACCCCTTCAAGGAGGGAATAGACCCTCTAAACAGCAACCTGCAAAAACTTGCGGCCACAAGAGGCATCAGCAGATGCCAAGCCATCCATGGCGCCATGGACGCCTCATGTTAGAAGGCCCAAGAAGCACTATGCGCCCGAGAAGAATGCACAGTAACAGGGAAAGGAGGAACCCGATCCCTGACAGAATAGCCCAGAGTCATCATCTGTGCGATCCATCCAGAAATAGGTCGCATAAGAAACAGATAGCGCCTTTTTTGGCCCGTCCGTGAATACCGTGAGCCTGACCTCCAAACAGACTCAGTGGCTAGCAAATACACCCGAATCCCCAAAACACAATCAGTGCAGATAAGGTAAATTCCTTGGGATGTGCTGACCAGGGACACAAGAAAGGCAACGCAATGTCCTTATTCAAATGGAAATCCAAGGACGGAATTATGGAAAAGGGGCGAAGCACCACCTTAACCTGGTTAAGGGTGAGCGACAAGATAACTCCACCATTTTCGACACCCAGAGGCCACCTTCTGAGACAGAGTAAGCAGTGGAACCTCCCGAATATTTTTAGAGAGAGATAAAGAGGCTTCTGGAGAATTTAAATCACCAAGTTCAGATCCCACGGCGGTAGAAGAAACTGCACCGGTGGAAACAGACGTCTAACCCCTTGAATAACAGGAACGCACAAGGGAGTGCGAGACCAGGGGATGCTGAAGAATACCACCCAGGCTGACACCTGGCCCTCAAAAAGGTACTCGAGGCCTATTCCTGCTCATCCCCCCGTAAAAGGAGGTCGGAATCGGAGCCACCTAGAAAGAACGAGGATGAATGCAGTGACTCACACCAGGATATATGCGCTTTTCCGCATCCGGAGGTAGAACCTTCTAGAAGGTAGACTCCCTAGCCATCAGCAGTGTCAGAACTGCAGCACCTGGCCCATCACAGCCAGGTCGTTAAAACCAAAAAACTCTAAAGCAGGATGGAAGAATGGCCCTTGGGACAGTAGATCCTCCCTGAGAGGCAGTCGCCAAGAATGTCAGCGACCAGGCGCACCTGGTCGGCGTAACCAGACTGACAGGACCCATCCGGAGCCAATAGAATGACCAGAATCCCTGCAGCTGTGATCCTGCACAAAAAGCCACAGCAACAGCTGGAGAGGAAAGGGGTAGAGCAAACGTCACTGGTCCCATGGGTCACCAGAAGATCCCGTGACCTTGCCAGAAACCTTGGCACTGTCCTGTTGAGGCAAAACGCAAAACAGATCTACCTCAGGAGCACCCCAGTGGAGACAAATCCGATGAAACATGGCCCAGTGAAGGGCCCACCCTGTGGTCTAACCCTAGCAAACTGAGGTATCCGTCTGACAGCATTCCACTCCTGGAACGCGTACGTCGGAAAGGGCCGGAACAAGACGTTCTTCCCACCGGAGGATTCTGGCAATAGCCAGGGCCGAAAACAGTCTGGTGAAGGACATAAGCCACCGCTGTTGCCTTGTCCGACTGGATCCGTACCGGGAGCCCCCGAAGTCGAACCGTCCATGATCCAGACCTAGTCTGATCGCTTGAAGTTACAGGATATTACTCGGTAGTTCGGATTCCACCAACGTCCAACGACCCCCAGCAGAGCTTAGTCCCAGGACATCTCCCCACCCGGACAGAATGGCATTGGTGGTCACCCTGTTCAATATAAGAGGAGAAATGATTTTTCCCTGCCGAAGAACCAGAGAGCGAAGCCACCAGGCTAGGGAACCTCTAGTTTCCTGACTCAGTCGAATCCGATTGTCCAGAGACCTTGGGCATGAGTCCCATTATGCCAGGAACTCCCCGAAGGGAGCTTGTATGGAACTGTGCAAATGGAATCGCCTCAAAAAAGTAGATACCATCAGACCCAACACCCACATGCAGATCCGCAGAGGAGCCCACCTGCCGGACAGCAAATGAAAAAACGCAGCACTTCTGGAGTTTGTCCAGAAGAACACGTTGGCCAGAGCTGAAGCCTAATCAGGCTCAGATAATTCAAAGTTCTGGCAGGGCCAAAAATAGGATTTTTTATAACAGCTTACCTGTAAAATCCTTTTCTTTTGATGTACATCACGGGACACAGAGCCTCAGTAATTACTGATGGGTTATATGGGTATCACAAGGTGATTGGACACTGGTCACACCCTAGACAGGAAGTTCAACCCTCTATATAGATAGGCCTTGACTGCTCTTACTACAAAGAATGTAGTGACCTTTCTTCCATAGAACAGGGATCTGGAAAAAAGGAAGGCAGAACAATATCTTGGTTTAGATGGAAATCTGAAACCACCTTTGGTAGAAAGCTAGGATGAGGGCGCAATACCACTCTATCCTTATGCATGATCAAATAAGGCTCTTTACAGGAAAGGGCTGCTAATTCTGATACTCTAGCAGAAGAAATGGCTACCAGGAAAATTAACTTTCTTGTCAACAAGACCAAGGGAATCTGACGTATGGGTTCAAAAGGCTGTTTCTGTAAAACTGACAGAACCAAAATTAAAGTCCCAGGGGTTTTGGGGCGCCTTAACCCTTAAGACGCGACACCGCCTGCATAAAGCTTCGGACCAAAGAATGTGAAGCAAGTGGTCGTTGAAATAATACTGATAAGGCCGAGACCTGGCAGTTGATGGTACTCAAGGTCAGCTTCATCTCTAATCCTATTTGTAGAAAGTCAAGAATTCTACCTATGACATATTTTCTGGGATGCCAACCCCTGGCTTCACACCAAGATACACAAGTCTTTCAAACTCTATGATAAATCACTCTGGAAGCTGGCTTCCTTGTATTGATTAAGGTAGAGATCACAGGACCTGAAAGCCCACTACTACTTCTTACTATCTCTGCATACCAAGCTCTTCTGGGCCACGCTGGGGCCACCAGAAGTACCGACTTCTTCTCTTGCCGGATCCTGTGAAGGAGCCGTGGTAGTAGCATAATAGGAGGAAACGCATAAATCAGTGAGAACTGATGCCACAGAATCACCAACGCATCTGTCCCACATGCAAGAGGATCCTTTGTTCTTGCCACAAACTTATCGACCTTTTTGTTGACCCTGGATGCAAAGAGATCTACATCTGGTACCCCCCATCTTTGGCATATGGCCCAAAAGACATCAGGGTGAAGAGACCATTCCCCCGGGACTAACCGCTGGTGAATCAAATAGTCCGCCTGCCAGTTCTCTATCCCTGGAATGAAAACTGCCGATATGCATGGCACATGCTTTTCTGCCCAGACTAAAATTTGGTCCACTTCTCTCTGAGCTGTACGACTCCTGGTGCCTCCTTGATGATTGATATAAGCCACTGCAGTGGCATTGTCGGACTGGATCCTGACAGGGCAGCCCTGTAGCCTGAGAGTCCAGGCCCTTAGGGCTAGATGCGCCGCACGGATCTCCAGAATGTTGATGGGTAAGGTCTTCTCGATTTTGGACCATTCCCCCTGGACCCAGGACTGTTCCAGAAGTGCTCCCCAACCCGAAAAAGACTGGCATCCGTTGTTACCACTGTCCAGGTAACTGGTAAAAAGGATTTCCCTTTCTGCAGGCTTTCGGGTATTAACCAACTGAGGCTCTGACGCACTGTAGGAGACAGGTGCATCAGAAAATCTAATGCCTGTACCTTCTTGTTCCAAGCAGACAGGATACTGTGTTGCAGCAGTCTTGAATGAAACTGAGCATAGGGAACTGCTTCGAATGAAGCCACCATCTTTCCCAGCAGCCTCATACAAAGGCGGACAGAAGGACCCTTTTTAGTCCTGACTACCTGAACCAGCTCTCTTAAGGCACTGATCTTTGCCTGAGGTAAAAATACCTCATCTTGGCTTGTATCTATGACCAGGCCCAAATAGTTTAGTCTTCTTATTGGCTTCAAGAAAGACTTTTCTAGGTTGAGAATCCAACCTAGGTATTCCAAGTAGTTGACTGTGGTCACCAAGTTCCGGCTCAAGCAGGCTACCGACCGGTCTATCAAGAGCAGGTCGTCTAGGTATGCTACGACAGTTATACCTTGGGCCCTTAACCACTTAAACCCGGACCATTATGCTGCCTATGGACCAGAGGTCTTTTTCCAATTTGGCACTGCGTCCCTTTAACTGCTAATTGCGCGGTCATGCAATGCTGTACCCAAACAAAATTTGCGTCCTTTTCTTCCCACAAATAGAGCTTTCTTTTGATGGTATTTGATCACCTCTGCCGTTTTTATTTTTTGCACTATACACGGAAAAAGACAGAAAATTTTGAAAAAAAATTATATTTTCTAATTTTTGTTATAAAAAAAAAATCCAATAAACTCAATTTTAGTCATACATTTAGGCCAAAATGTATTCGGCCACATGTCTTTGGTAAAAAAAATGTCAATAAGCGTATATTTATTGGTTTGCGCAAAAGTTATAGCGTCTACAAACTAGGGTACATTTTCTGGAATTTACACAGCTTTTAGTTTATGACTGCCTATGTCATTTCTTTAGGGGCTAAAATGGCAGGGTAGTTCAAAACCCCCCCCAAATGACCCCATTTTGGAAAGTAGACACCCCAAGGAAATTGCTGAGAGGCATGTTGAACCCATTGAATATTTATTTTTTTTGTCCCAAGTGATTGAATGACCAAAAAAAAAAAAAAATTAAAAAAAAGTTGTCACTAAATGATATATTGCTCACACAGGCCATGGGCCTATGTGAAATTGCACCCCAAAATACATTCTGCTGCTTCTCCTGAGTACGGGGATACCACATGTGTGGGATTTTTGGGAGCCTAGCCACGTACGGGGCCCGAAAACCAATCACTGCCTTCAGGATTTCTAAGGGCATAAATTTTTGATTTCACTCCTCACTACCTATCACAGTTTTGAAGGCCATAAAAAGCCCAGATGGCACAAAACCCCCCCAAATGACCCAATTTTGGAAAGTAGACACCCCAAGCTATTTGCTGAGAGGCATGTTGAGTCCATGGAATATTTTATATTTTGACACAAGTTGCGGGCAAGTGACAATTTTTTTTTGCACAAAGTTGCCACTAAATGATATATTGCTCAAACATGCCATGGGCATATGTGGAATTACACCCCAAAATATATTCTGCTGCTTCTCCTGAGTACGGGGATACCACATGAGTGGGACTTTTTGGGAGCCTAGCTTCATACGGGGCCCCAAAATCCAATCACCGCCTTCAGGATTTCTAAGGGTGTAAATTTTTGATTTCACTCCTCACTACCTATCACAGTTTTGAAGGCCATAAAATGCCAAGACAGCACAAAACCCCCCAAAATGACCCCATTTTGGAAAGTAGACACCCCAAGCTATTTGCTGAGAGGCATGGTGAGTATTTTGCAGCTCTCATTTGTTTTTGAAAATGAAGAAAGACAAGAAAAATGTTTTTTTTTTTCTTTTTTCAATTTTCAAGTTTGTGACAAAAAGTGAGGTCTGCAAAATACTCACTATACCTCTCAGCAAATAGCTTGTCTATTTTCCAAAATGGGGTCATTTGGGGGGGGGGGGGGTTGTGCCATCTGGGCATTCCATGGCCTCCGAAACTGTGATAGGCAGTGAAGAGTGAAATCAAAAATGTACGCCCTTAGAAAGCCTGAAGGCGGTGCTTGGGTTTCGGGGTCCCGTACGCAGCTAGGCTCCCAAAAAGTCTCACACATGTGGTATCCCCGTACTCAGGAGAAGCAACAGAATTTATTTTGGGGTGTAATTTCACATATCCCCATGGCATGTTTGAGCAATATATCATTTAGTGACAACTTTGTGCATAAAAAAAAAAAAAAATTGTCTTTTTCCTGCAACTTGTGTCACAATATAAAATATTCCATGGACTCGACATGCCTCTCAGCAAATAGCTTGGGGTGTCTACTTTCCAAAATGGGGTCATTTGGGGGGTTTTGAACTGTCCTGGCATTTTATGCACAACATCTAGAAGCTTATGTCACACATCACCCACTCTTCTAACCACTTGAAGACAAAGCCCTTTCTGACACTTTTTGTTTACATGAAAAAATTAATTTTTTTTGCAAGAAAATTACTTTGAACCCCCAAACATTATATATTTTTTAAAGCAAATGCCCTACAGATTAAAATGGTGGGTGTTTCATTTTTTTTTTCACACAGTAATTGCGCAGCGATTTTTCAAACGCATTTTTTGGGGAAAAAACACAATTTTAAATTTTAATACACTAAAACACACTATATTGCCCAAATGTTTGATGAAATAAAAAAGATGATCTTAGGCCGAGTACATAGATACCAAACATGACATGCTTTAAAATTGCGCACAAACGTGCATTGGCGACAAACTAAATACATTTTTAAAAGCCTTTACAGGTTACCACTTTAGATTTACAGAGGAGGTCTACTGCTAAAATTACTGCCCTCGATCTGACCTTCGCGGTGATACCTCACATGCATGGTGCAATTGCTGTTTACATTTGACGCCAGACCGACACTTGTGTTCGCCTTTGCGCAAGAGCAGGGGGGGGACAGGGGTGCTTTTTTTTTTTTTTTTTTTTTTATCTTATTTTTAAACTGTTCCTTTCATTTTTTTAATCATTTTTATTGTTATCTCAGGGAATGTAAATATCCCCTATGATAGCAATAGGTAGTGACAGGTACTCTTTTTAAAAAAAATTGGGGTCTATTAGACCCTAGATCTCTCCTCTGCCCTCAAAGCATCTGACCACACCAAGATCGGAGTGATAAAATGCTTTCCCAATGGCGCTGTTTACATCCGGCGAAATCTAAGTCATGAAATGCTTGTAGCTTCCGGTTTCTTAGGCCATAGAGATGTTTGGAGCCATTCTGGTCTCTGATCAGCTCTATGGTCAGCTGGCTGAATCACCGGCTGCATTTTCAGGTTCTCTGTTGGGACAGGAGAGCCAGAGAAAAACATGGCAGTTTACATGGCAGAAAAACAAAAGCAGTCTAGAGGCTAATTAGCCGCTTGGATTGCTTTTACATGAAAGCCGACCGCTGGCTGAAAAGAATGATACCAAGATGATACCTAAGCCTGCAGGCATCATTCTGGTATAACCACTCAAAGTCCAGCAACATACCAGTACGTTGCTGGTCCTTGTTGGGCATATATTGTAAACTTTTTTTTCATGCAGCCTGTGGGCTGAACGAAAAAAAGATATTGATCGGATCGGTGGGTATGCCCACCATTAGAATAACTCCCTTCATCCACCCACTTCTAATGATGGGCATACATGCACCATTTATATATGCCGAAGCATGGGGGCATCCTCCTGCAAAAGGCAGGAGCAAATCGCTCCTCCACCCACTGCTGCCCCCACGCTTCGGCATATATGCTGAAGTATGTAACTGTGGTGGTGAAATCACCTACGACAGCGCTGGAGTCACGGCTTTATATATCGTGGGAGCAAACGCTGTTGCTGTCAAGATAAATAAATCCGCGCTGCAACTGAATGGCGTACCTGCTAAGCAAATGATGGTTAACAATAAGTAACATTACAGTATAACAGTAAGACTTACCATACCTGCAAAGCAAATACAAAAAAAAACATAGTAAAAAATAAAACATTTAACGCAACCTGTGCCTAAAATATATATATGCCGAAGCATGGGGGCATCCTCCCACAAAAGGCAGGAGCAAATCGCTCCTCCACCCGTACCTGAAAACAATAAAATGGTTACCAACAAAACACAGTAAACAGTATAAAAAAATTGCATATCTGAAAAGCAAACATGGTAAAACATAATAACAATAAAACATTGCAGAATAGAATACAGTAAAAAAAGAGCAGAACAATAGAGAGAATATAGAGAGAGAGAACAATAAAACAACTACTTTTGTTTTTTTTATTTTATTTTTTTTTTTGTGTTTTTATTTTTTTTATTTTTTTTTTACACTTTTTTTAGTAACTTTTACCTTTTGTAACTGGTTCCAGGTTTGGGTCTCTCAAAATGCAATGGCATCTTGGGAGGCCCTGTGAAAGTGTGTCCTAGTCTGTGCAGTGCTGTACCCTACGCTAATACTCAACTAGTGTATGGTAGCGTTCAAAACATTCACCCATGCAAAGACCAGGATTGCCAGGACAGGAGGGTCAATAACACCGGGTGTTACGCCTAAATCCGCACTTGCTGCAGA
This sequence comes from Lithobates clamitans, assembly GCA_037952925.1. Taxonomy (NCBI): domain Eukaryota; kingdom Metazoa; phylum Chordata; class Amphibia; order Anura; family Ranidae; genus Lithobates; species Lithobates clamitans. Next base: position 6,606,093 of record JBBGZY010000025.1, on the reverse strand, counting down.
CACGACATCTTTTTGGGGTTTTTTTGTGGGTAGGGGTACTTGGGAGGGCATAAAGGAAAATGCCTCTCATACAGCCGGCTTACTGCATTTGGTTGGGGAAGGTGAGGTAGAACACTGTCTGGAAACAGAAGGGCTCTGACGATCTCTTCCTGGAATTTAAGGAAGGATCTAGTCCATCCTGAAGCTCTGTATAGCACATGAGCGTTCAGCAAAGCCAATTGAAATAAACAGATACTTTTTTGTACCAGCGTCTGGTCTTACGGGCAACTAGGTACGGCGCCAACAACTGGTCGTTGAGGTCCACCCCTCCCATATTTTGGTTATATTTGTGGACACAGAGGGGTTTCTCCACAACACCAGTCGCCGTAGTAATTTGGGTCGTCGTGTCTGCATGAAGGGCGGTAAGAACGAAAACATTCTTATTGTCCCTCCACTTCATAGTGAGCAAATTATTACACTGCAAGCAGGCTCTCTCCCCCAGCCTAAGACGGGAATCTACAAGCCGCTGGGGAAAGCCCCGGCGATTAGGTCGCACGGTGCCACATGCTCCAATCTGATGATCAAACAAGTGACTAAAAAGTGGCACGCTCGTATAATAATTGTCCATGTACAAGTGGTACCCCTTTCCGAATAAGGGTGACACCACGTCCCACACTATCTTGCCAGCGCTTCCTATGTAGTCAGGGCAGTTTGTCGGCTCTACGTGACTATCTTTGCCCTCGTAAACCATAAATCTACATGTATAGCCTGTGGTCCTGTCACAGAGCTTATATATCTGAACCCCGTATCTGGCACGCTTGCTGGGAAGGTACTGTTTGAATGACAAGCGGCCAGAAAATGTAAACAGTGACTCATCAACGCAGACAACTTGATGGGAGGTAAACAAGTCTGCCAAACGTTGGTTGAAGTGGTTTACGAGGGGCCGAATTTTGTAGATCCGATCGTATGCAGGGTCTCCACGAGGACGACAGTTCATTGTCGTTGAAGTGCATGAACCGCAAAATCTGCTCGTATCGTGCCCTGGCTATGGAAGCAGAGAACAAGGGCGAATGGTAAATTGGGTCAGTGGACCAATATGACCGCAACTTACTCTTTTTATTCAAGCCCATGAGGAGGGAAAGGCCCAGAAAGATCTTAAATTCGGAGACCGTAATTGGTCTCCAATCTCTGGCAAGGGAGGACTGGGGAATAGTGGCGATGTGTTGACCAGCGTACAAATTGCTTTGGTTCACAATAGATCTATAGAGATCTTCGGTGAAAACCAGTGAATAAAAATCCAGTGGCGTAAAGTCAACTATTTCCACCTGAATTCCGGGTTGGCCAGTGAAAGGGGGAAGTATGAGTGCTGCAGAAGTGGTGGGTTCCCAATTCGGATTGGCAAATGCAGCAGGAAGGGCACTATGGGCCTGTCTTTGTCTTCTTGGTGGCAGCAGGACACTACTAGTGCTTGCCACCTCACCAGCTTGAACTGCACTTATGGGACTCGCCACGTCACCACGTGATACTGCAGTGCTGGATGTACGACCAGGGTGTACTAGGCCGCTGGTGCTTGCCAGTTCACCAGAAGGAATAGCGGCACTAGTACTTCTCTGCTCCATACGAGAGCCCTGCGGTTCTTGCACTTCAAGGACAGAAGAAGAAGATTGGGGTCTGGTACGCCTGACCTTAGCAGAGACCACAACTCCGTCGTCAGAGCTATCTGTCATGGAGCCGCTGTCCTCTACAGGATCGTATTCTGAGCCTGAACTTGACAGATGAGTGACTTCCTCTTCAGTATCTGTCATGCTCAGAAACGTGTAGGCCTCTTCACTAGTGTACCTTCGATTTGCCATTTTGGGCTCTAAATTTAGGGGTACACTTGTGAGACTCATAGGCAAAAAAGCTCCTGACTGTCAGTGACTGTATCAAAACGCTACCAAAAAACTGTTAGCGATCGCAGGGATCAGGCCTGACTCTGCGAACGCTGCAGTTATGTGTGCTTAGTGTTTTGTAAGTGTCAGTTATCGATCGATACTGCACTTGGGTGGGCTGGGCCGAGGGGGCAAAACACAGGTGCTAGCAGGTATCTGGGCTGATCCCGCTAACACTGTGTTTATGGGAACCCTAAACTGCTGGGGAGTAAAGATCTGATCGGATCAGATATCGATCCGCTCAGATACTAGCACTAAGGGAGGTGTATGCTGCGTGCGTGGGTTTTAGCTATACTGGCGCTAACCTGACGCTGCCTGGGGTGACGCAGACCTTATCTGACCCTAAAAACGTAATTTATATCACCGCCGGGCAATTAGGGGGTTAAACCTTTATAAGGTAATAAATGGCGGGTGCCCTAAAACTATAATAAACTACAAAAAACAAACTAGCTAACCAGCGTCAGCCATAACACTTATACGGTGATCACTGGTGAAAGGGTTAACTAGGCGGCAATCAGGGGGTTAAAACCTTTAGCAGGTAGTATATGGGGGTCCCTGTCGCTATAAAACACTGACAGCGAACCTATATACTTACCTCCCTAACTAGCGTCACCTGTGTCAATAATACAGCGATCAGAAAAACGATCGCTTAGCGACACTGGTGACGGGGGGGTGATCACGGGGTTAACCTTTATTAGGGGGGGTTAGGGGGGTACCCTGGACCTAAGGGGGGGTACGCTAGACCTAAAGGGGGCTAATCTAACTGCCCTAACACTTATAACTGTCACAAACTGACACCAGTGCAAAAAAAAAAAAAAAACTGCTATTGGTGTCAGTGTGACAGGGGGTACAGGGGGGTGATAAGTGTGCCTGGCGTGTTCTACTGGAAGTGTAGTGTTGTGCAGACTTACCTGATGTCTTCTCTCCTCGGCGCCGGATCGAAAAGACCGGCTCGAGCAGGGATGACATCACTTCCTCTCCCTCTGTTTACAGAGGGAAAGGAAGCGTTTTCATTCGCCGGGAGCGATCGGGAGGGGGTGGCCAACAATGGATGGCCTCCCCCTGACCTCTCATCGCCCGGGAAGAAATGGCGACCGCCTCGGGCACCGGGGGGGGGGGGTCTGATCGGACCCACCCCCCGCGGAAGGCAGATCACGAAGATCTACCTGGTTTTGCCTGTCCGTGCCATTTTGCCGACGTATATCGGCGTGAGGCGGTCGTCAAGTGGTTAATCTGGCCAGAGGAGGAGCCAAGATCTTTGTAAACACCCGAGGTGCAGTGGCTAGCCCGAAAGGCGGGGCTACAAACTGAAAATGGCGTTTTTCTATTTCGAAGCGCAAGTACTTTTGATGAGCAGGGGAAATGGGTACATGCAGGTACGCATCCTTGATGTCTATTGATGTCAGAAATTCTCCTCCTTGTAGGATGGAGACTACTGATCGAATCTTTAGGAATCGGTTTAGATCCTTTAGATCCAGGATGGGACTGACATCTCCATTTGGTTTTCGAACCGTGAAAAGGTTGGAATAAAATCCCAATCCCTGTTCTTCCGTGGGAACCACCACAATGATCTTTTGCGACAATAGTCGCTCCAATGCTAGAAGGAGCGACTGCTTTTTCTCTGGATCTCTGGGGACATTTGATCTGAGGAAACGAGGAGAGGGGAATTCTTGGAACTCCAGTTTGTAACCTAGAGTTACCGTGGAGATTACCCATCTGTCCTGGAAATCCTCCTGCCAAAGCTTTGAGAACTGTAGCAGTCTTCCCCCCACCCGAGCGAGCGGGGCGCTCCTTTATAAAGAGGCTTTAGCGTCTTGGCTAGTAGGCTCTTTCCCCCAGGACTTCTTTTGTCACTGGGGTCGATTGAAATTTATTTCTTGAACCTGACGGAGGAGGCCATCGTGACTGCCTGGAGGCTGATGCTCCTGGCACTGGGGAAAGAGCCCGTTTAAAAGAGGGACGCTTACTCCTTTCCTTAACAAGTAAGAGTGCTTTTCCCACTAGAGATCTTTTGGATATAGTTGTCCAAATCGTTTCCAAACAGCCTAGCACCACGAAATGGAAATCCAGGCAGAGGCTTCTTGCATGGTGCTTCGGCTGACCAATTTTTCAACCATAAGATTCTACGCATATGCACCAACCCAAGCGAAAGGCGAGGTTTGGATGATAGAATCTCTGATAGCGTCAACAGCAAAACAAAGCCGCTGGAAGGTTGGCCAACCCCCGGGCCTGCTGTTCAGGTAGAACTTTGAGGACCTGTTTAACATGGTCTCTCAAGTATTGGCAGACCTTGATCGCTGCTACTGCAAGTTGAGCTACTGAACCCGCTAAGGAAAAAATATTTTTTAACAGGGATTCCATCTTTTTATCAATTGGATCCCTGAGCATCTGAGCATTGTCGACAGGACAAGTCAGACTTTTATTTACGGAGGAAATGGCGGCGTCAACTGTCGGTATACCCCACATCTTTCTAAACTTTTCCTCCATAGGATAGTGTTGAAAACTTTTTAGGCGGAAAAAAACGTTTATCTGGGTGATCCCACTCAGAATAAATGAGCTTTTCTAGTAAATTATGAACAGGAAAAGCATGTGTTGTTTGAGGAGGCTTCAGTGAACCCAAAGAAGAGGAGGGTTCTTTAACTGACTCAGATACGGGCAACTTAAATGTGGAACGGACCAACCCAGCAAGGATCTGTACAAACACCTTCTCATCCTGAGAAGCTGAAGAGGGTCCCTCTCCACTTGATTCCTCAGAAGAGGAATCATCAGTCCCATCCCGATCCTCTGAAAGGGATTCCTCTCCTTTTTCCCCAGAGTTCCTCTGCTTGAGGGTCCTGGGTAACAGAGGAAGACCTAGTGCGTTTTCTTCCACTGAGTGAAGATGCGATTAAGGCTATTAGTCTTTCCTCTAGTCCAATAATGCAGGGCTCGACAAAACCCGGGCGCCAGGTCGCATTTGCGACTAGAATTAGCGACCTGGCGCCTGGGGCGGCACAGCTGGGGGTATCCTTTCTCTGTGCAGACTCCGACCCCCCCGTGCGATCGCGTCGGTCCGCGCCGGCCGGTAATTGAGGCCCCGGCTTTGCGGCCTTCTTCGGTAGTTCTGGAGTCCTTCTGAAATCTGGCGCCATCTTGTGGTGGCCGTTGGTATTGCAACCAGCAATGCTAATGCAATGCTAATGCGAAATACCTGCCTGTTTTCACTGCCCATCTCCTTCCCAAAAGTGGAGAAGAGAAGGAAGTGAATGTGGGGATAGCCTTTTTTTTTTTTTTCGTAATAGATTTTATTTTTATTTATTTATATTTATATAAAAACTGTTAAATTAATTTTAATTAGGAAAAAAATAAATAATTTGTTATCTCCCTGCTTGGCCCCTTTCACACGGGCTGTCTGATCAGGTTCGCCTGTCTGTTTTTCAGGCGGACCTGATCGGACCCTTAGAGCCCTTTCACACCGAGCCGCAGGGGGCATCGGCGGTAAAGCGGCGCTATTTTTAGCGCTGCTTTACCGTCGTTTTAGTGACGCTATTCGGGCCTCTAGCGGGGCGGTCTTTTTATGTGTAAATTTAAGATTAGTTATTTTTTATATTGAAAATAAAGCTTTGTCGGTCGTTTAAAAAAAACCTGGCTCCTAACTTTTTTAGCTGGCTCCTAGATTCCAAGCAAATTTGTCAAGCCCTGCAATAATGGTTGAGGAAAAAACCTCCTGCGTAATGTATACAGGGGCTGAAGTGCCAGAAGCAGATGCAGCCCCTGACCTCGACGGCCAGCCATCCCAGGGTCCTTCAGGGGGGGAAGGTGCTGCAGAAGGGGGGTCCTCAGAGCCTGAGGGAGATACCCTAGAGCCTCTGGTTTTTGGAGTATTTGTACCTCTTCTACCCATAGTGCAAAGCAACAAGGTGGAGGTATCACACAAATGAAACACTGACTGCTGAGCGATGTAGTACAGCAACTGCCGCTGCTACCAATGCCCAGTCTAGTGTTTCTAAGTAAATGCTGCCTGGGAAAATGCCCGTGTCCCACCATAGGCTGTGTGCACCTGGAAAAGTGTGCTCTTTATAGCCTGTGTAGCGGCGATGTGGGCGTCTAAGCATGCCGGATGTCGCGCTAATGCTCCGCTCTGCCCCCCCCTCCTCCGACCACCCCTCCCGCCCCCCCACATTTTTTTACAAAAACGTGCACTTTCCCGCACGAGCCGATCCTCCGGGACAAGCATGGAGGGGAGGCTGGGGTGGAGGAGGGAAAGAGGCCGGCAGATGAGGAACCTGCCAATAGTAGCGGCGGCAGTAGCGCAGTATAATACCGCATTTCAGGCCACCCCGGCCCCCCTAAATCTCGGGGGGAGATATCCCTGAGGAAAGAGCCCCTCATCCCATCCTACCTGGAGCTTGGCTGGAGGAGCGTGCAGCGTGGACACAGACAGACAGATCAAGCATGAGAAGGTATGTGCTCTTGGCAGCCCCCGGTGGCGACAACAGGCATAGCATACATTTACTTAAAGGAGAAACTTACTAGAATTAAAAAATTCTGAAGAATCTCCCTTACCTTATCCAGCTGCAGGGTTCTGTTATACAGACCCAATCTTCACCTCTCACGGTGGGCTCCGTTTGGAAAACCTTCAGAGACAGGGGCCCCCTAGAAAAGGAGGATCCGCAGTTCTGGGCCCGTAAAGCACCCCGCCAGGGATAAGGCTAGAAAAACCAAATACTGGATCCCGGGGTCCAGCTCTCTAAAAAGAGAAGCGTTACAGGTAAAACCTTGTTTCTTCGGACACAAGGCCCGGGTACCATCCAATTTGGCCTAAAAAAAGCACTTTAAATGGATCTGGTTGCATGGCTTGCCCCAGTATAGGATATCCTTTTGGAGCTTTAGCACAGCACATCTTATTCGTGACCAACACCTAAGACACTGGCAAAAAAAAACTGGAGGTATCCCCAGTAAGGGGAGGGGTTATATAGGGGGTTGAACTTTCTGGCTAGGGTGTGACCAGTGTCCAATTACCTTGTGATACCCATATAACCCATCGGTAATTACTGAGGCTCTGTGTCCCGTGATGTACGAGAAAGAAAGCAGACTTCCGATAGTATAAACACCCACTGAAATCAGTCAAGGTCTGTATAGGACCAACATTGCTCCTCGGGGTAATCAAAGGGCAACACCACATGCTGATAATGCTTCGCACCCACAGCAAAATGGAGGAAGTGCTGGAGTCGGGCACAAACAATGCTTTCGTGATATCGAAGAAGTCAGAAAGTCCCCATGATGGAGTGTTACCGCCGTGCGGACGGACTCCATCCTGAACTTCTGTACCCACACAAGGCAGGTCAGGGCCTGGAGGTCCAGAATTAGATGTACCATGCCCTCCATTTTTTAGACTGTGAAATGGTTTGAATAAAACCCCTGAAACTGTTCCCAGCATGGGAACTGGGACAATCACACTCTGCAGCAATGGGGCTTGCACAGCCCCCCGCGGAGAACAGCAAGCAGTCTGGTGACAGACGTCCATTGGAAGCAAAAAAAAAATTAGAAAACCCTTTTTGGAGGATCACAGCCGGAAAATTATCTTGTAACCGGACAAAAATCAAGACGCGACATGTCATTCAGGGTAGCCCCCCAAAACACGTCTAAGCACCAGTGAGGAAACAGACTCAGCAAAGAGGGGAACTGCAGCCAAGAGGCATAGCGGACAAACTGCAGCACCTAGACCAACAGGTCCACCAATGCAGCAAAGGCAGGGTGATTCTGCTCCCCCTCCAGGTATGTCAGCTGGACCCTTAGAAGCCCGAGATTCCTCTATTGGAACCATGGTTGCTATGAGCAGGCTAGAGACGGGGGGTCCACTACTGGTGAAACAGTCCACTTCTGCAGGAAGGACTCCCCAAAGGGGAACCTTACAGCAGCAGTTTCTGGAAACACAAAAGGCACTTTGGACCCTCTCAGTCTTCATGGACAAATGTCAAAATAAGAGGGAGAACGGAACGCTTTTGCCACGCAAGGGTACTGGCCCTCCACCGCCACCGCTGAATCCCCCATCTTGAAAGGTTCCTGCACAAATGTAATAAGTGCGACAACCAGCGCCCCTCCGTGCACTTCTGCAATCATCCTCGATCTGACAGGATAGGGAGCGTGGCCACCACCCCGCAAGGTGGGCCACGTCCGTGGCGGCAGAGCCAGATAGGATTGTGCGAGAGAGGAGGTAGGGGAGGGCAGGGGTGCAATATACTAGGCTTTATGCCCAAGTGCTACCCCACCAACAGGAACCAGGGCCCCTCACAGGGGGCACAGTCCGGGGCCCCTCACAGCGTCACCCCTCTGGTAAGAGGCGGCCACGAGGCCTGCAAGGCCACCGCAAAAGCCACGGACTAAATTTTTGGCCGTCCACCGCGAGCGCACGGCACGCAGGGGGACCGGACCGATCCAAGCCCTGAACGGAAACCCGGTTGGTAGGCCGCAAAGCCACGGTCTAAATTTTCGAACGCCGGCCGTGACCACAAGGGGGGGGGGACCGGACTGATCCGAGCTGGTAGGCCGCAAAGCCGCGGCCTAAATTACGGGAGCAGGACATCCGATCACCCGCCTCCCAGGCCCAACACCAGATAAACCCCCCAGTAACAACCCTGAGGGTGGAAAAGTGGGACAGCGTGTCCAAAAAGCCGCTAGGCCGGAAGCCTGGGCCACAACCGGGAAGGAGGGGAGGAGGGGGGAGGGGTGGAGGAGAACCCCAGGGGGACCGACCACCCCAGGTAGTACCTGCACCCCACACCACTCCAGGGAAGGAGAGGAGGGGACCCCTTACTTACCTCTCCAGCGAAATGCGTGGGTAACGCTCCTGGACAGATCCTCCTCGCCACCAAAGTGGGGGGCTGTCGGCCATGAGGAACGCTGCGACAGAGGCCAAGACCCGGTCGTATGCGACCATGCGAGATGTTTAACTCGCAGGGCCAGCCGCTGTCCAGTGGGGCTATGTCACGGCCGACCTAGCGCGTAGCTGCAGTCTACGTGCGCTTGCTGGCCAGACTGGGGTGACCGTCGCCCAGCTCGGCAGTTGATTGTAGCTCTCACCGGAAAAAAATCCAGGAAGAGAGAGAATAACAAACAACAAAAATTCCCAGGACTAGAGATCCCAGCAGGGAACTAGGTCCTTACTCCTGACCAAGCAGAAAAAAAACTGAAAACCTAGAGCAGGGAGCGGGAGCGGGTTATGTACTGAGGACAGCCCATGGGTGTAGCCAGGTGTTTTGTTTTTTGTTCCGCCTAGTCCTATTCCTGCGGAGGCGATATAACCCTATGGTTATAAAGAAGGCTGTGTCCGTCAATGAAAAAATACTATTTTCTTTTCCATACATCACGGGTCACAGAGTTGGGCTTAAATTCAATACCTACTAGGACGTCCCACAGCAAAAGAGTTGAGGGGAGGGAGACACCCTGCCAAACAATAGCCATCAGACCTTATACAGAAGCCCACAGTACACTATGGTCGAAAGCCGAATCCTCGAACATACACCTGATAAAATTTTGTGAACGTACGCACTGAAGACCAGGTGGCAGCCTTACAAATCTGAGCCACAGATACCTGATGGCGAAAAGCCCAGGAGGTTCCTACACCCCGGTAGAATGAGCTCTCACCCTAAAGGGAGCAGCCTTACGTTTCAGACCATAGGCCTGAATGACCAATTGGCAGACCCAATTGGCAATGGAAGCTGCCTGCCCCTTCTTGGGTCCTTCTGGTAAAACAAAAATAATCTGATCCTCGGATCGCTGCAGATCAAGACAAATAAACTGACTGCCCGGACGATGTCCAAGGAATGCAGTTGTCTATCTTCCGCCAAACGAGGCTGAGAGAAAAAAAAGAAGGCAAAACAATGTCCCGATTTAACCACTTGCCGACCGCCTCACGCAGATATACTGTGGCAGAATGGCACGGGCAGGCAGAGTAATATATGGGTACGTTACGCGATGTGCCCCCCCGGTGCCTGAGGCGATAGGCATCGTTCCAGGAGCGATCCGTCCTGAGGGGGAGGCCACTGATTCATGACCTTTCCCCTCACGATTGCTCCTGGCAAATGAGAAGCTTCCTCTGCTTCTGTAATGTAAACCGAAGCAGAGGAAGTGATGTCATCTCTCCTCGTGGAGCATTTTCGTTCCGGCTTCTGAGGAGAGAAGACAGCTACAGTGAGTCTGCACCAACACTACACTGACACTAGCACACATAGGCACATAAAAACCCCCCTATAATCCCCCCCCTGTCACAGTGACACCAATAGCAGTTTTTATTTTTTTACTGATTACTGCATTGGTGTCATTTGTGACTGTTATAAGTGTTGGGGCAGTTAGTGGTAGGCCCCTTTAGGTCTAGGGTACCCCCCCTAACAAATAAAAAGTGTAGCGCTATGGTGGTAAAACAGATGTGAGATATAAGAAAGAAGGAAATTTGTTTATATTTGAAGAAACCAATATCTTCATCTAATCCAAAACCTATATGTGCTAGATAGTGTAGTGAATATGGATATGACATCCAGTGTAATCACTCATGTGAATGAAAGATACTCTATCTTGCTAGGAAGAGTAAAAAAGCCTCAAAAAAATTGAATGTATAAAAAAGATTAATATTGTTTACAACATTCAAACTTAACAGTGATGAAAAAAAATATATATAGTGTCTGAAGTGTCCATAATGGATGAAACTCCCAGATGAATAATATAAATGTATTAGTCCATATATTATACGGTGTGGTTGGCCCAAATTGAATCCCAAGCGGATGGTAACACAGGGAACAATCCAAATTTCAGTAAAAGATGGAATACTCTTACCGACTTTGATGGACTCACAGGCCTTTGGCGGTGAGTCAACTAGGCTTGTACTGTCTCATGATGACAGTGACAGGATGGCTTGTACACCGGAAAGGTTCTCCCTCAGATGGGGGGCCAGGAATCCACCCCAGCCGAAGTCTTTTTAGACGAAACCGGTCGGGTTTCTTTGCTGTACCCAGCCACCTTTTACCACGCTTACCAACTTTTAATCACTTTGTATTACTTGAATCGATTCTGCTAATTTTTACTTTGTCGGACTGTTTGAGGATCTTGAGTGATCTAATAAATGCTATTTGAAAAATAGTTTTTTGGATTTACACCATGTGGAGGCTCCTTGTTTTTTCTTCATATATGGTCCATGTATGCTGATAAAGACGGAGACTGCGGAGACCTTTTTGGGTGGATTCCTGGCCCCCCATCTGAGGGAGAACCTTTCCGGTGTACAAGCCATCCTGTCACTGTCATCATGAGACAGTACAAGGCCTGTGAGTCCATCAAAGTCGGTAAGAGTATTCCATCTTTTACTGAAATTTGGATTGTTCCCTGTGTTACCATCCGCTTGGGATTCAATTTGGGCCAACCACACCGTATAATATATGGACTAATACATTTATATTATTCATCTGGGAGTTTCATCCATTATGGACACTTCAGACACTATATATATTTTTTTTCATCACTGTTAAGTTTGAATGTTGTAAACAATATTAATCTTTTTTATACATTCAATTTTTTTGAGGCTTTTTTACTCTTCCTAGCAAGATAGAGTATCTTTCATTCACATGAGTGATTACACTGGATGTCATATCCATATTCACTACACTATCTAGCACATATAGGTTTTGGATTAGATGAAGATATTGGTTTCTTCAAATATAAACAAATTTCCTTCTTTCTTATATCTCACATCTGTTTTACCACCATAGCGCTACACTTTTTATTTTTTAATGTGCACAAATACAGTCGTTTTGTAGTGTTGGCTGCTTCCTTTGTTGGATTGGCGCGGTATTCCATTTATCCATTTTGCCCCCCTAACAAAGGTTTAACCCCTTGATCACCCCGTCGCCCGTGTCACTAAGCGATCTTTTTTCTGATCGCCGTATTAGTGACACAGGTGATGCTATTTAGCCAGGTAGGTGTTTAGGTTCACCGTCAGCTTTTTATAGCATCAGGTAACACCATATACTACCTAATAAAGGTTTTAACCCCGATTACTCCCTAGTTAACCCTTTCACCAGGGTTAACCGTATAAGTGTTACGGAAGACGCTGGTTAGTTTTTTATACCCGCCATTTATTACCCAATAAAGGTTTAACCCCCTGATCGCCCGGCAGGTGATATCAGTTAGGTTTTGGGTTCAGTTAGGGTCTGCGTCGCCCCAGGCGTCAGGTTAGTGCCAGTACCGCAAACACCCACGCATGCAGCATACACCTCCCTTAGTGGTATAGTATCTGAATGGATCAATATCTGATCAGATCTATACTAGTATCCCCAGCAGTTTAGGGTTCCCAAAAACGCAGTGTTAGTGGGATCAGCCCAGATACCTGCTAGCACCTGCGTTTTGCCCCTCCGCCCAGCCCACCCCACCCAAGTGCAGCATCGATTGATCAGTCACTCACAACACACATAACTGCAGCATTCGCAGAGTCAGGCCTGATCCCTGCGATCGCTAACAGTTTTTTTGGTAGCGTATGAATCAGTCGCTAACAGTCAGGAGCTTTTTTACCTGTGAGTCTCACTAGTGTACCACTAAATTTAGAGCCCAAAATGGCAAATCGAAGGTACACTAGTGAAGAGGCCTACACGTTTCTGAGCATGACAGATAGTGAAGAGGAAGTCACTCATCTGTCAGATTCAGGCTCAGAATACGATCCTGTAGACGACAGCGGCTCCACAAAAGATAGCTCTGACGACGGAGTTGTGGTCCCTGCCAAGGTCAGGCGTACCAGACTCCGATCATTTTCTGCTGTTGAGGTGCAAGAACCGCAGGGCTCTCATATGGAGCAGAGAAGAACTAGTGCCGCTCATCCTTCTGGTGAACTGGCAAGCACCAGCGGCCTAGTACACCCTGGTCGTAGTCAAACCAGCACTGCAGTAACACGTGGTGACGTGGCGAGTCCCATAAGTGCAGTTCAAGCTGGTGAGGTGGCAAGCACAAGTAGTGTCCCGCTGCCACCAAGAAGACAAACACAGGCCCATCGAGCCCATAGTGACCTTCCTGCTGCATTTGCCAATCCTAATTGGGAACCCACCACTTCTGCAGCACCCGTACTTCCCGCATTCACTGGCCAACCCAGCATTCAGGTGGAAACAGTTGGTTTTACGTCACTTGATTTTTATTAGCGGTTTTTCACCAAAGATCTCTATAGATCTATTGTGGACCAAAGTAATTTGTATGCTGGTCAATACATCGGCGCTAATCCCCAGTCCTCCCTTGCCAGAGATTGGAAACCAATTACGGTTTCCGAATTTAAGACCTTTCTGGGCCTATCCCTCCTCATGGGCATAACTAAAAAGAGTGAGTTGCAGTCATTTTGGTCCACTAACCCAATTCACCATATGCCCGTGTTCTCTGCCTCCATGACCAGGGCACGATACGAGCAGTTCTTGTGGTTCATGCATTTCAACAACAATGAACTCTGTCGTTCTCGTGGAGACCCTGGATACGATCGGCTCTACAAAATTCAGCCCCTCGTAAACCACTTCAACCAAAGTTTTGCAGACTTGTTTACTCCTCATCAAGTTGTCTGCGTTGAGGAGTCCCTGATTACGTTTTCTGGCCACTTGTCTTTCAAACAGTATCTTCCCAGCAAGCATGCCAGATATGGGGTCAAGATGTATAAGCTCTTTGACAGGGCCACAGACTATACATGTAGCTTTATGGTTTACGAGGGAAAAAGATAGTCACATATAGCCAACGAACTGCCCGGATTACATAGGGAGCGCTGCCAAGATTGTGTGTGACTTGGTGTCACCCTTATTTGGAAATGGGGTACCATTTGTATGTGGACAATTACACGCAAGCTTGGCACTTTTTAGTCACTGATCATCAGATTGGAGCATGTGGTACCGTGCGACTTAATCGCTGGGGCTTACCTCAGAGGCTTGTAGATTCCAGTCTTAGGCTGGGGGAGAGAGCCTGCTTCAAGTGTAATAATTTGCTTGCTGTGAAGTGGAGGGATAATAAGAATGTATTCGTTCTTACCTCCCTTCATGCAGACACGACGGTCCAAATTCCTACGGCGACTGGTGTTGTGGAGAAAACCCTCTCTGTGTCCACGAATATAACCTTAATATGGGAGGGGTGGACCTCAACGACCAGTTGTTGGTGCCGTACCTAGTTGTCCGTAAGGCCAGACACTAGTACAAAAAAGTGTCTAGTTATTTATTTCAATTGACTTTGCTGAAAGCTCATGTGTTATGCAGAGCTTCAGGACGGACTGGATCCTTCCTTAAATTCCAGGAAGAGATTGTCAGAGCCCTTCTGTTTCCAGACAGTGCTCCACCTCACCTTCCCAAATGCAGTAAACCAGCTGCATGAGAGGCATTTTGCGTATGTCCTCCCGAGTACCCCTACCCAATGAGCCCCTCAAAGAAGAGGTCCTGTCTGCAGCAAGTGCGGATATAGGCATGACACCCGCTATTATTGTCCTTCCTGTCCTGACAATCCTGGTCTTTGCATTGGTGAATGTTTTGAACGCTACCATACACTAGTTGAGTATTAGCGTAGTGTACAGCACTGCACAGACTAGGACACACTTTCACAGGGTCTCCCAAGATGCCATCGCATTTTGAGAGACCCGAACATGGACCAGTTAAAAAAAATATATATATATATATATAGTTGTTTTATTGTCCTCTCTCTCTCTACTGTTCCGCTCTTTTTTACTGTATTCTATTCTGCAATGTTTTGTCATGTTTGCTTTTCAGGTATGTAATTTTTTTATACTTTACTGTGCTCTATTGTTAACCATTTTTTTTGTTTTCAGGTACGCCATTCAGCTGCAGTGCAGATTTATTTCTCTTGACAGCAACAGCGTTAGCTCCCACGATACATAAAGCCATGACTCCAGCGCTGTAGGAGGCAATTTCACCACCAGTTAAAAAAAAAAAAAAAGAGCATATATGCCGAAGCATGGGGGTGAAGGAGCGATTTGCTCCTAACTTTTGCGTGCGGATGCCCCCATGCTTCAGTGTGTGTGTGTGTATATATATATATATATATATATATATATACATATGTATGTATGTATGTATGTATGTATGTATGTATGTATGTATGTATGTATGTATGTATATATATATATATATATATATATATATATATATATATATATATATATATATATATATAGCACAGATTGCGTTAAAAAATGTTTTTATTTTTTTACTATTTTTTTCGTATTTGCTTTGCAGGTATGGCATGTCTTACTGTTATACTGTAATGTTACTTTGTTTTATTGTTAATCATCATTTGCTTAGCAGGTACGCCATTCAGTTGCAGCGCGGATTTATTTCTCTTGACAGCAACAGCGTTTGCTCCCATGATACATAAAGGCGTGACTCCAGCGCTGTAGGAGGCGATTTCACCACCACAGTTAAAAACAAAATGGTGCATGTATGCCCATCATTAGAAGTGGGTGGATGAAGGGAGGGATTCTAATGGTGGGCATACCCACCGATCAATCTTTTTCGTTCAGCCCACAGGCTGCATGAAGAAAAAAAAAAAAAAAAAAATTGCAATATATGCCCAACAAGGACCAGCAACGTACTGGTTATACCAGAATGATGGCTGAGGGTTTAGGTATCATCTTGGTATCATTCTTCATGTCCCCCCCCCCCCCCCCTCCCACTGTCTTCCATGGTTTTCTTTGGCTCTCCTGTCCCAACAGGGAACCTGAGAATGCAGCCAGTGGTTCCTGTCACTACCTATTGCTATCATAGGGGATATTTACATTCCTTGAGAACAATAAAAATGATATAAAAAAAAAAAAAAAAAAATGAAAGGAACAGTTTAAAAATAAGATAAAAAAAAAAAAAAAATAAGCACCCCTGTCCCCCCTGCTCTCGCGCAAAGGCGAATGCAAGCGTCAAATACAATTGCACCATGCATATGAGGTATCACCGCGAAGGCCAAATCGAGGGCAGTCATTTTAGCAATAGACCTTCTCTGTAAATCTAAAGTGGTAACCTGTAAAGGCTTTTAAAAATGTATGTAGTTTGTCGCCACTGCACGTTTGTGCGCAATTTTAAAGCATGTCGTGTTTGGTATCCATGTACTCGGCTTAAGACCAACTTTTTTATTTCATCAAACATTTGGGCAATATAGTGTGTTTTAGTGCATTAAAATTAAAAAGTGTGTTTTTTTCCCCAAAAACTGCGTTTGAAAAATCGCTGCGCAAATACTGTGAAAAAAAATTAAAAAACACCCACCATTTTAATCTGTAGGGCCTTTGCTTTAAAAATACATATAATGTTTGGGGGTTCAAAGAAATCTTCTTGCAAACAAATAGTGTCAGAAAGGGCTGTGTCTTCAAGTGGTTAGAAGAGTGGGTGATGTGTGACATAAGCTTCTAAATGTTGTGCATAAAATGGCAGGACAGTTCAAAACCCCCCCGTAATGACCCCATTTTGGAAAGTAGACACCAAGGTATTTGCTGAGAGGCATGTCGAGTCTATGAAATATTTTATATTGTGACACAATTTGTGGGAAAAAGACATACTTTTTTTGCACAAAGTTGTCACTAAATGATATATTGCTCAAACATGCCATGGGCATATGTGAAATTACACCGCAAAATAATTCTGTTACTTCTCCTGAGTATGGAGATACCAAATGTGAGAGACTTTTTGGGAGCCTAGCCACATACGGGACCCCAAAAACCAAGCACCGCCTTCAGGCTTTCTAAGGGTGCAACTTTTTTATTTCACTCCTCGCTGCCTATCACAGTTTTGGAAGCCATGGAATGCCCAGATGGCACAACACCCCCCCCCCCCCAAATGACCTTGTTTTGGAAAGAAGACATCCCAAGCTATTTGCTGAGAGGTATGGGGAGTATTTTGCAGACCTCGCTTTTTGTCACAAGGTTTTGAAAATTTAAAAAAAAAAAATAAATAAATAAAATACATTTTTCTTTTCTTTCTTCATTTTCAAAAACAAAATGAGAGCTGCAAAATACTCCCCATGCCTTTCAGCAAATAGCTTGGGGTGTCTACTTTACAAAATGGGGTTATTTGGGGGGGGGGGGGGTTGTGCCATCTTGGCATTTTATGGCCTTCGAAACTGTGATAGGTAGTGAGGAGTAAAAAAGCAGTACAGCGCTGACAATTTCCCTAAAGATAATCAATAAACATAAATGTCCATAAATGAATGTCCATATAAAAAAGGGGAATTCCAGATGAAGATCCCAGTGTGCAAGTGATGTCCAATAACAATGAGTGACTGATAAAGTGATAACAATCCACCACCAGTAATGCTAGCCTCTCACCTCAATGAGGTCTTAAAACAGCCTTTCCCGCAGTGGGAGATAAGTAGGGGCAGGTAACTGGAACCAGGCAGCTTGCAGTCTCAATGAACGATCACATGAAATAGAATGAATAAAATCTAGTGCTCTCTGTCTCAAGCTAAAACATTTTTATTAAAACGTAGAATAACTTACAAAGCTGGCACTGTACCCCAGTGCGAAGGATGCAGGCATATAGGATGCTCCACGAATAGTGTGTGAGCGCGATGCGGGTGACGTCACGAGTCACGTGGTGATCCGTACGCGTTACGTCCCTTGTGATGGGCGGGACTTCTTCAGCGGCGACGGCATGACGTGGTACACCCGCTTATAAATAACTCAGCTGATCGCCGTAGCCAATGAGACAACTTGTATACAAATTGCCATGGCGACGGTTACCAAACAAGGAAGTATCAGCTTTCATGCTGGAGCCATAAAAAGGATTCACTGCACTAGTAATAAAGCAATGTGGTTGAACCCTAAAGAATAACTAAAATGCTACTAACGTAGCTAATATAAAACATGACAAGCCCCTTATTTAAGGCTTCTGTGACGACCCGTGAATTTGCTCAATTTCGTGGAACATCCTATTCATGAGAAATATTCATAAGTTTTCAAAAACAATAGAAATTCATATAAAACATTATTTTAAAACCATCATCAGAAATTAACGATCAGAAATAAAACAATTTACATCAAACTCGACGTTTAAGCCTCTCGGCAGGAGGACCTTGGTTTCATGTATCCAGTGGGATTCCCTGCGACTGAGCTGGCGAAGAAAGTTACCCCCCCTCCAATGCTTGTTGACTCTTTCAATCCCCCAGAATTTTAATCCTCTGGGGTTTTGGGCATGCACCATTTTAAAATGTTTCGAAACATTATGGGTTTTTAATCCCTTTTTAATGTTATTGACGTGCTCTCCCAGACGCACATGCAGGGGCCTAGAGATTCTTCCAATATATTGGAGGCCACATCCACATTCCAACATATACACCACGCCAACTGTCTTACAGGTGATCAATTGATCAATTTTGTATTCCCTGCCCGTAGAGGTGGCAACAAATTGTTTGCGTTTTTTGTCATTACACTTAGAGTGTCTGCAGGCTGTACAACGCCCGCACGCATAGAAACCAGAGAGGAAAGAGAATAATCTATTATCTGTATGTATGGGGGGGTCCACCACTCCAGGTGCTAAAAGGTCTCTTAAAGATGGAGCTTTCTTGTAAATGAAAGACGGACGTGGTGGCAATAGGGGACCCAGCACTCGATCTTGTTTCAGAATTGGCCAGTTTTTAGCAACCAGTTTTTCAAACTGTTTAAACTGAATATTATAGTTCAGTAACATTTTGAAATTAGGGGCATTCATGCTGGTATCTTTAACTTTATTGGAAATCAATTCTGGCCTATCCATGGCTAAAACTTTCTCCATGTCACTCTTTAGGGCCATTTGGTCATAGCCCTTTTCCTGAAATTTAGACGAAAGTGCTATGGACTGAGAGACATATTCACTGACATTGGTACAATTTCTTCTAAGCCGCACAAATTGTCCCTTAGGGATGTTGCAAAGCCAGGATTTGTGATGGCAGCTATCCAGTGGAATAAAAGAATTTCGGTCGGTGGGTTTTCGATAATTACATAACGTAAATTTGTTCTCTTCCCTCCGAATCTCCAAATCAAGGAACACTAATTTGTCCTCACTAAAATTCCAAGTTAATTTGAGGTTTTTATTGTTAGCATCTAGCGTTTTCACAAAGGTAGTCAAACTAGAATAGTCTCCCTCCCAAACCAGTACTAAATCGTCTATGTACCGTTTGTAGCAAACTAACTGTGGGGGACGGTGCCTAAAAACTACATCTTCCTCCCAGTGGGCCATAAAAAGATTGGCCACACTGGGAGCAAAACGGGCACCCATCGCAACGCCCCTTTTTTGCAAGTAAAACTGACGACTGAACCAGAAATAATTTTTTTCCAGACAGAAGCGTAAACTTTTTAACAGGAAATTCTTATGTTTACTAGAGAGGTCGGAAAACTTCGATAGAGCCCATTGTACTGAAGATACAGCATCTTCATGTCCGATGATGGTGTACAAAGACCCAACGTCGGCTGTAGCTAAAATACAAGGTGAAGAGCAACTAATGGATTCCATGATTTGAATAACATGTTTCGTATCCTTCAAGAATGCTTCGGTTTGATTCACTAACGGTTGGAGGAAGAAATCTATATACTGACCCACCCTGGAGGAGATGGAGTCAATGCCATTGACAATAGGCCTACCAGGGGGGTCAGTGATATCCTTGTGGATTTTCGGGAGACAATATATAATGGGGGTCCTGCAAAAGAGAGGGTCTAAGTATGACGCCTCCTTCTTTGTCAGTATCCCCAGTGTCTTTCCTTCTTCCACAAGCCAGTGTAATTCTTCCTTGTAAATCAACATTGGGTCCTTATTGAGGATCTGATAGGTATTTGGATCATCCAGTAATCTGGTAAGTTCTGCAAGGTATTTGGATTTGTCCAGAATGACAAGACCCCCACCCTTATCTGCTGGGCGTATAATTATATCATTTCTAGCCTCCAGAGACTTCATACCCTGCCTGATATACTGTGGATCCATTACTTTTCTAACTTTCATCTTGTCTAAATCATTAAACAACATGTTTTTGAACACTTCCAAATATTTATTGTCCGGGTTCAGAGGATTAAAGGTAGATTTATTCCTTAACCCCGAATGTGGACCTTTGGTGATGGCAGGGATTCTGGTGGGGTTTGACAAGAAATACTTCCTCATATTCAAATTCCTTACAAACTTATGAATACTAACATAAGTTTGAAATTTACTCATATTTTGGACCGGAGCGAATTTGAGTCCTCCAACAAGGACTCTCATTTCATTCTCACTGAGGGTGCAACTGCTCAGATTGTATATACCCGAGCCAATGGGGGCTAATGGGGCTTTTTCTTTTTGTAATCTCCTGCCCCCTCTCCTTCCTCTCTCCCTCTTTTTCTGGATAGGTCTTTTGTTAATGGGGATGGTTGTGGTTGGTGTCTCCACCATTCCATATGGTTGGGCGGAGGCATCAGGGCTCCCCTCCCAGGCCCGCTCTGGGCCCCTGAAAAATCCCCTTCGTCATCAGAGTTATGATGATGAAGTGGGGCAAATCTGTTAGATAAGGGTAATGGTTCTCCACGCGTGGGCAGAGACATATCCCTTCCTCCATAATTATTAGGATAATCATAATGATCATTCTGCCTATGGTTTTCCCATCTCCGAGGGGATTCATAGTTTTGTTGGTAATAGGGATAATAAGGGGTATTCCCAATGGGGGTCCTAGGGGGGCCATGTTGTTTGCCTTTCCCTCTCTTCCCCTTAAAATTCCCTCTTCCACCTGGGCCTGTTCTGTTGTTAGATAATGCAGGGGGGGGATGATTGTAGGAATTGGACATAGCTGGTGGAACTCTACCTGGATTGGAATTCAATTCCACCGGAAGTGGATTAGGGTTTGCCTCAGATGTAATTGGGGCAGGGCCAGTTTGCCACTTAAAAATGTTACCATTCCTGAAATCATCACAATCTCTGATGTATTTTTTCTTTTTCTTATTTTGAGTTTCAATATCCCATTTTGAGAGTCTATTACCAAGGTCAGCAGACAGTTTTTTATACTCTTCACTGTTTTTAAAGGGCTCAATAGATTTCCTAAGGTCACTAATTTGCGACTCAAGGAAACCCATTTTTCTTTGTTTTCGTACGAGTAATAACTGTAATAATTCTGAGCCTTTTTTGATAAAAAAATTCTTCCATTCCAACATTGATTCCTCATCAAAAAGACCATCATTCGGTGGAATATCCCACCTAAGTCTTCTGGGGACTAAATTGGAAGAGAGATACTGATTGAATGAGGCAATATCCCACCATGTCTTAACCTTCTTCTCAAAAACATGATTTGGTTTTTTGAAAGAGGAGTTTAAATCATTATTTTGTTCAGACATGGGACCGTGAGAGAAAACCTCATCCAATTTAACCTCACGTTTTTCCAAATAACAAAAAATATCCATGATAGCAGCTGAAATTGTGATAAATTTGAAGAGACAATAAAAATAATGAAAATCAACCATTCCTTGATAGAGGACTCAAATTCGCTCCGGTCCAAAATATGAGTAAATTTCAAACTTATGTTAGTATTCATAAGTTTGTAAGGAATTTGAATATGAGGAAGTATTTCTTGTCAAACCCCACCAGAATCCCTGCCATCACCAAAGGTCCACATTCGGGGTTAAGGAATAAATCTACCTTTAATCCTCTGAACCCGGACAATAAATATTTGGAAGTGTTCAAAAACATGTTGTTTAATGATTTAGACAAGATGAAAGTTAGAAAAGTAATGGATCCACAGTATATCAGGCAGGGTATGAAGTCTCTGGAGGCTAGAAATGATATAATTATACGCCCAGCAGATAAGGGTGGGGGTCTTGTCATTCTGGACAAATCCAAATACCTTGCAGAACTTACCAGATTACTGGATGATCCAGATACCTATCAGATCCTCAATAAAGGACCCAATGTTGATTTACAAGGAAGAATTACACTGGCTTGTGGAAGAAGGAAAGACACTGGGGATACTGACAAAGAAGGAGGCGTCATACTTAGACCCTCTCTTTTGCAGGACCCCCATTATATATTGTCTCCCGAAAATCCACAAGGATATCACTGACCCCCCTGGTAGGCCTATTGCCAATGGCATTGACTCCATCTTCTCCAGGGTGGGTCAGTATATAGATTTCTTCCTCCAACCGTTAGTGAATCAAACGGAAGCATTCTTGAAGGATACGAAACATGTTATTCAAATCATGGAATCCATTAGTTGCTCTTCACCTTGTATTTTAGCTACAGCCGACGTTGGGTCTTTGTACACCATCATCGGACATGAAGATGCTGTATCTTCAGTACAATGGGCTCTATCGAAGTTTTCCGACCTCTCTAGTAAACATAAGAATTTCCTGTTAAAAAGTTTACGCTTCTGTCTGGAAAAAAATTATTTCCGGTTCAGTCGTCAGTTTTACTTGCAAAAAAGGGGCGTTGCGATGGGTGCCCGTTTTGCTCCCAGTGTGGCCAATCTTTTTATGGCCCACTGGGAGGAAGATGTAGTTTTTAGGCACCGTCCCCCACAGTTAGTTTGCTACAAACGGTACATAGACGATTTAGTACTGGTTTGGGAGGGAGACTATTCTAGTTTGACTACCTTTGTGAAAACGCTAGATGCTAACAATAAAAACCTCAAATTAACTTGGAATTTTAGTGAGGACAAATTAGTGTTCCTTGATTTGGAGATTCGGAGGGAAGAGAACAAATTTACGTTATGTAATTATCGAAAACCCACCGACCGAAATTCTTTTATTCCACTGGATAGCTGCCATCACAAATCCTGGCTTTGCAACATCCCTAAGGGACAATTTGTGAGGCTTAGAAGAAATTGTACCAATGTCAGTGAATATGTCTCTCAGTCCATAGCACTTTCGTCTAAATTTCAGGAAAAGGGCTATGACCAAATGGCCCTAAAGAGTGACATGGAGAAAGTTTTAGCCATGGATAGGCCAGAATTGATTTCCAATAAAGTTAAAGATACCAGCATGAATGCCCCTAATTTCAAAATGTTACTGAACTATAATATTCAGTTTAAACAGTTTGAAAAGCTGGTTGCTAAAAACTGGCCAATTCTGAAACAAGATCGAGTGCTGGGTCCCCTATTGCCACCACGTCCGTCTTTCATTTACAAGAAAGCTCCATCTTTAAGAGACCGTTTAGCACCTGGAGTGGTGGACCCCCCCATACATACAGATAATAGATTTATCTCTTTCCTCTCTGGTTTCTATGCGTGCGGGCGTTGTACAGCCTGCAGACACTCTAAGTGTAATGACAAAAAACGCAAACAATTTGTTGCCACCTCTACGGGCAGGGAATACAAAATTGATCAATTGATCACCTGTAAGACAGTTGGCGTGGTGTATATGTTGGAATGTGGATGTGGCCTCCAATATATTGGAAGGACCTCTAGGCCCCTGCATGTGCGTCTGGGAGAGCACGTCAATAACATTAAAAAGGGATTAAAAACCCATAATGTTTCGAAACATTTTAAAATGGTGCATGCCCAAAACCCCAGAGGATTAAAATTCTGGGGGATTGAAAGAGTTAACAAGCATTGGAGGGGGGGTAACTTTCTTCGCCAGCTCAGTCGCAGGGAATCCCACTGGATACATGAAACCAAGGTCCTCCTGCCGAGAGGCTTAAACGTCGAGTTTGATGTAAATTGTTTTATTTCTGATCGTTAATTTCTGATGATGGTTTTAAAATAATGTTTTATATGAATTTCTATTGTTTTTGAAAACTTATGAATATTTCTCATGAATAGGATGTTCCACGAAATTGAGCAAATTCACGGGTCGTCACAGAAGCCTTAAATAAGGGGCTTGTCATGTTTTATATTAGCTACGTTAGTAGCATTTTAGTTATTCTTTAGGGTTCAACCACATTGCTTTATTACTAGTGCAGTGAATCCTTTTTATGGCTCCAGCATGAGAGCTGATACTTCCTTGTTTGGTAACCGTCGCCATGGCAATTTGTATACAAGTTGTCTCATTGGCTACGGCGATCAGCTGAGTTATTTATAAGCGGGTGTACCACGTCATGCCGTCGCCGCTGAAGAAGTCCCGCCCATCACAAGGGACGTAACGCGTACGGATCACCACGTGACTCGTGACGTCACCCGCATCGCGCTCACACACTATTCGTGGAGCATCCTATATGCCTGCATCCTTCGCACTGGGGTACAGTGCCAGCTTTGTAAGTTATTCTACGTTTTAATAAAAATGTTTTAGCTTGAGACAGAGAGCACTAGATTTTATTCATTCTATTTCATGTGATCGTTCATTGAGACTGCAAGCTGCCTGGTTCCAGTTACCTGCCCCTACTTATCTCCCACTGCGGGAAAGGCTGTTTTAAGACCTCATTGAGGTGAGAGGCTAGCATTACTGGTGGTGGATTGTTATCACTTTATCAGTCACTCATTGTTATTGGACATCACTTGCACACTGGGATCTTCATCTGGAATTCCCCTTTTTTATATGGACATTCATTTATGGACATTTATGTTTATTGATTATCTTTAGGGAAATTGTCAGCGCTGTACTGCTTTTTTACTTGTTGGTTTGGATTTGATAGATTTACCCTCAGTATTCAGCTGCTTTTAGTATTCTGTTTTAATGATCAGCGCTGGTTGATTTTCATTAGGTAGTGAGGAGTGAAATCAAAAATTGACACCCTTAGAAATCCTGAAGGCGGTGCTTGGTTTTCGGGGCCCCGTACGCGGCTAGGCTCCAAAAAAGCCCCACACATGTGGTATCTCTGTACTCAGGAGAAGCAGCAGAATGTATTTTGGGGTGTAATTCCACATGCCCATGGCATGTTTGAGCAATATGTCATTTAGTGACAACTTTGTGAAAAAATAAATAAATAATAATTTTTGTCATTTTTCCGCAACTTGTGGCAAAATATAAAATATTCCATGGACTCAACATGCCTCTCAGCAAATAGCTTGGGGTGTCTACTTTCCAAAATGGGGTCATTTGGGAGGGGGGGTGTTGCCATCTTGGCATTTTATGGCCTTTAAATCTGTGATGGGTAGTGAGAAGTGAAATCAAAAATTTACGCCCTTAGAAATCCTGAAGGCGGTGCTTGGTTTTCGGGGCCCCGTACGCAGCTAGGCTCCCAAAAAGTCCCACACATTTGGTATCCCCGTACTCAGAAGAAGCAGCAGAATGTATTTTGGGGTGTAATTCCACATAAAACCTTGGCATGTGTGAGCAATATGTCATTTAGTGACATTTTTTGTAAAAAAAAAAAAAAAATTTTTCTGGTCGTCATTCAATCACTTGGGACAAAAAAATTAAATATTCAATGGGCTCAACATGCCTCTCAGCCATTTCCTTGGGGTATCTACTTTTCAAAATGGGGTCATTTGGGGGGGGGGGGGGGGGGTTGTACTGCCCTGCCATTTTAGCACCTAAAGAAATGAGATGGGCAATCAAACTAAAAGCTGTGTAAATTCCAGAAAATGTACCCTAGTTTGTAGACGCTATAACTTTTGCGCAAACCAATATACGCTTATTGACATTTTTTTTTTACCAAAGAATACATTTTGGCCTAAATGTATGACTAAAATTGAGTTTATTCGATTTTTCTTATAACAAAAAGTAGAAAAACATGGGGCGTGACCGGATGTGTGACTGGATGCTGGAGTGAGTGGAGGCGAGGCGAGTGTGAGCTTCCCCCAGCCCGATGCCTCCGTGTCCGTTTATTGTGCCTAGCGCCCGGAGCCTGCCTGGATGAGCTTCTTCCCCCTGTTGTGTGTTTCACTGGCTGTTTGCCTCCCCTGCCCGCCAGTCCGAGACGGAGTGTGATGCCGGGATTGGGGTTCGTCCGCCCGGAATAGGAAGCGACCCGAGCCCTTGGAGCGGGGAGAAGGGGGCTGGGCTTTCTGTTCGAGCGGTCGCCCGAGCAACGCTCCCGTCACCAGCGGGAGGAGGCGGCTGAGACAGCGTGCGTATAGGGCAGGAGGAGCCACAGCCACCGCCAGGAGCGTCCATGAGCTGCACTAAGGTACCGGCTGTTAATTTTTACCACCACCACTGTTACCACTAGCTGTTGTGCTTATTAAAAAGCGGACCATCTCCCCCTGCTTCCCGAGGGGCGGACTACCACCCGGACAGTGGGGGGGTGAAGACATAGGCGGCCCATTACACAGACACCCAGCGCCTTTTTCATCCTATCTAGTGACAACATACCTCTTGTTAGCCGGCGGTGGGTTGTGGTGGGGAGGGGGTTATAGCCTGGAGACTGACAGTGCAGCAGTTTCGGCCGATTTTCGGCTGATTGGATTTTTGGCTGGTCGGATATCCTAGTCCCTGCCTGGAGGATACTGCTGGGTCTGTGAAGCTGCTGAGGGAGCTGAGAGGAGGGGGGAGGTGGGGTGGAGAGGGGGGGGGGAAGCAGAGGAGGAGGGGAGAGTGCGGGAAGGTAGAGCAAAGGGGAGAGCAGAGGGGGAGAGAATAGGAAGAGAAGAGAAGAGAGAGGAAAAATTGCATAGCACAAACTTTACGTGTGGCTAAAACCTTCTAATTTATCTCTCGGACCAACACAACCAGCTATGACTAGGAAAAAGGGAGAAGAGCTGCAGCCACAGGAGAACTCTAGCTCCCAAACGACCCGGACCTCAAAAGAGAAGGGAAATCAGACAGCAGCGGCCAAACTTGAAAAATTTGCTCACCCCTCTACCACTACCTCATCTCCATCTAAAAATATCCAGCACCAGCAGGATAGACTACAGGCAGGGGACAGGAAGAGCCTAGGAAAAGGACTTGCGACAACACACACAACAAAAGTAGCAAATAGTAAAAGCTTAGAGGGGGAGCCCGCAGGATCAGTGAATAACAATGCTATTGTGCACAACGCACCAGGAGAAGCGGAACCCACATTGAAAGACGTTCTATGCGCTGTCAACTCCTGCAAGCGATTTGTGCGTCCAGTTAACCGGGCTAAAGGATGAGCTAATTATAGTAAGCCAAGAACTGCAAAGGACTATCTCTAGAACAACAACACTGGAGGAGAGAGTAAGCCAAGCTGAGGACGATCTAAACCCACTAAAACAAGAGCTTAAGGCATTAAAAACGCAGATAGACCTACACAACGCTAAATTTGAAGAAATGGAAAATAGGTCCCGCAGAAACAACGTAAGGGTGGTAGGCCTACCGGAGCGGTGTGAGGGCTCCCACCCCGAGGAGTTTTTTGAGAATTGGCTTAGGGGAATATTCGGGGCGGAAACTTTCTCCCATCTTTTTGTCATTGAAAGAGCTCATAGGGTGCTAACTAGGGCCCCATCAACAGGGGGATACCCCAGACCTATAATTATAAAGTTGATCAACTACAGGGATAAGGTAACCCTGATGCGCAGGGCCAGAGAACTGGGAGATATCCTGTATAACGGAACCAAGATTTTATTTTTTCCCGACTATTCCCCAGACCTCCAAAAACGAAGGGCTGAATTCAGGGATATTAAGCGAAACCTGCGGAATTACAAATTGGAGTATGCCCTGCTGTATCCCGCTCGACTGCGCATTGTTGCCCTAGGGTCTACCCATTACTTTGACACAACAGGGGCAACAAAATGGCTGGAAGATAATAAAAAAGACCTGTTGAGTTAGGGCTCGAAAAAAAGGCCAGTCAAGTTAGGAAAGGAAGGGAGGAAAATGTATACTTTTTCCTTTTTTTTTTTTTTTCCTCCTTTTCCTTTTCTTTTTTTTTCTTTTTCTTGTTAATTTCTCGTTTCTTTTTTAGAGCAAACAGTAGACGACACGGGGGGGGGGAAGGGGGGGGTGTGTTAGATGGAAGCACGAATCAATGATGCGTTTACACGGATTACGAATGCTTTAAGTATTGTTTTGAAAGTTTGGAAGAGGGTAGCGGGAAGGAGGGAGGGGGGTAAGTGTGTGGTAGTAAGACACAATGCATCCTATTTTTGCACGAGACGGGTGTTGTTTTCAGAATGGTTGGGAGGGGGGAAAAACCAGGTCACAAGTGCTGCCCCCAGGGCTAGCCTAACTAGGCAGGAGGGGGGGTTCGCAGTGAGTTATAGGGTTGGGCAAAGGGGCGCTTGCAAATTACACATAGTTAGGAGGGGGGCCTTTAAAGGCAATGCATACTGGTACACGTGTTTTTGTATTTGCAATTAAGGGTTGTAGAGTGAGGATGGAGAGATCCCCGGATACGGGGGTTCAATGTCCCTCCCCACTCTCCCTTCTTTTTCTTTTTTTTTCTTGGTTTGCACAATCACGCAGTTGGCAAGTTTTGTACCCAAGAATCCTCAAAGGCACTGATTCTCCATTTTCTTTAGGTTGCTTTGGTATTTTCTTTTTCTTTTTTTTTCTTTTTTATCTTGGCTAGATGTCATTAAAAACGTTAAGAATAGGTTCCTGGAATATTAGGGGTATGAGCGACCCGGCCAAAAGGGCCGCGGTGTTTTTGGCGATGGAGGCTTATGGCGTCGAACTGGCTTGTCTGCAGGAAACCCACCTCACCAACGATACCAAATTAAACGCTCGGAACCATAAATTTCAAGAACAGTATCATTCTGTATACACCTCATATTCAAGAGGTGTGAGCATATTGGTGGGTAGGAGTATTTCATTTTCCTGCAGGGAAGCCAGGATAGACGCACTGGGCCGCTATGTTTTCCTGAGCTGCGTTGTGGAAAATAGACCACTAGTGCTAGCAAATATCTATGTTCCGCCTCCGTTTAATACAGAGCCCATATTGGATCTGTTGGAGTTTGTGGATAACAAGGCTGATGTACCTATAATTTTGGTGGGGGACTTCAATACTGTTCTGGATAACACAATGGACCGATTTCCACCACTGAATCGCGCAGAGAGATTATCAGAGGGACGCCTAGGTCAACTCCTGAGAGAGGTTGGGTGGTGCGACCTATGGAGATCCCACAATCCAAACACCCGGCAGTATTCCTGTTACTCAGGGACACATTTCACCCTCTCGCGCTTAGACATGGCATTAGGTAACTTTGAGGCCCTGCAATTAGTAGGGAACAGAGTATAAGCCGAGGGGAATCACTCTCCTTTGACTCTGACCCTGAATCTAAACACTAGAATCGGCCGGAAAAGATGGACAATAAAACCGCTTTGGTTAGACCTGATAAGCTGTCCAGAAGAAGTAACCACCAAATTAAAAGAATTTGTAACATTTAACTCAGGTACAGCACCGGCGGGTGTAGTGTGGGATGCCCTAAAAGCGTTTCTTAGAGGATTACTACACCAACAGGTCACCAAAATAAAGAAAAAGTCAAGGGAATGGGAGGCGAGGGCCAGCAGGGAAGCTATGGAATCAGAGGCGCAATATGTGGCGGATCCAACTCCTGTAAAGCAGGCGATTTGGCTCAATCGACAACAAGAGTATAGAGAGGTAATTAATAGAAGAGCAGAGAATAAAAGACTTTTCCAGAAACAAAATTATTTCGGTGAAGGGGAGAAAGTAGGTCGGATCCTTGCACTTATAACGAAGTCTAATTTATCCCCATCGGCCATTTTCTCGATTAGGACACCGGCTGGAGAGATCACTTCCGATCCTGTCGCGGTCCTAGAGACTTTCTCTGCGTTTTATAGAGATCTGTATAGGTCGCGCTGTGGGTCGGATCGGTGCAGTATGGACAGGTTTATAGAGGGGGTGGACCTACCCGCTTTATCGGAAGGGGATAGGAGTGCAATGGAGTCCCCCCTGACCTTAGAGGAGCTCCAAAGGGCTGTCATGGAGATGTCAGCCCAGAAATCTCCCGGCCCGGATGGTCTGCCATTGGAGATTTACAGAAAATATGGGGAAGTGCTCCTCCCGGAGCTCTTAAGGGTACTGGAGCAGTCGTTCAAGGACGGACGGCTGCCTTTATCAATGTCAGAGGCCGATATAATAATAATTCCAAAAGAGGGGAAAGATCAACTGGAAGTCACCTCATATAGACCGATATCATTGTTGTGTTCTGATGCCAAAATTGTTGCAAGGGTGCTCGCATCCAGATTGAACAAATGCATCGCAAACCTGGTACACCCCGACCAATCAGGGTTTATCCCTGGTCGGTCAACTAGTACTAATATCAGAAGGGCCTACCTGAACCTCCAGGTGCCGACCGAGAACATAGGGTCTAGAGCCATACTGTCCCTGGACACCGCCAAGGCTTTTGATAGCCTAGAGTGGGACTACCTCTGGCGGGTACTTGAGAGGTTTGGATTTGGCCCTGTTTTTATCGGCTGGTTAAAGATCCTCTACAGAAATCCCAGGGCAAGACTTAAGTGTAACAACGATTACTCGGAAAGTTTTTCCCTCGAAAGAGGGACGAGACAGGGTTGCCCTCTGTCTCCCATGTTGTATGTTTTAGCCATGGAGCCACTGGCGGGCGCGGTGAGATCATCACCCGAACTGCAAGGATTTCTTAGAAAAGGGCGGGAGGAGCGAATAGCGCTTTTTGCGGACAACGTCCTATTTTTCCTTGGAGATACGGCCTCCTCACTGGAGAAGGTCATGTACCTCGTGGAGGACTTCGGAAAGTTCTCAGGGTTAATCATTAATTGGGAGAAATCGTCGCTCTTGCCGGTCGATCCATTGGTTAGCCCGATCCCGACTAGTTTGCCCCAACTGAAAGTCACTGAGAAAATGAAGTATCTCGGCATTGCGCTATCCAGGGACCCCAGCGAGTTCATCGAGGATAACCTGGCCCCCCTCCTGTTAAAATTTAAAAAGAAATGTGATATTTGGAGTAGACTCCCCCTGTCTGTGGCGGGTCGGGCCAATTTGATCAAAATGGTTTGGCTACCTCAGCTGCTATACCTGCTCCATAACTCCCCAGTTTGGATTGGAGAGAAGTGGTTCCAAAAAATTCAATCTCTCTTTGGGAAACTAATATGGAAAAAAGGGCAGGCCAGGATAGGCCTGCAAAAGCTGCAGTGTCCTGCCACGGAGGGGGGTTTGGGGGTTCCCCACCCCTTTGCCTACTTTCTGGCAGCCCAGTTGCAGCAGCTGGGCGGATGCGACATTGATGGAGGGGGAAGCAGGAGTGCCCAACTTATTTTGCAAGGTTGCCCACATAGCTTATTGGTGGAAGCACTGGAGGCAGAATCACTACAACGAGAGATCCCGACTCTTAAAATGACCTCCAGGGTCTGGCAGACAACCAAGCGAATAATGGGATATAAAGGAATTTCAGAATAGTCTCCAATCTGGAACAACAAGAACTTACAGGAATTATTATCTGTTGATGGTAACAGGCTTTGGGAAAGGTGTGGGATAAGCCGGCTAACACAGTTATATGAGGGGAATATCTTGAAATCTTTCGAGGAATTGAAATTCGAGTATGGGATTCCAATTCGTGCATTCTATACCTACTTACAGATTAGACATGCCTTGAACAGGCAGTTTGATAGGCATCCTCCCATATGGTGTAGGACTCCGCTGTTACACACCATAGTTAAATCAGAGACCTCCAAGGGGCTAATCTCAAAGATATACACCCAATTAATAAAGCGCATAAATATGCAGGTAGGCCTCCCTGGGGGTAGGGTCAGATGGGAGGCCGATGTGGGGGCGATAACGGACGCTGAGTGGAAGAGGATCCTGGAATTTGGCACTGAGGTGTCTGTCTCGCCTTCACAAATGGCCTCCCATCTGATGCTGCTACATAGATCTTATTACACTCCAAAAAAGCTTTTTATGTTTGGCCGTAGAATCAATGACGAGTGCCCTAGATGTAGAAGAACAGGCGATTTAATCCACATGATGTGGCGGTGTCCAAAGCTAGTCAGGTATTGGTCCGAGATTTTAAAGAAAATAAATACAACGTTCAAAACTAACTTAGCGCTTGATTCCAAGACTTGTGTGCTTGGCCATGTCAACAATGGGTTGAGAGACAGGAGCACAGCGGTGGCCGTAGCTAGATGTTTGTTCCAAGCGAGGAAATTAATAGCGCAGCTCTGGCAATCAAGAACTCCTCCGACCTCGGAGGATTGGATTAGAATAGTTGACTCCACAGTGTGGTGTGGGAGGACGTTCTATTCTAGGGCTGGCAATTATAACAAGTTTGTGAGGCTGTGGGGTCCGTGGGTCCAAGTAATGCCGTGCCCGCAAGCAGTGCTATCTGTATGCTGAGAGCGCTCATGTCTTTAGTAACGGGGCATAGCTATACTAGGTGCAACTCAGAGTTGAGAGAACATCGCACAGTCTTGTCGTTGCCCATCAGTTGCGCCCGGATACTATGGGGGGTATTAAGGGAGGGTTACTGGGGGGTGGGGGGAGGGTTCAATCACGCGAAAAGGTAATAAAATATTCAAATATGTATACGGTCATGGCAGGAAGGTGGCCACCAGGTCCCGGGGTACTAGTTGCATGATACGGGCCCCGCTGTTTGGGACCACTGGTGTCACCTACACATTGTATTGCAAATTGTAATTTCTTACTTTACGAGGGAAGAACAAAAAAAAAAAAAAAAAAAAAGGGGGGGGAATAACTATAGAATGCCACAATGATGTGACTAGATTAGAGACGCATATGAGCATAAATCTGAAAGTAGTCTCTGGATAAAGTTGACTGATGTGGCAAAAAAAAAAAAAAAAAAAAGGGGGGGGGGGGGAATAACTATAGAATGCCACAATGATGTGACTAGATTAGAGACGCATATGAGCATAAATCTGAAAGTAGTCTCTGGATAAAGTTGACTGATGTGGCAAAAAAAAAAAAAAAAAAAAAAAAAAGTAGAAAAACATAATTTTTTTCAAAATTTTCGGTCTTTTTTCCGTTTATAATTGCAAAAAATAAAAAATAAAAAAATCGCAGAGGCAATCAACTACCAATTAAAAGAAAGCTCTATTTGTGGGGAAAAAAAGGACCCAAATTTTGCTTGGGTACAGCATTGCATGACCGCGCAATTACCAATTAAAGCGACACAGTGCCAAATTGTAAAAAGTGCTCTGGTCAGGAAGGGGGTAAAACATTCCGGGGCTGAAGTGGTTAAACAAAAGGCTGACAGCACCTTTGGTAAGAAGGAATAGGACGCAACACCACCTTGTTGTGGTGAAGGATTAGATATGGTTCCTTACATGAAAGGGCCGCCAATTCCGACACCATTCTACCCGAGGCGATGGCCATCAGGAAGGCTATTTTGCATGACAGCAAGACTAATTAAAATTTCCTTGTTTGGCTCAAATGGTTGTTTCTGTAACACAGACAGCACAAAATTTAAGTCCCAAGGACATATAGGTGACCTAATGGGGGGAAGCAAACGAGTTGTCCCCTGCATAAAGGTTCGGACCAGCAAATTGGAGGCTAATGGCCTTTGGAAGAATACCGACAGGGCTGAAATCTGACCTCTGATTGTACTCAAAGCCAATCTGATTTCCACAGAAAAGAGAATTCTCCCAATAACGTATTTCCGAGGATGTCATTTTCTGGCTTCACACCAAACAATATAAGTCTTCCGGACCTCATGATAGATCTTCTTAGTGATCGCTTTCCTAGCATTCACTGGGGTAGACACCACTGGTCCCGAGATGCCACGATCCTTCAGCACCCTGGCTTCAATAGCCATGCCGTCAAAGTTTAGAGACTGTAAATTGGGGTTGAATATAGGACCTTGAGACAGATCGGGACGGCGCGGGAGCGTCCATGGCTCAACTATTGCTAATCTCACGATCTCTAGGAACCAGGGCCTTCTGGGCCAGGCTGGTGCCATCAGGATGACTCCTTTCTCCGAATCCTATGCAACAAATGTGAAAGGAGAGGGATCAGGGGGAAAGCATAAACCAGGAAGTACTGGCTGCGTGAACTACCAGAGCATCTGCTCCGATTGCCAGAGGATCCCTTGGATGCCAATAGATCGACATCTGGCCATCCCAAACACTGGCAAATTTCCTGGAACACCCTCAGGTGTAGGGACCATTCCCCCAGGCAGATCTGCTGGCGGCTGAGATAATCTGCCTTCCAGTTCTCTACCCCCCGGATATGAACCGCCTATATAACCGGCACATGTCCCTCTGTCCAGGCTAGTATGTGGTTCACCTCCTTCAGAGTTCCTGGTGGTTTATATAGGCCACTGCAGTGGCATAGTCGAATTGAACCCCAATAGGGCAGTCCTGAATCTTCACCATCCAGGACCGTAGGGCCAGACGTACTGCCCGCAACTCCAGGATGTTGATGGGCAGGTTCTGTTCTGTACTTGACCATCTCCCCTGAGCGGTCAGCCTCTCCAGGGTCGCTCCACAGCCCAAGAGACTGGCATCTGTGGTCAGTACAAGATACCGGGAGGAAGTATCTTCCCTTTCACAGGTTCTGATCCTGCAACCACCAGCTTAGGCTAAAGCAGCGCACCAGAGGAGATGAGATGGGAAAATCCAGGGCTTGCCCTCTCCTGTTCCAAGCCAACAAGATATTGTCTGGTGCCCCTTATCGGACGCACCTGATCCTTCAGGGCACAGATCCTTACGGGTAGCAAAAATACCCTTGCCTGAACCATATCTAGGGTAGCAAGGAAATTCCGGACTGCTGCACTCTGAAAACAGTCATCTTTATTCAAAAATTGTTAAAATCCAACAAAAGTCATCAGATACGATAGAAGAATAGTGATAGCTAACGCGTTTCACATACAGAGATGCTTACTCATAGCTAAAAGATAAGTGAATGTAGTCACAACTAAATAGAGCAAAAGGGTAAAAAACCACCAATAAGAAACTGGGAGCCTAGTGTTCAAAATAAAGATCCACCGGACCTCACGTTTACATAATAAATTAAATTTATCACCACCCCTTGGTGGTTTCAAGATTTTATCGATGGCTCGGATCACTAAACTAGAGGTGTCCCTATTATAAAAATCATTCCAGTGTCGAGCAACACTTGTGTTATGGTTTTTCTCTATGTCATAGAGGTGATCATATAATCGATCCTTTAATCTATGGATAGTTCTTCCCACATACTGTATAGAGCATGACGTACAGGTTATGGCATAAATTACATAGCGGGTGTTGCAATTGGCGAATGACAGAATTTTATGAGGTTTACCCGTGGATGAAGACACAATTACATCTACCCCTTTAATGAACGGACAATAGGTACAGTTGTGTCCCCCACATTTAAAAGTGCCTTTAAACGATAGCCAATTGTTTGTGCTTGTTTTACTTGAGAAAAGGCTGGGTGACGACAAGTTTCCCAAGGATGGAGCCTTTCTTGACACGACATGACAGTGCGTATCCCCCCAGCTAATTTTTCTGAATAGATGGTATCATGTGTCAGGACGGGAAGATATTTCTTAACTATTTTACGTATTTTTTCATATTTCAATGTCAGTGCGGGAAGTTTTATCGCTTATGGTTCACTGTCTGCAGGTGTTCTCTCTGAGTCTTTTAAAGTTTTTATATATGCTATTGCTATTGGATTGCTTCTAGAATGTTATGTTCATGTTTAGGGTGAATATATATTCACGTTTGTGCTCAATATGAACATTTATGTACACATATTTCGGTAGTGCCAATATACATATGATTTTTCCTATAGCTGGTTTTCATTGTTGGGATTTTTGGTCTATGGGATGTTCCGTAAGTGTGTCCTTTTAACTAATTATTGTTCATTGATTTGATTGCTTCACCAGTTTCTTATTGGTGGTTTTTTACCCTTTTGCTCTATTTAGTTGTGACTACATTCACTTATCTTTTAGCTATGAGTAAGCATCTCTGTATGTGAAACGCGTTAGCTATCGCTATTCTTCTATCGTATCTGATGACTTTTGTTGGATTTTAACCATTTTTGAATAAAGATTACCATTTTCAGAGTGCAGCAGTCCGCGATTTCCTTGCTACCTTAGACTTGTGCACAGTCTGCACCTGTTTCCAATTGAGGGTGGAGGTTTTCCTTTACGGTCCACGGAGCTTAGAGAGCGGCATCACCTTTCCTGAACAGTATCTAGGATCAGACCTAAATGCTTCAGACTTTGAGCTGGTATCAAGGCTGACTTTGGTATTTATGACCAAGCCACAGCTTTCTAAATACCGCATTGTGCAGGGTATGCTCTGTTCTAGATCCTGTAGCGAATGATCTCAGAGCAGGAGGTCATCCAGGTACCCAAGCACCAAGATCCCCTGGGCCCCTAAAAGGCCCAAATACTGGTGCTAGGACCTTTGTGAACACCCGGGGAACTGTGGCAAGCCCGAAGGGCAGAGCCACAAACTGAAAAAGACGTTACTCTACTGCAAATCACAGGAACCTTTGATGAGCTTGAAAGATAGGTACGTGTAAATATGCGTCCCTGATATCGATTGAGTCAAGAAAAGTCTTCCATCTGGAGCAAGGCTACTACTGAGTGGACAGACGCCATCCGAAAGGACTGGATTAATAGATACTGGTTCAAGTATCTTGGATCCAAAATGTGGCTCGTTTCCCAGTTTGGTTTTTGAAACTTAAACCAGTTCGAATAAAACCCTGTGCCCCTTTCAAATACAGGAACCCGTATAATCACGAAAAGGAAGAAAAAAGGAGGGCGCACCAGCCTTGTGCATTATCCTTTGATAAATTAAAAGAACAGATTAAAAAAACTACTCAGCAGCATGTGAAAGAAAAACTGCAATGTAAAAGCCTTCAAGTGGTGGCAATCGGTCTGGTTACAACAGTGCCCAGATAGTGAAGATGAGGACCACTTCTGACTGACGCGTTTTGAAGGGATACATTCTTCCTTAGAGCCTAGTAGGCCTAGTCCTTCACCATCTGGAGACTGTTGTAAATAGACCGACTGCCACCACTTGAAGGCTTTTACATTGCGGTTTTTCTTTCACATGCTTGTGAGTAGTTTTTAAATCTGTTATTTTAATAACTTCATCAAAGGATAATGCATAAGGCTGGTGCACCCTCTTTTTTTTATTCCTTTGATGGACTGCTGGGATACCCCTGTCCTGGAGGGCAGCAAGGCCTGAGATATTATCAGACTTGAACTCTAGATCACTTGATCAACACACTTGTGCACAAGAGTATTTGTTTGCTGCTACCCCGTTTCCCCGAAAACAAGACCCAGCGTGATTGTCGGTGATGGCTGCAATATAAGCCCTACCCCCCAAATAAGCCCTACCCTGTTTCCCCGAAAATAAGCCCTACCCTGAAAATAAGACCTACAAGGACTTTAACTAGGGCTTATTTGGGGCGTAGGGCTTATATTGCAGCCATCACCGACAATCACGCTAAGTCTTATTTTCGGGGAAACAGGGTATCAAAAAACCTGTATAAATCAGTGCCTGAAACAATTAGTTTTCTTTGGAGGATCCGAGGGAACGCTGGATCTTAGAAACCTCTGAGGGGGAACCCCCCGTGAATCCAGCTTGTAACTGTGGGGATACTGTCGAGGTGACCCACTCGTCCTGAACCACTGCTCTCCAAATGTCCGCAAAGTGCACCAGCTTCCCTAAACCAATAGAGTGGTGGGGCGTCCCCTCAAAAGAAGAGCTTGGTGCCGGGTTTGGAACCAGGGTTTTTTCAGGCCCTGCGGCTTGCCCCTGGCTCTAGCATCCTGTTGGTGGCGGAACTGCCTTGGCGCTGAGACACCTGAGGAAGTGGTCCCTGAGTTTTAAACGAGGGACGCCAGGTCTCTCTCTTCACAGGAAGTAGAGAATTCTTGCCTCTGGAAATCTTTTAGATTTGTCCAAATCGCCATCAAAACAAACAATCCCCATGAAAGCTGACCATTTTTTTTTTTTTTTTTAACAGAAAAGGTTTTTTTTTTATTAACCAACAAGACAGTACATACACAACAAATATCAGAGCGGGTCTGACATCAGACATGTATTCACAGAACTGTACTATTACATGTGCAAAGAATACTTACAGTAATTCCATCAAGTACTTGTACAGGATATGATAGGTTGACATTGTGAAATTGTAGTATTATTAAGACAGTAGTAAATTGTGGGGTGGTCATAGGTGAAATAGAAGTAGGTAGAAATAGGTAGTCTTTACTGGCCTATTGGGGAACCGGGGTCTCTCCCCGGGTTTAGGGGAGCGGCCTAAATCCACCCCTGGGCAGAGGTAAGCAGGTAAGCCCCTAGGGCATAGGAGGGGGGGAATGGCAACATCTGCCACGGGGGGGCGGAGCAGCCCCTATTTGGGATATCTCCACAGTTAGACCCTCGGCTCTGACACACAAGACGACCACCCCCCCCCCCCCCCCCCCGGTAACCAGGGTTCAGCCACACGCATCGACCCAATTCGACCACACTTTAAATCGAACTTCTGTGGGCAATTTCTACTCTAAGTGATTCGGTAGCGTGGTAGCACATTATTAATCGTTTTTTGCCACGAGTCCTTGGATGGGGCCTCTTTCTGCTTCCATTTAAGGGGTATTTCACTTCTGCCGTAGAATAGCGAGTAGGTGAGGCACATTTTTAACATAGCGGTCTCCTTCTATATCAAGGTGACTCAGTAAAAGGGTTAGAGGGTCTAGGTGTACATTAACTCCACATACAATATCCAGAGTGTCCCACCAGCGTGTTCCAGAATGGGCGGCGCTTGGGACAGGACCAGACCATATGAAAGAAGGTGCCCGTTCCTAGCTCACATCTAGTACATCTGGGGCTGAGTGTAGGGCAAGGATATGCAATTAGCGGACCTAAAGATGTTGCAGAACTACAAGTCCCATGAGGCATTGCAAGACTCTGACAGCCACAAGCATGACACAAAGAGGTAGAGGCATGATGGGACTTGTAGTTTTGTAACAGCTGGAGGTCCGCTAATTGCATATCCTTGGGGTAGGGTATATGCCCGCTAGCCTCTGCGGCGTGTAGTAAGCCCTATGGATACATTTTTGTATGAATCTGTCCTTGGCCACAATCATGGAGGGAATGAATGTTGTTAGACATTCCTCCCATTCCTCTTCTCCCAAAGAGGGGATATCTGCCTGCCATTTGGCCGTGGATGTAATTCTTTTTAACATTGTGGGCTACTGTTAGATGTATGTACAGAGGAGAGGGGTTTGTCCAGCACCCCCGAGATCAGGAGACGCTCGATGGAATCAGGCTCAAGCGTCACCTGATGCAGGCATTGGGCCCTAAGGGCATGCTTCAGCTGCCAGTATCTTAAAAAGGAAAAGTTCTCCGAAGGTGGTGGGTCTGTTGTAGCTCTTGGAACAAGACAATTACGCCCCCTGGCATAACCTGTCTTAGGGTGGGGATTCCTTTCTTAGCCCAACTCCCCGGATCTGGGAGAGTGAAGAGGTGGGGGAGCGTGGGATTAGCCCAGAGCGCGGTGTGAGGGGAAACGCATGACTGCTTCAGGAGAGCTGCCCTGAAGGATCGCCACACCTGAGTTGTGGTTTTCAAAGGATCTGTCACTGCAGGATGAGCTCTACTCCCCCTTTATGGAGCTGACCAGTTCTTAAGCCACAAAAGTCTGCATGTATATAGACAGGTGAACCAAATGAGCCAAATAGAGATCCCAGTTTCTTGTCAACAGGGTCCTTTAAGCCCTGTGCGTTAAACAGGAACTTAACTTGCCCAGTGGTTAAGGAAGAGACTGCCACACCTACGGCTGGCATGCTCCACAAACTTTCCCTCCATGGGAAATAAAAGGGGTAACCTCTTAGGAGGAATGGAAATTCTGTCATGATGTTCCCAATCAGCATACACCACCTGTTCCAACAGTGGGTGCAAAGGGAAAGCTGTGCGGCCTGAGGCCTCAGCGGCCCCAAAGAGGACCAGGGGGGCTCAGAAACCTCTGCAGCAGCAACTTAAAAGCAGAGCGAACCATCTCGGTAAGAGTCTGGATCAAAAGCCTTGTATTTAGCTCTTCCCCATCCTCAATCCATTCCTGCGCCAAATTAGGAGGCTCAGGGGAGGGGGATCTGTCACGCTTCTTGCCATTCTGTGGGATGGAGGCAATCATGCCAGCAATCCTGTGCTCTAACCCAGCTAGGGCTGAGGACAGTTCATCCCTGGTGATAAAGGGTGAAGCAGCAGCGCTGACTGTAGGCACAATACCAGGCGCAGCGGTTCATATTGCCCGGAAGCCTCTGGTCTCTCAGGGGATACAACACTAGGGTTACGACTAGGCTCCTCAGGAGCTACTGACGACATAGGTGTGCCTTTCCCTGTAGTGTTAACCCCGCGCCTCTTTTTTGAAGACATTGCAAGCCACAAAAAGGGAGTACCTGGATTTAGTATTTACATACCCCAGAAATGGAGACCCCTTAATAGGACTCACCAAGCCCCTATGCAACAATCCTGCTAAGCAACTTAGCCTGCCAAGCAACACCTGGTGACTCGCGTAACCCGGGTAAGGAGAAATGAACTGCTGAAAATGCCTGGTTCAGGGCCTGCTCTGTGTCCCACAGCTGTCCCCTGGTAGCACTGCATATTTGGCATTTACAGCTTAAATAATCTGTCTGTGCGCCGGGACGTTTCACACATGCGCTCACACCCATGTGTGCGGTCCGTGCGAAGGGGTGCAGCTGTATTCGCATATGATGAGAATCTTCGTGTGCAGCTTCTAGATAGCTTGACTGATTGTTATAATGGGGTGCCCCAGTGATTGTAAGTAAATAAGGGGGTTTCACTTACCTGTCCAGGAGCAGGGCAGCCTCAGAAACTAAGAGCCCAATCTTCACCCAACACGGTGGGTTCTAGAGCTGCACGATTCTGGCTAAAATGAGAATCATGATTTTTTTGCTTAGAGGATAGATCAGGATTCTCTCACGATTCTCGCGCGAAACATCATCTTTCACATTAAAACAAAAAAATTGGGCCAACTTTACTGTTTCGTTTTTTTTTCTAATTAATTGCAGTGTAATTTTTCCCAAAAAATTGCATTTGAAAGACCACTGGGCAAATACAGACATAAAATATTGCAGCAATTGCCATTTTATTCCCTAGGGTCTCTGCTAAAATACCGTATTCATCGGCGTATAACACGCACTTTTTTCCCCTTAAAATCAGGGGGAAATCGTGGGTGCGTGTTATACGCCGATACCCGCTAATTGTGAGCTATCGCCGCCGACATTCACATAGCGAGTAGTTTTAAATATGGCGCCGCAGAGTTCGGAGGGACTCGGCGGAGCTGAACGAGCGCCGCTGAAATCAGAGCCGAGATACACATAGTCGAGTGCATTCGGCTCTTTCCGGCGCCGCTCACAGTCACGCCCAGTCCCGCCATTGGACCTGTGTTATGTCCATCATAGGGCGGGACTGGGCGGGACTGTGAGCGGCGCCAGAAAGAGCCGAATACACTCGACTATGTGTATCTCGGTGGCGTTCGTTCAGTTCCGCCGGCGCCGAGTCCCTCCAAACTCCGCGGCGCCATATTTAAAACACAAACTACTGTCGGCCGCGATCTGTACTGTGTATGTCGGCCGCGATCAAGCATGGACACTGGGGGCAAGCCTGCACTGACCACTGGGGCAAAGCTGCACTGACAAGACTGCACTGGGGGCAAAGCTGCACTGACAAGACTGCACTGGGGGCAAAGCTGCACTGACAAGACTGCACTGGGGGCAAAGCTGCACTGACAAGACTGCACTGGGGGCAAAGCTGCACTGACAAGACTGCACTGGGGGCAAAGCTGCACTGACAAGACTGCACTGGGGGCAAAGCTGCACTGACAAGACTGCACTGGGGGCAAAGCTGCACTGACAAGACTGCACTGGGGGCAAAGCTGCACTGACAAGACTGCACTGGGGGCAAAGCTGCACTGACAAGACTGCACTGGGGGCAAAGCTGCACTGACAAGACTGCACTTGGGGCAAAGCTGCACTGACAAGACTGCACTTGGGGCAAAGCTGCACTGACAAGACTGCACTTGGGGCAAAGCTGCACTGACAAGACTGCACTTGGGGCAAAGCTGCACTGACAAGACTGCACTGGGGCAAAGCTGCACTGACAAGACTGCACTGGGGCAAAGCTGCACTGACAAGACTGCACTGGGGCAAGGCTGCACTGACAAGACTGCACTGGGGCAATGCTGCACTGACAAGACTGCACTGGGGCAAGGCTGCACTGACACTGAAAAGGCTGCAATGACACTAACAAGGCTGCAGATGAACACTGATGAGGCTGCATTGATGGGCATTTAAATGCAAGTTTTTTTCCTTAAACTTCCCTCCTAAAAGTTTTTTTCCTTAAAATTCTCTCCTAAACTTGGGGTGCGTGTTATACGCTGATAAATACGGTATATATAATGTTTGGGGGTTGCAAGTAATTTTCTAGCAAAAAATATTGATTTTAACGTAAAGAAGTGTCAGAAAAAGATTTAGACTTTAAGTGGTTAAACTTCCTGCATTTACACGTTGTTTAAAAACTTGGCAGACCGCCCTGATTATTTACACAGAAGTTCTTTCCCTTTGATCTAAGAAGGAAGCTTAGTTACAATGTTGCAAGTTAAAAGACTTGGCAGAGATGCTTTCTTTTGACAGCTGAGTGAGCAGATAGTTTCTCCACTTGTTTATATGAAAGAATCGGCAACCTCTGCAGGAAAAATAGTCAGGGGAGGTGATTCGAGATCATGATTTTTTAACGATTAATTGTGCAGCTCTTGTGGGTTCCGGTCACTTGAAGACCTTCAAGAAATGGGTACCCTTTCATGTTTAGGGTCCACTCCCTTGGACCTATACAGCACCCTGCATGAATGCCTTAGCTCTGTGGTGTCCAGGATTCCACTACACGGGGTCCAGCGCCCGAAGGTCGCGGTACAGACAGAACCTTGCAGGATCTTTGTGTCTTCTTTTGTAAAGCTCCTCAGTGACAAGGCTAGGCCAAACAGGAGAGTCTGACACTGGAGATTTTCTGAGTTGACCCTGACCGCCAATCTGAGGTACCTCTGGAAACCCGTGTGTATCCCTCAGATCGATTTTCGCCATAAAGCAGCCCGGGAACAGCATGCTTGCCACCAAGAATAAGAGACTCCATTCTGAAATGCTTGTGCCTCAGGGATCTGTTGAGTGGACGAAGATTCACAATCAGGCGAAACTTGCCCGATGGCTTCTTCACTACAAATATGTGGGAATAAAATCTCTGACCCCGCTCACCTTGCAGTACCTGCATGAGAACCAGCTGGTCCAACAGAACAGAAGACAAAGCGTCTCTACTTTCTCCTGATCCTGAGGCAAAGAGGTCACCAGGAATTTGGACTCCAACCTATAACCTTTCCTTATTATTTCTAGGATGTACGGACTCAGCGTCACTGAAGCCCACTGTGGGAGAAAGACCCCAATCTTTCCCTCACTGGAACGCAGGAGTCATTAGGACTTTGCGGGAGCTTGAGGATTGAATAGAATGCCCCCTCTTCCTCGACCTTTATGTCCTGACCAGTGCTTCTTGGGATGGCTATCTGTCCTGCTGGCCCTGTTGCTTGTAGCCACAAAAAAAATATTTTGGTACCCGGCTTTCTCTTACTCTCCGGGAACTCTTTCTTCCTATCCTGGGTGTGTTCAAGGACTTCCTGTACCCCAAGCCCGAACAAATGATCTCCTGAAAAAAGGTAAACAGCAAAGCCTTAGCCTGGACGTGAAATCCACTGTCCATGTTTTCAATCACACGGTTCTTCTTACAGAACTTACTAAGGCAGAAGACCTGGCTGCTAGCTTACCTGACTCCACAAAGCATTGCCTAAGAATCCGACTGCTTTGAAAAGCAACAGAAAGGATTTTAGAATCTGCTGCCTGGACGTGGTGGCAGAGATGTGTGTAGCTGCGTTAGCCAGCAGTCATTGTTCCTGGCTACACAGGTGGCTGCTAGCACCGGCTTCAAACTGATGGAAGTGGCATCCCATGTTCGCCGCAGTAAAACTTCCCCTCTTTTATCCATGGGGTCCCTTAGAGACCCCATGTCTTTTTTTTTTTTTCTAGAAACCTTTGCAAGCGGGGCATCCAGTTTTGAAATCTTATTCCACGGTTGAGCCCCATCTTTCTCTTAAGGCTGCCCAAGAAAAAAGGTTTTCTTTCAGGGTTCACCCATTAAAATTTAACCAATTCCGGAACCGCCCACAGTGGATATAAATCGCTACTTTGACGTTAAATACCATTGATATGGCAGCAGATAGCTGCCAAAACCCCAGTATTTTCTTCAATGGCGCCTTTCCCCCTCTCGCCACATCACGGTCATCTACACCACTTACCGGAGCCGTCGGTAGCAGCGGAGATGATCCTATCCTTTCCCCTACTTGGCACCAAGTTCAGTGAGGGAATGAAGGCCCCCCACTCGACTATGCCATTGGATGATGGCAGCGACATCAAACGTCACTTCCGCCCAATGGCCTGAAAAAGGCACAATTTTTTTTTTTTCCCCAAAAAAATAAATATACTCTAAGTGTAAATGTGAGATCTTTTTGACCCCATATCTCACATTAAAGAGGTCCTGTCATGCTTTTTTTTCTATTACAAGGGATGTTTACATTCCTTGTAATAGGAATAAAAGTGATAAAAAAAAATAAAAAAATTAAAAATTTTACATTTTGGAAGGACAGTGTAAAAATAAAGAAGTAGTAAAATAAAGAAGAAAAAAAAAAAAAAATTAAAGCACCCCGTCCCTCCGAGCTTGCGCGCAATATGAAAGCAGTGTTCAAACCACACATGAGGTATCGTGGCGATCGTTAGAGCGAGAGCAATAATTCTAGCGTAACTCAAAACTGGTAACCTGTAGAAATGTTTTAATGTTGCCTATGGAGATTTTTAAGTGCCAAAGCTTGTCGCCATTCCACGAGCTAGAGCAAATTTGAAGCACGACATGTTGGGTATCAATTTACTCGACATAACATCATCTTTCACATTATAGAAAAAAATTGGGATAACTTTACTGTGTGAGTATTTTTTAAATTCAAAAGGAGTATTTTTCCCAAAAAAAGGGAGTGTATTTTTCCCAATAAAAAAAGGGAGTGTATTTTTCGAAAAAAAAAGGGTGTGTATTTTTTCCAAAAAAAGGGAGTGTATTTTTTTTTTTTTTAAATTGTGTTTCTAAGACTGCTGCGCAAATACGATGTGACAAATTATTGCAACGACCGCCATTTTATTCTCTAGGGTGTCTGAAAAAAGTATATATAAATGTTTGGGTGATCCTGCTGACCTGCATCTCCCATTATGAGTCCTGCTAT
This sequence comes from Lithobates clamitans, assembly GCA_037952925.1. NCBI lineage: Eukaryota > Metazoa > Chordata > Amphibia > Anura > Ranidae > Lithobates > Lithobates clamitans. The sequence continues at coordinate 6,561,176 of JBBGZY010000025.1, read as the reverse complement.
AGCCACCTCACTGGTCCGGGACTTAGAAATCCCCAGGGCTTAATCTCCTAAAATGTACCCAGTCAGGAGGGACGTTTAGGAGCATTCTAATTAGTCGGCCCTGACCAATCAGAACCTGCGTAGCCCGTCCTCTCAGCGGGGAAGAAGGCGCGTGAATGCCGAGGGGATTTCTAAGCCCTGGATCAGTGAGGCAGCTATAGAAGGGTTTCGAACGGGAGATCGCCACGCCTGCGGGTCAGCGGGACTGGGGGGGGGGGGGGGGGGGTTGAGGAGGGGGCCCTGTGTAAGTTCACCTTACAGATTTTTCTGTAAAGGTGAACTTAAACTTTAAGTGGTTTAAAGAATCCACCAAGGAACTATGTACAGGGAACACCCTGGATTTTTTTTTTTGCATTTAACACCTGGTACATGAGGTCATGCTTGAATAACTGTACCTCCTCATCAATTTCTAGAGTGTCAAAACCTTAAGGTGGTGGTCCACCTCATCCAGCTTCAGTCTATACCTAGACCCCTTGGAGTATCCTTTTTTCCTCTGATCCAGAGTCCACGTGCGAAGAGGTATGCGACCTAGGGTCCTCCTCCCTGTACTCGCCATCCCCTTCCTGACTGGGTTCAGACAAAGCCAACATACTGGTGGCTCTTGTTAAGGCCGCAGGGGGACTGTGCATCCTATCCAACAAGCTCTTGAACAACCGGAAAGTAGACGCAATCTAATTTTTGACTAAAGAAAGAATTTTGTGACAAGCTGTCACTGACTCTTTCACCAAGCTATTGACACACCCCGGGCATAGTGGCTTTTTTCCAAAGTTGAGGCTAACTTTGCTGCACAAATGGAACACTTCCTTCTTGGTGCCTGTGTCTTGTATTGTGCTTTAACCCAAAAAGGCAGAGAAAAAGACCCCATCAGTACCAGAATCCTGCATACCAGACACCCTTGCTGGGCTAAGGACGGAAAGGATCCCACCCCATCAACTCCCAAAAATGCCCCCCAGGAACTAGGAAAAGACCCCTACCCCCCCCCCCGGTTAGCAAGTGGGGACCCACCCAATGCTTATATGACAGTCCACTGCCTTGGAAGCCTTAGTGCCCTCCATGGTGTCCTGCAGTGATCCGACAGCGCCTCTGTCCGGTCTCCACTCAGCGCCAGATGCCCGCAGCACCCCACCGCCGTGCCTTCCAAGGGACCAAAACTATTGTCTCAGGTGTCCTCTGATGAGGTCACTCCGCCAGAAGACTGCCCCTGCAGCCTCCGCAACCAGCCTGGAGCGCAGATGACCCCCTCCCCGCGTGCCACACTCTCCTCCCTGCTTCGCGGGATAGTACAAACAAGCTGCATGGTAGGCGCTGCAACCCCCTCAGAGGTCCATCTCTGTCCCCAAGCACCAGCAGCGGAAAGACGCAGACTCGCTCCACCTAGAAGGAGGAGGGATTGCACGGGCAGGAGAAGGTATTCCTGGGGAGCTACCACCCAGGACAGCCCTGAGACATGGAGTGGATTCCTAATCATACTAACTTCCCATCTGGCAGGAAACACAAAAACTGGAGGAGGCCTGGATGACCACCTTTAAGGAATCCGGTGAACGCGTTTCCTGTCCCAGATGGAGGGGCTCTATGTACCAGAGGCTGTCCTGGAAGACGAGGGGAGAAAAAAAGAAAAAAATTAAGAAAAAGCTGAAACTAAAAAGGTGTCAAGGAGGGAGCTAGTTTTTTCTCCTGGACACTAGGCACAAAACAGAGCTGCCTATAGCAGATGTGGGGGGGGGGGGGTGCTGACCACTTATAGACATTACAGGATGTTAACCATGTTAAAGCAAGAACGTGTTATTCAATGATCAGGCCCAGAACACACTAGGTCCAATTGTGATTTTGAGCCAACTTTGGAAAGTTGGGGGTCTGAGTAATCTGACCTCATACCATTCCTCATATATCCATTCTGCCCCCCCACAGCACCTACACCTTAGTGTAGGGCTCATGACGCCAGTTTTGCTAGATGTGCCAGAGCTGGTAAACACAAGAAAAAAAAAAAAAAAGCCTGTATTATCCACTTCAGCTCCGGAAGGTTTTACCTCCTTCATGACCAGGCCATTGAGCACTGCACTACGGTCATACAACGATGTACCCAAATGAAATACCGTATTTATCTGCGTATAACACACACTTTTTTCCCCCTGAAAACAGAGGACAAACAGTGCCTGCGTGTTATACGCCAATACTATGTATTACCATCAGGTGGTGGGTGCAGGCGGCCGGCCCCGGGAGCCACCCATTGAGGGGTGTCAGGCCAGCCACCCGGCATCTCCTGGCCCTGGGATAGTGCTGCCTGCATAGTCTAAAGTTGATAAAAAAAATCACTTGCCAGCCCCTTCTCCTACACTGCTCCTCCTGTGTCAGTGTCATAAAACTAAGCTTGTAAATCTCAATAGCACCGTTCTCCTCCTGTTCCTCCTCCTCCTAGCTTTAGATTGGAGGAGGAGAGCGGTCACATGACCATCTATGTAAAGTCAGAGAGAGCAGTCATGTGACCAGGTCAGTGGAAAAAAAACTGAGCTTTTGAGGTATATTAAAAAGAGTACCCTTTAATAGTGCTCACCCAGCCCCTATGCAACAATCCTGCTAAGCACCTTTAGCCTGCCAAGCAACACCTGGTGACTCACGTGACCTGGGTAGGGAGAAATGAACTGCTGCAAATGCCTGGTTCAGAGCCTGCTCTTTGCCCCACAGCTGCCTTCTGAAAGCACTTCATGCTTGGCATACACAGCTTAAATAAGCTGGTTGTGCGTCGGAACGCTCTGCGCATATGGCACGGCTGTATTAGCGTACAACGCAAATCTTTGTGCACCCAGATAAAGGCTACGGCGCATGTGCGGCTCCGCCACGTGAGCCATGGCTGCCAAACGAACTGCAGAGCACAGCTTTACACTTTGCAAACACCCACAGCTAGCCCAAAACTCCCCCGTATGGTCATCGCACACAGGTGTCCAGCCTCTAGTAGTTTGACTGATTGTTACAATCACTGGGACACCCAATAATAAGTAAATAAAAAGGGGTTTCACTTACCCGTCCAGGCACAGGTTAGCTTAGAAACTAAGAGCACAATCTTCACCCATCATGGTGGGTTCCTGTCACTTGAGGACCTTCAAGGGCTGGGTACCCTTTTCATGTTTAGGGTCCACTTCCTTGGACCTGTACAGCACCCTGCAGGAGTGCCTTAGCTCTGTGGTGTCCAGGATTCCACTTCGCAGGGTCCAGCGCCCGGAGGTCGCATTACAGGCAAAACTTCGCAGGATCTTGAGTCTTCTTTGCGAGGCTCGGGTAATATTTATCTAAGCATATAGAGCCTGTGTCAAATGGATCCAGTCGGTCAATCCCTTGATTCGTTTAAGAACAGTTTGTGGGTCTAGAGACCTGGAGCTCAGAGAGCACAAACAAATGTGCCCCATCCACCTTGCAGACACTGGTAAAAAACTGAAGTACTTCCTGTATAGGAGGGGTTATATAAGGGATTACTTCCGGTCTAAGACTTTGTCTACCAGTGTCCATTCACCTAGAGATGGCGTATAACCCAGTAGGTAATGAATATTAGCCTAACTCTGTGTCCCATGATGTATGAAAAATAAATACCTGTTTATCCCTGCTTTGCAGGGATAAGAAACAGAGATTATGGTCTCTGTACAGAGCCCTGTGTTGACTGTCAACACAGGGTTCTGGGCTGTGATTGGACACAGCTGTTCAGCAGGGTCCCAGGCCATGAATCACTGGTTGGGACTTGCCGATACTTCTGTGTACAATCACAGCCGGTGTCGATGGGGGATCATGTATGCGTGTGCCCTAAACCAAAAAGCAGGCAGCGATGCAAATTTATTCTCCAAGTGGATGTTGTGGGATAGGTGCGGATGTTTTTTAATGTTTAGTTACTCTTTTACCATAATTTTGAGCTTTTAGGTGCTTAATTGGGGACTACTCTTAGGATATCTAAATATATTTTAAAGGGGTTTCTGATGCCAGGAGACGGGGCTTATGACCATGTGACCACCGTGGTTGGCTGTCACATGATCGGAAAACTTTCCATTAGACGGCAGAAACTGTGCCAGGAGCACGTAGGGCGCACGCTCTTGCCCATTTACAATTTGGTATGCAAATATGCGGCCTCTCGCGTCAAGGCCCACCCGCCAAGAGGCCACATATTTGCAAACTGTTGCGCTAAGAGGTTAATCATTTGTGGCCAATACCAAATTTATTTTTTTTTTTGCGATTCTCTCATACTTGTTTTCTGTTTTATTTAAATGTTATTATGTCAGGCCCCCATTTTGGTGTCTTTTCTTATGTGGCCCCTTTGGCCTTTGTGGTTGCAGCCTCTCTCGGGGTTGACTAGTCTTGACCCTTCGGAGGAAGGTCCAATATGTATGGGACATCAAACCATGGACTGTTTTTAAAATGATCGTCAGGCTGAAGTACAACAAGCATATTACATAGTTAATCTGGTTGATAAAAGACACACGTCTATCCAGTTATAAATAGAAATGTCACTTATAGGTACCCCTAGGAGGCAACCAGAACATCTGACATTAGAAATACTCATTGTCATTGAGATTTTCAATCTGCTGGAAAATACCCAAGTGACTTTCCTTCTCCCAAAAATTCACTGCATGTGCTCTACTCCTGTCCATCAGTCAAGTAACACGCCTAAACGCTGGATGGTCCCAGCCCTAAAATGACAGACAGATGTCCCAGCATGGCATTCTTTGATGGAAATAGTCTATGCTTAGCTTAAGAAAATGTAAAAAAAAAAAAAAAAGTGAACTCACAAGGTGCCGGGTAAGTATTTCAATATTATCCTCTTTGCACTGAATTAGGCTGATTTGTTGGGATAAATCTTGTATTCTTTGGTCAAAAGATTCCTTAAAAACGGTTTCTATTCTTCCTTGAATTAAACCACCAACCTGGTGAAGAAATGAAAACAAAATTGTACATGTTATGGGTAGTACAAAAACATTAAATATTTACAAGAAATTGTTTCCGATGTACACAACACACTGCAGAAACAGGATTTACAGTTTACTTGGCAGATTTCACTTGCAGATTCTGATGATCTTAACTATGGACTAAGGTCCAGTTCACACCAAAACGCACTACGGGAAACCCGTGTTCCGTGCAGGTTTCCTGCCCCACGTTTAAAATTGCACGTGCAATTTGTAGCAGGAGTCAACGCAATTCTAACCACACCCCAAACGCACTTTTTCCTGCACTGGATCGCATGGTATAGAAGTTGCTCTGCATTTTGTAAAGTACTGCATGCAATACTTTTGCTGAATAGGCTGAAATCGCACTACACTCGGATCGCATGCGATTCTGTAACCCAAAGGCTGAAGTAGGATTGGCTTCAGATTTAGGTCCACAATCCTATGCTGCTAATTTTGTTTAATCCATTTAAAATTGCAGAACTAGATGCAGTAGTAAATGGTTAAACCCCATAGGACATGGAAACCAGGCTAAGCATCCCAACTATGCACAAAAACATTGGAACTGGGTTGCAGAAAAATGGCAGCAGGTGCTCTGGACTGAGGAGTCAAAATTTTAAATATTTGGTGTAGCAAAAGGCAGTTTGTTCGCAAACGGCTGGAGAATGGTACAATAATAAGTGTCCGCAGGCAACAGTGAAGCATGGTGGAGGTTCCTTATAAGTTTGGGAATGCATTTCTGCAAAAGTAGTTGGAGATTTGGTCAGGATAAATTGTGTCCTCAATACTGAGATACTTATCCATCATGCCATAGCATCAGGGAGGCATGCAATTGGCGCCAAATTTATTTTGCAGCAGGACAATGACCCCAAACATGCAGTCAGTGTCATTGTGAACTACAGTCAGGTCCATAAATATTAGGACATCGACAATTCTAAACTTTTGGGCTCTATACACCATCACGATGGATTTGAAATAAAACGAACAAGATGTGCTTTAACTGCAGACTTTCAGCTTTAATTTGAGGGTATTTACATCCAAATCAGGCGAACAGTGTAGGAATTACAGTTTGTATATGTGCCTCCCACTTTTTAAGGGACCAAAAGTGATGGGACAGATTAACAATCATCCATCAAACTTTCACTTTTTAATACTTGGTTGCAAATCCTTTGCAGTCAATTACAGCCTGAAGTCTGGAACGCATAGACATCACCAGACGCTGGGTTTCATCCCTGGTGATACTCTGCCAGGCCTCTACTGCAACTGTCTTCAGTTCCTGCTTGTTCTTGGGACATTTTCCCTTCAGTTTTGTCTTCAGCAAGTGAAATGCATGCTCAATTGGATTCAGGTCAGGTGATTAACTTGGCCATTGCATAACATTCCACTTCTTTCCTTTAAACTCTTTTGTTGCTTTCGCAGTATGCTTCAGGTCATTGTCCATCTGCACTGTAAAGCGCCGTGCAATGAGTTCTGAAGCATTTTGCTGAATATGAGCAGATAATATTGCCCAAAACACTTGAGAATGCATCCTGCTGCTTTTGTCAGCAGTCACATCATCAATAAATACAAGAGAACCAGTTCCATTGGCTGCCATACATGCCCACACCATGACATACCACCACCATGCTTCACACATGAGGTGGTATGCTTTGGATCATGAGCAGTTCCTTTCCTTATCCATACTCTTCTCTTCCCATCACTCTGGTACAAGTTGATCTTGGTCTCATCTGTCCATAGGATGATGTTCCAGAACTGTGAAGGCTTTTTTAGATGTTTGGCAAACTCTAATCTGGCCTTCCTGGTTTACATCTTGTGGTGAACCCTCTGTATTCACTCTGGTGAAGTCTTCTCTTGATTGTTGACTAACACATACACCTACCTCCTGGAGAGTGTTCTTGATCTGGCCAACTGTTGTGAAGGGTGTTTTCTTCACCAGGGAAAGAATTCTTCGGTCATCCACCACAGCTGTTTTCCGTGGTCTTCCGGGTCTTTTGGTGTTGCTAAGCTCATCAGTGCGTTCTTTCTTTTTAAGAATGCTTCAAACAGTTGATTTGGCCACACCTAATGTTTTTGCTATCTCTCTGATGGGTTTGTTTTGTTTTTTCAGCCTAATGATGGCTTGCTTCACTGATAGGATAGTGACAGCTCTTTGGATCTCATATTGAGAGATGACAGCAACAGATTCCAAATGCAAATAGCCCACTTGAAATGAACTCTGGACCTTTTATCTGCTCCTTGTAAATGGGATAATGAGGGAATAACACACAACTGGCCATGGAACAGCTGAGCAGCCAATTGTCCCATTACTTTTGGTCCCTTAAAAAGTGGGAGGCACATACAAACTGTTGTAATTCCTAAACCGTTTACCTGATTTGGATGTAAATACCCTCAAATTAAAGCTGAAAGTCTGCAGTTAAAGCACATCTTGTTTGTATCATTTCAAATCCATTGTGGTGGTGTATAGAGCCAAAAAAATTAGAATTGTGTCAATGTCCCAATATTTATGGACCTGACTGTATCTTGAGTGTAAACAACAAGGAGTCCTGGAAGCGATAATTTGGCCACCACAGATCCCTTATCTCAACATTGAGTCTGTCTGAGATAACAGAGACAGAACGATTTGAAGCAGATTACATCCACAGAAGATCAGTGGTTAGTTCTCCAAGATGTTTGAACAACCTACCTACCGAGTTCCTTCAAAACTTGTGTGCAAGTGTACCTAGAAGAATTGAGGTTGTTTTGAAGGAAAAGGGATTAAAAAAAGACGAAGCAGAATGAAGCAGAGTGCGCCTTTTTCTTTTACACCTACTATACAGTATCTCACAAAAGTGAATACACCCCTCACATTTTTGTAAATATTTTATTATATCGTTTCATGTGACAACACTGAAGAAATTACACTTTGCTTCAATGTAAAGTAGTGAGTGTACAGCTTATATAACAGTATAAATTTGCTGTCCCCTCAAAATAACTAAAAATTCTCCCGCTGACAACTGAAATGTACACAAAAGAATGTAGCAATTAGCAGTTAAGGAGCGGGGCCGCCATATCCTTAACTAACTCATTCATCAGTCAGCTGGGTTCCCGTTGACAGATGAATGTAAACACAACCAGGGGCAGCTGCCGCTAGCCATCAGTGTGTGTGGAGGAGCTGAATCTGTGGAGTCTGCCATGCATGGAGGGAGTAACAGCCTGGATGTACCACCACAGGGGAGTGTAGGTATGCAGGAATGCTTCCTTCCTTAGCTTTTCCACTGCTCAGACCTCCAGGTGAAGATTTGACTGGAAAACTGGGAGGTAGATGTGTGGCTGGCCATGCCTTCTCTCTCGGCGCTCAGAGCTATCCTCCCCCTCAATCGTCTCTGCTGTGTGCAGACAGGCAAAACACAAACTTTTTAGCTAGAGCCTGGAGTCCGTACAAAGGAGCCGTCATTATTCCCTTTGCTGCCTGCTGGGAGAGGAGCCTGCTGCTGACTGGTTAATTAAAAAAACTAAACTTTTAACTCTGTGATGCCCTGAGAGCTGATAGATGATAGCGACCTCCTCCCTGCTCCTCCTCATCTTGAGCTCCCTAAATGCCGGAAATAGGTATCGGCAAGTACTTAAAAAAAAAAAAGTATCAGTACTTGTACTCATTGCTAAAAACAAGTAGTATCGGTGCAACTCTACCCCAGATCACGATACTCCCACCACCATGCTTGACTGTAGGCAAGACACACTTGTCTTTGTACTCCTCACCTGGTTGTCACCACACACACTTGACACCATCTGAACCAAATAGGTTTATCTTGGTTTCATCAGACCACAGGACATGGTTCCAGTAATCCATGTCCTTAATCTGCTTGTCTTCAGCAAACTGTTTGCAGGCTTTCTTGTATATCATCTTTAGAAAAGGCTTCCTTCTTGGATGGCTGCCATGCGTATGGTCTGAGCTCTGGCAGGCTGCCCCCCACCCCTTCAACCTCTGCAGCAATGCTGGCAGCACCCATACGTCTATTTCCCAAAGACAACCTCTGGATACGACGCTGAGCACATGCACTCAACCTTTTTGGTCGACCATGGCGAGGCCTGTTCGGAGTGGAACCTGTCCTGTTAAACCGATGTATGGTGTTGGCCACAGTGCAGCAGCTGAGTTTCAGGGTCTTTGCAATCTTCTTTTAGCCTAGGTCATCTTTATGTAGAGCAAAAATTCTTTATTTCAGATCCTTAGAGAGTTCTTTGCCATGAGGTGCAATGTGGAGACCTTGTAACACTAACGAGTCACATGACACCAGGGAGGGAAAATGGCTAATTGGACCCAATTCGGACATTTTCACTTAGGGGTGTATAGAGATGTAAAATTTCTGGAAATTTTGAAGCGGTTTTTTTGGGAAAAAAAACCTAAAATTTTCAGAAAAATATCCTTAGAGAGTTCTTTGCCATGAGGTGCCATGATGAACTTCCAGTGACCAGTATGAGAGAGCGATAACACCAAATGTAACAAACCTGCTCCCTATTTACACCTGAGACCCCGTAACACTAACAAGTCACATGACACCGGGGAGGAAAAATGGCTAATTTGGCCCAATTTGGACCTTTTCACTTAGGGGTGTACTCACTTTTGTTGCCAGCAGTTTAGACATTAATCGCTGTGTTGAGTTATTTTGAGGGAACAGCAACTTTACACTGTTATACAAGCTGTACACTCACTACTTTACATTGCAGCAGTGTGTCATTTCTTCAGTGTTGTCACATGAAAAGATATAATAAAATATTTACAAAAATGTGAGGGGTGTACTCACTTTTGTGAGATACTGTATGTGTGTGTATGTATATATATATATATATAAATTCGGACATTTTCACTTAGGGGTGGTATAGAGATGTAAAATTACTGGAAATTTTGAAGTGTTTTTTGGGGGGAAAAAAACTAAAATTTTCAGGAAAAATTGAAAAAATGCTACATTAGCACTTTGTCGTTTTAAGATTGAAAGTCATTCTGTTACTTTAGGAACATAAAATATGACTATGGACAAATAGACTTGGCATAAAATTATCACAACTAGCATATTAAAAATATAGTGTAGCCAAACAATTATCACAAACAGAATTTACTTTTTTATAATATTTATTTGTAAAAAAGGGAGCAACAATCTCCTGAACTGCTTACTAGTTTATGTGGAACAGCCAAAAAGCCTCCACAAAACAATTTTCAAAACCAAGAGTAACAATTTTTCATATTTCCTCTCCACAGTATTAAATAAAAATAAAAACCCCATTCTCATAAAATTAATTGAAGATGGGGGAAGTGTTAAGAAGAGAGTGGGACTAAATTTCAATGGACATTTAATCAGAATGATTTTCTGAGCTGAAATTGTCAGTATCCGTCTCTGCTTCTGCAGCTACTCTTTTTTGTCCATCATTACAATTAGAAACTTCTAAAAACTTAAGGTTTGACCGGACCGGTTCTTGTTACAATAGCAGCACAGCACCTCCTAAATGAAGAAATGCATACTGTTCTTGCATAGGAGGGATCAGTTTGTTACCTAGGACTTGCTTGTCCTCACTCAGTGCACAGAAATAAGAATAATCTGATATCATATATTTTTTTTTGGAAATGATTTGGAAAATATTTGAACACCCTGTCTTAAAATATTTTATTCATCATGTTAAAATAAAATATTCCAATTTTTTTTTTTCTTTTTTCAATTTTTCCAATTTTTTGGAAAAAAAAAAAAAATCAAAAAAAGCCTTAAAGAAAAAAAACGAAAAAAAAAAAAAACACAAATTTTTCAGTTTTTTTTCCGGGCCTTCACATCTCAATGGGTGTACACACTTTTGTTGCCAGCTGTTTAGACATTATTGGCTGTGTGTCGAGTTATTTTCAGGGGACAGCAAATTTACACTGTTATATAAGCTGTACACTCACTACTTTACATTGTAGCAAAGTGTCATTTGCTTTGCAGCAAAGTGTACTCACTTTTGTCAGATACTTTATATATCGAAGAGCCATAACTTTAGGAATACTGACAGGTTAAATGAATAACACTGATTATCTTGTTACAATGCCATCTTAAGGTGGGTGGGATATATTGGGCAGCAAATAAAGATGTGCAGGTATATATAGTGTAGCGCTAGTTTAAATGACAAAAACTAATGAGATGGCAAAAAAAGGATATATCAAACAGTTGTTCATAACACCATGCGTTCAAAATGGTACTGAAAAACACTTCAATATATAACTATTGCATAGAAAATCTGATGACCAAAAAAAGTCCCAAACAGATGGTGGTGTTCATACACCACATAGATGAAATAGAAAGAAGTAATGCACAATAATTGGATCCCCCGTATGGAAGCAATGCAGGCTTACCGGAACCGTTGGACTCATAGAAACGTATGTCCCCTGAGTCAGTAATGCTTGTATTGCCACCAGGCAATGAGATGGGGTCTCACAGTGGAACAATATGAAATCCAAATGTTGTTTCTAAGGCTCCCGGCACAATTCTGAGAGAAGAAGACCTTCCCTGTGTATTTCCTATAACTATAACTTAGTTAGGAGTTAGGAGTTTAATAAGACTCGTGGCCACTCATTACAATTAGAAGAAAAGAGATTTAACCTTAAACTACGTAGAGGGTTCTTTACTGTAAGAGCGGCAAGGATGTGGAATTCCCTTCCACAGGCGGTGGTCTCAGCGGGGAGCATTGATAGCTTCAAGAAACTATTAGATAATCACCTGAATGACCGCAATATACAGGGATATGTAATGTAATACTGACACATAATCACACACATAGGTTGGACTTGATGGACTTGTGTCTTTTTTCAACCTCACCTACTATGTAACTATATGGACATTGCAGTTTGTTGTGTATGGGGCCATGTAGACTAATCAGGGTGCCCATGTACTCTGGGATGTGAAAGCAACGGTGAGGAGGCCATCTACCACTGTGGATATTATCTATGGGCTACAAACAAGGTTTCTTGTAAGTGATTTTTATTCCATTAAAAAGAGGTCTTATAAAAAGGCATAATATGCTAGGAGTATATGTATTACTCATGGGGATAAGATTGCACCATAGTGGCAGGATCTACTTATATTTTTTAACACAATATAAATTATTAATAAATTATATATCACACACACACACCGTATTTATCGGCGTTTAACAGGCACTTTTTTTCCCCCTTAAAATCAGGGGAAAATCGTGGGTGGGTGTTATACGCTGATCCCCGCTGATTGTGAGCGGAGCAAGCGCCGCCGATATACACATAGACGAGTGTACTCAGCTAGGCTCGGCCCCGCTCACAGTCACGCCCAGTCCCGCCATTGGACCTGTGTCATGTCCATCATAGGGCGGGATTGGGCGGGACTGCGAGAGGAGCCCAGATACACAGGACATCTGACTCTGTATCTCGGCGGCGCCATATTTAAACTGCAATGACACTGGGGCAAGGCTGCAGATGGACACTGATAAGGCTGCATTGATGGGCATTTAAATGGAAGTTTTTTCCTTAAACTTCCCTTTTAAACTTGGGGTGTATGTTATACGCCAATACGAAAATATAAAAAAAAAAAAAAAATATATATATATACACACACACATATATATATATATATATATATATACACATACACACACACACACATATATATATATACACACACATATATATATATATATATATATACACATATATACACACACACACACATACAGTATCTCACAAAAGTGAGTACACCCCTCACATTTTTGTAAATATTTTATTATATCTTTTCATGTGACAACACTGAAGAAATGACACACTGCTGCAATGTAAAGTAGTGAGTGTACAGCTTGTATAACAGTGTAAAGTTGCTGTTCCCCCAAAATAACTCAACACAGCGATTAATGTCTAAACTGCTGGCAACAAAAGTGAGTACACCCCTAAGTGAAAAGGTCCAAATTGGGCCAAATTAGCCATTTTCCCTCCCCGGTGTCATGTGACTTGTTAGTGTTACGGGGTCTCAGGTGTAAATAGGGAGCAGGTTTGTTACATTTGGTGTTATCGCTCTCTCATACTGGTCACTGGAAGTTCATCATGGCACCTCATGGCAAAGAACTCTGAGGATATTTTTCCGAAAATTTTTGGGGTTTTTTTCCAAAAAAAACGCTTCAAAATTTCCAGCAATTTTACATCTCTATACACCCCTAAGTGAAAATGTCCGAATTGGGTCCAATTAGCCATTTTCCCTCCCTGGTGTCATGTGACTCGTTAGTGTTACAAGGTCTCCACATTGCACCTCATGGCAAAGAACTCTCTAAGGATCTGAAATAAAGAATTTTTGCTCTACATAAAGATGACTTAGGCTATAAGAAGATTGCAAAGACCCTGAAACTGAGCTGCAGCACAGTGGCCAACACCATACAGCGGTTTACCAGGACAGATTCCATTCAGAACAGGCCTCACCATGGTTGACCAAAGAAGTTGAGTGCACCTGCTCAGCGTCATATCCAGATTGTCTTAGGGAAATAGATGTATGAGCGCTGCCAGCATTGCTGCAGGAGGTTGAAGTGGTGGTGGTGGGGGGGGTGGGGGTCCAGCCAGTCAGTGCTCAGACCAAAATGCCACACACTGCATCAAATTGGTCTGCATGGCTGTCGTCCCAGAAGTAGGCCTCTTCCAAAGATGATGCACAAGAAAGACTGAAAACAGCTTGCTGAAGACAAGCAGACCAAGAACATGGATTACTTGAACCATGTGGTGAGACCAAGATAAACTTATTTGGTTCAGATGGTGTCAAGCGTGTGTGGTGGCAACCAGGTGAGGAATACAAAGACAAGTGTGTCTTGCCTATAGTCAAGCATGGTGGTGGGAGTGTCATGGTCTGGGGCTGCATGAGTGTTGCCGGCATTGGGGAGCTACAGTTCATTGAGGGAACCATGAATGCCAACATGTACTGTGACATACTGAAGCAGGGCATGAGCCCCTCCCTTCAGAGACTGGACCGCAGGGCAATATTCCAACATAACGACCCCAAACACACCTCCAAGACGACCACTGCCTTGTTAAACTGAAGGTAAAGATGATGAACTGGCCAAGCATGTTTTCAGACCTAAACCCTATTGAGCATCTGCAGGGCATCCTCAAACGGAAGGTAGAGAAGCGCAAGGTCTCCGACATCCACTAGCTCTGTGATGTCATCATGGAGGAGAGGTAGAGGACTCCAATGGCAACCTGTGAAGCTATGGTGAACTCCATGCCCAAGAGGGTAAAGGCAGTGCTGGAAAAAAAAAAAATAGTGGCCACAAAATATTGACACTTTGGGCCCAATTTGGACATTTTCACTTGGGGTGTACTCACTTTTGTTGCCAGCACATTAGACATGAATGGCCGTGTGTTGAGTTATTTTGAGGGGACAGCAAATTTACACTGTTATACACTACTTACTCACTACTTTACATTGTAGCAAACTGTCATTTCTTCAGTGCTGTCATCACATGAAAAGATAGAATAAAATATTTACAAAAATGTGAGGTGTGTACTCACCTTTGTGAGATACTGTATGCAGTCTTAGGCAAATAAGCGCATACATATACAGTTTAATGCAACTAAGCACATATTTATGCAGTTCACATGAAAACATGGCAGCCTGCGTTTAAGCAACATGCATTTATGGGCATGGGTTTTTTTTGGAAGCATGCAAGTATTTGCTTATGCAAATATGCATTTAGGCAAAACACAAAAGCGCGTGTATATGCAAACATGCACTTACGCAATATGTAATTTCTTCAGTGTTGTCACATGAAGAGACATAATAAAAAGTACTTAGAAAAAATGTGAGGGGAGTCCACATCAGACAGGCATTTATAGTTAAGGGCCTGGTAGCACACGTTTATTAAATGAAAAAAAAAAAAAAAAAAAGTCCATAAATGCACTAAGGAATCCCACACAGGGGTTTACACGTCATTCAAACAAAACTGAAAATGCAAGCCCACCTGGCTACTCTTCAACAGCACTGCTGTTATAGATACTGGTAACTCAAACCACCAGATCTTCCAGGCCCACGGTCTTGGGTGCACACAACTTTAGGCTCTTTAAAGCTTTAAGTTCCTCAATGCACACAGCTTCTGGCTCCTTTCAGAGGAATGGAAGTCCACCTGACTCCCATGCACAGACTTCCTGTCTGTTGGGTGGAACCCTGAGCCATAGCCAGGTCACAACTAAATAGCCCAGCACACAGCTGTGCAATCAGCGTGCCTTTCTCTCCAAAATCTGGCCTAAACCAGCAATCTTCCAGGTAGCACAGGGTCCCACTGCCACATATCCTCCCCCCTTGTTTCGAACCGGAGGGAGAAACACATAAACCACATAAACCCGTCACCATGGATGGGACACCTCTGTGGCAGCCATTAGCTGCGTAGGCGCATTTCTTTTTCCGGGTATGTTTCCACCAGCACTTAACCTTGGCACCTCTGTGCCAACTATCAGCAGCAGGAGTCCTAATCTGCCCAACCTTTTTTTATAAAAGGGGCACTTCACCCACATCTTCCTGGTGTGCTTCCACCAGCACTTCTTCCTGAAACATGGGCTCCCACTAACCTGTCTATCCCTTCTACCTTCTGGCTACGGGATCCTCCCTTTTTTTTCTCCCATAGACCTACTCCCCTGGGACTGTTGGGGACTCACTTCCATGAAACCTGTCAGGGACTGACCCCTCTCACTACCTGACGCTAACCAGCAACATCCGTTTCTCAAGTTCACTAACCCCTGTGTGGTTACCCTTGGCAACCAAACCATCTGAGATCAACACCATATGCTTCTGTTTAACCTCAATAGCAATGTTCCACAAGGGGTTATTCAACTCATTATCACCTCTTGTCACCTTGCTTGCTAGGACAGTGTCCATGGAGGGACCATCTACAGGCAAGCAGTTACTCCCTATGGGACATTCCCGCAGTTTCACATCGCCCCCTGCTATCCAACACTCCAATAGCGACTGTCCTACCAACGCACATTTTTCGCCACATTTTTCCACACCAATCTCTTTAACCATTTCTGTGTCCATTGGTACCTCAACCAATACCTCTGAGCTGTCTGACAGTGCTCTATAGTGCTTCTCATACACTTTTTCATTATAGTTATCAACACTTATTTCGTGTCAGAGTGTCACTGGGTACCTCAAACTGCACCTCCCTGCGAGTGATGGATTGAATTCCCACTACTGCCGCGTCTGTTCTGGGCCCTTCCTTTACATGAGGTCTAGCGGTTGAGACAGTACACGCGCCATGTACCAACCACTGCTCATTTGCACCTCGGACCGCACCAGCAGGAATGCACCTCATCACACCAGCATTTCTAACAACATCTCAGTTATTTCCAAGGATCCCACCTCCAAACATAGAACTTTAGGGACTCCCCTTGCTAGCGACATGGAGGGGCTCATTTGCTAAGGCTTGAGAGGCTGAAATACTTGGAGACCTTCACCTCAGGAGGTAACTGACACAGCTTGCGGCTCCCTTTGAGCACTGCCAAACGCATGCATCATATTCACCTTCTGATTTTTAGCAATACTGAGCTTTTCCAAGTCATTATCCTTTACCCTGTCATTCTGACATTTAACATTGCTAAACTGTTTTGCTGTGGACAAAACTTCTGCTATGTACGCGCCCTTTTCCGATTCTTCCGCCTGGAGGGGGTTAAGTTCTGCAACAGCCAATGCACAAGTGTCTACTGGCTTTGTAGCCTCTCCATTTGTCACAGCAGCAATAGTGTCCACCTCACTAACACACATGAAAGTTTCCTTCAATACTACCATTAACTTTCTTGCCAAGCTATCCCAGTCTATCCTGTCTGTGCTCCAGTCACCAGCACTCTGTAGTACTGCTCAATCTACCCAAGGAGACACAGGCGGACAGAGCGGCTTTGTAGTAGACATCCTGCACAAGTCATTGTTAACCACATTAGACTGCGATAATACATGCTCCACCATTTGAGCCATTTTCCCATTTTGCTTCACCTAAGCAGTATCAGAGCTGTCCTTAACCACCGCCGGCTCCAACATAGGGAGTCCTCGTAAGATTTCCAGGGACAACTCTGCAGCACTGCCTGTGGTTGCTATGGGAAAACATTCAACATTGTCAGAAATACATTCCTCATCATCATTCTTGACTTTCACAGGCTGTCCCAGCTCATTACCAGCTTGAGCCTGTGGATATTTATTACATCGCTTTTTACTTTTTTTAAAAAGACACTCTCTCACCTGTCGGGGTGGCAACACAGTCATCCTGGGAAACCTCAAGCTCAGACACCATGAGCTCCTGGGAGGTCTCGAGGAACAACCTTTTTGCACCCGTCATGGTCGCTAGGGGCAATGGCACATATATCTCAGTGGTCACCCCTGACCCATCTACTTCAGCACTCTGCTGAATCAGTCCTGTCCCTTGCACAGAACAGTTTTCCCTTTTAAACATCAACATAGAGGAAAATATATAACCATTTTCAGACTTCTGAGTACACACCACATCATTAGGTTTAGCTTTAACCCTTGTCTCTCGGCTACAAAGGGCATTGCAAGGAGACAAGTCCTTAGTTTAAAAGCTTGCTGTAGGTTCAGCTTTAAATTGTGCTTTGCTCCTAGACAGAGTATTCATTTGCAGCAAGTCTCTGAAAGCAGATTTTCTCACTGGACTTACTCCCACTTCACAGGGAATAGTCTCCTGACCAGTCTCTCTCACATTTGTAGCAGCAACAGTCTTACCATTCCATTTGGCAGGTGTTGAAAGCTTCAATTGAGGGCGTTGTCGCTTCTTTGCTGTGCTCTCACAAGCTAATGCCCCCACATGGACACGGGGCAATATTGCATCCTTCTTGGATTTTCCAACACCCCCAGCAGGCCGAACAAAATTTCATTTATGCTTGCCAAGGGTGACAGACACTTTTGCACGAACCTCTTTACTCTGAATTTTAGCCATATCTCTGCTGTAGCTCCTCCTCTCTGCAAACGGGCTTTCTCCAGTTGCTATGGGAGACCACATCCTCCCTGCTGAATTTTTCCAGCGCTCTCTAGATTGGATTGCTCCCAGGAAATTGTCGTAGTCATCTCGGTTATGACACATCCCGCAGTACACCTCTCAGTACTCTTGCATCAGAAAAGGTTGCACCAACTCAGCCCAGCAGATTCTGGGCCACCCTTGGGAGGAAGCAATCATCGCAAAAATCAGCCAAAAAGTCTTCAACATGTTCAGAAGGCAACATAGGCCGTATGAAGTCAGCCGTACGGATTTCTGCCTTGTTGCCACGGGCAACCGCACCCATCTGCTCCCTCTTTGCACTAAGTGACGGCTTGCTTTCCTTTTTTCTTTGCTCCAGTGCGGCCAAGTGCATCTTGCACCAGTCTGGGGCTTGTTCTGTCGGTAACAACCCCTCCAGCCACAAGGTTCTGTCTCTCATCTCAGCAAACATTGCTTCCTTTTTGAGCTTTGACCAGCCCATCTCTGCAGTCAGGCCCACTTTTTTTTAACAGTTCTTTTTAACACAGGAAAATTTGGCGTACTGTCTCTAACGCCACATACACACGACCGGACTTTACGGCATACTTGGTCCGGCGAACCGGAGTCCGTCAGACAATTCGATCGTGTGTGGGCTCCAGCGGGCTTTGTTTGCTCAAAAGTTTGACGGACCTTGAAATGAAACGTTTCAAATCTTTCCGACGGACTCTGCTTTCTAACGTACAAACCGGTCTTCTGTGTGCTAGTCCGACCGACCAAAACTGACGCATGCTCTGAAGCAAGTACAAGACGGAAGCGCTCGGTCTGGTAAAACTAGCCTTCGTATTGAAGCTAGCATATTCCTCTTCTGTGATCTTTTAATACAGCGCATTCTTTTTTCTTTATAATGCGAGAGGAATGAAGTTGTTTTGCGGCTTATATTCACAGTTCTCACAAACTACTTTCTTCATGATTTATCCTCATGTCATGACTAATATTATAGTTTTTAAAAGCCAGATCTCCAGAAATAATTTCTAAAATTATTTTTTGGAATCATCTTTAGTATTTTTATATTTAATCACCAATAGTTGAAGTACATTTTTGGCCACTACTGTTTAGTGATATGTATAAATATGAATAATTGTGATGAAAACATTTTTTGTGAAGCACTTAAAACATTTTTCAATTTACATCATTAATATTTACACAATCCCAAATTCCCCAAAAAAGTATACCCGGCTGAAGCTTGGCGCATCCACTTCATCAAGGATGAAAGGGCCCAGTTCTTCCTGGGATGCCTCAGCTGGGGTGGAGGGAAGGGTGGAAGTGGAGGGAAGGCTGGAGGGAAGGGTGGAGGTGGAGGGAAGGGTGGAGGTGGAGGGAAGGCTGGAGGGAAAGGCCGAAAGTGATTGCCTTGCTTCTGTCTGGTCATCCAGAAATTGCAGTTTTTGGTAGTACCACAGCTTGGGGACATAAACCTGGTCTGCTGCTGCTCCTGATTTGAGGGAAACCTGGATCTTCTTGTTCCCGCCTGTACATATTGCACAAGATAACAATTTTATTGTCCACAAACTTAAGGTCTGCCTGGGGGACTCGAGTCTTGACAAATTCCAAAAAAAAGTGTCCCCAGTGTTGCCTTCCTTACATGTCTAGTAAAATACAAGGGGTGCTTGACCACCCACAGGTTTCTTTTCTGTTGATAAAGCTCAATAAAACAAGACAAAAATTCTTCCTCAAAGAGATTCATTTTTGCTGAAAGACAAGACACAAGATAAAAACTAATGTCAGTCCAAACTCCCAGTATTATTTTTTGCAGAATCTAGGGTACACATACACACACACCAAACACATTCACCAAACACACAGCCACGTTTAAATGTTACCTTCGTTTCTGACGCTCTCTACTTCCGCTCAGACATACGTAGGCCAGCGTAATAGCTTTATACACACTGCGCATGTGTCATGCCAAGCCTGCGTCGCCCGCTCTTGACGTTCTTTAGTACGATTTGTCCCCGCCCCTTCACTCTTCGTTGCGCAGTGGCAGTATATCGAGAAAGTTGGCGGAGAGATCATCTGGAACTAGCGCGGAGGAAAGCCCGGAGCCACAACCATCCAGATCCAGGAGGAGATAGAAGGCCATCAACATGGCCTTTGAAGAGATGGTGGAGATGGTGTCCATATTGAGAAGGGAGGACTATGATGTCAAAAAAGGACCGTACACCACACCCAATATGCGGAAGGACAAAATAATGTCCTCAGTTGTCACTGCTGTTGAACAAAAATTTGGCATAAAACGGGCTAAAGAACAATTGAGGAAGCGGTGATCTGACCTCAAAATTAGGGAGCCTGAACAATATTGGCAAATCAAGAAGCTGATTAAAAAAAGTAATTGTTGTGTGTTCCTATTGAGATACTCAACTTGCATGCTGATCCATATTTTCGTTTATACAGCATCGTTCGTAAAGACCACTCTTTTGAAACTACATATAAGAAAATTACGTTTGTTTTGCTAGAAATAGGATGGTACAGGGTTCTACACATATTTAGGTCTTGATAATTTGTCGTATTCCAAAAATGTGGGGATGTTGTGTAGATGTGTTTGAAACTAGAATGCTTTTTAAAATAATGATTCAGTGTAATGCAAGGAGAGGACACAGCAGCTGTTGCCACATCTGGACTCACAAGCACTAGTGTACTATGTGACACCAGAGAAAATTTGAGGGTAATACACATAGGGGCTCCAGGGGATACTTGGTGTCTGCATCTGTGAAACTTGCATGAAAATGTGTATTGTTTTGCATTTTTGGTCAGAGTGAATTTTAATCCTGTCTTAAAAAATTTTGGGGGAACAAAATGACAATTGTCCCCAACTTCTAAGCAACGTTTCATATTCCCTTTTCAGGGCTGAAATATCACTGTGTTTTAAGTATACCTTTTGTTTAATTCTCACAGGTTAGAAAACACTCAGACAACAGTCAGAGGATCCCAGGACCCCCCAAAGTCACCAGCCTGAAGCAGGAATTACCCCAAGCCCCAGCCCAAGACCACGCCCACCCGACGACCTTGAGGAAGGAGAGGTGGAGGAAGTGTGCGATATTTGCACCCCACCAAGTGAGTGACTGACACCCCAGCTTAAGTTAATCTATTTTGGCATGCATATTTTTTATAAAATTTGTTATCCACACATTTTAGGTGATGTTCTGGTTGTTGAAGGGCAAGCGGCGGAGCCATTTAGCACAGACAGTGCACAAAGACTGATTGGGCAGATAATGGTGTGGAATGGGCAAATAGATCGAATGCGAGAAAAAATTGACAGCATGAGAAATCGGCTGGACAGCATGCAACGGGAAATGAAGAACATGATTGATGTTTTGGGCAGAATCTAATAACTTTTTGCCTAAAAACCATCAATCATGTTCTTCATTTCATTGTCAATTTTTTCATTTTTGTAATTTTGGAAGTTGTGAAATAGTAATCTCCAAATTTAGAAGATGCACACGGTGTGTCATCATGTGCTCTCTTCCATCAGGAGATATCAATGTACTTGCTTTGTGTTTGCAACCCCTTCCTCATAACAATGTTAGTTTGTGAGAGGAACAAAGGGATTGCACACACAAAAACACAACCATTGCTCCCCCATGATGGGAGATGGCACATGTTGACATGAACCTTTTTTACTCCTAATTTGTGTGCATCTGCTAAATTTACTTTTTACATGGGTGACATCACCAGCACCGTTTTTGACATGTTGACATGTAAGTTTCTGTTTTTTTGTATTATGTTTTTATAAACCCTGTTGTCAAGCATAATTTTGTAAAAAAAAAAAATTGACAAATATGCCTCAACCAATATATATATATATATATATTTCCTAAAAAAATAAATAAATAAAAAAACCTAAACACGTTAAAAAAAAAAAATGCACCTTTCAATGTGTGCACAGTAAAATGTTTTTACTACTACGTGTGTGGCTTATTATTTAACAATAACGGTTTATGAATTTTTTGTGTGTTTACAGTGACAAAGGGCCTTATTAACTAAAGGGAAATGCACTTGCCATTACAAGTGCACTAGGAGACAGACAAAACTAAATGCAAACAAGAATAAAAACAAGGAGATTTTTGCATCAATAATTTGTGTTTATTTTTTTGACAAATTAAAGTTCTTGTTGCATTGCTATGGCCCCCCACCATTAAAATAATTGACATATCTGTCAAGCCAGTACGGCCAGTATCCAGGCCTGTGAGTGGATCTTCACTAAGTCCGGCCTCAGGCCCAACTGAGGTAAGATATGTAGCTGAATGTCGTCTCAAAAAATTATGAAGAATGCAGCAAGCCATTATGACATAATTTATCTTGTATTCCGCCAGATTTATGGCCGAGAGGAACAAACGGAACCGGCTGGCCAGAATCCCGAAGGCATTCTCCACAACTCTTCTTGCTCTGGCCAGCCGGTAATTAAATACCCTCCTCTCAGGGGTGAGGAACCTTTGGGGGAACGGCCTCATCAAGTGCTCGCCAAGCTCGCAAACGCTTCATCAGCGAAGAAAACTGAGGGGAGTCCATCAACATTCTGGTCATCAGGTGGCAATCCCAGGCCACCAGTCTGGAGACGCTGGCACAACTCGGTCTGTGCAAAGACTCCTCCGTCCGACATCCGGCCGTTGTTCCCCACGTCCACGAACATAAAATACAATTGTGCCGAGACCACCGCCATCAATACTACACTATTAAACCCCTTATAGTTATAATAGTAAGACCCCGAATGGGGTGGTGGCACAATGCGGACATGCTTCCCATCAATCGCCCCAACACAGTTGGGAAAGTCTCAACGGTCAGCGAACTGGGAGGCCACAGTCTGCCATTCCTGTGTGTTTGAAGGAAACTGTGGAGTCAAACAAGAAAAGAAAAAAAAATATATAAGCACTTTTAAACATAACTTTGCTAGCAGATTACACAAAAACATTCTTGAACAATTAACATTTTTAATGTGTGTTATTTCCAAAAAACAAAACATAAGGCCCACTTATAAGATTACTTACCCCCTCTGATGGACCATTGATCAATTTGTATGTGGGGGGAGGGGTAATTTGGGAGAAGAACACACCTGACATTTTGACACATTTGAGGGGGTGGGGGAGGGGTTGTAATTTGGGAGAAGAACACACCTGACATTTTGACACATTTGAGGGGGTGGGGGAGGGGAAAGCAGTACAATGAAGCTAACAATATACATTGTTAAAGGGACTATAGGCTAGAGGTATAAATGGAGCCAGGATTGCATGGTGAGGTTAGTGAAGGGAAATATGCATGTAGGGCAAAAAATGATTACTTTAAAAAAAACAGGCATGCATGAAACTAAAGGGGACATTCACAGCATATTCCAAGCATGGTAAATTATGTAACGAGGACATTTAGACAATACATTAGCAAACATTAAATACACATCATGTAATGTTAAAGGATAACAAACTTACCTTCATATAGTCCTTCTGCAGGACCTGAATTATAGTAGAACAGGTCTCTGGGATTATGATCCCCAGAGCCTGGGGGGAGATGCCTGTCGAGAACTTCAAGTCCTGAAGACTTCTCCCAGTCGCCAAGTAACGTAAAGTGGCAACTAGCCTCTGCTCCGCAGTGATGGCTTGCCTCATGCGGGTATCCTGTCTGCAGATATAAGGGTTCAGCATAGCCAGCAGTCGTTCCAAAAACGGGGTCCGTCATCCTGAGATAAATCCTGAAATCCTCAGGATTGTTCTCACGGAGCAAAAGCATGTGCGAGAATTGGTCACGCTGGTGCAAACAATTCTTTGTCCATGAACTCCTCCTCGCCCTGTTCATGAACTGGACTCGGGTCAAAGTACACCAAGTCCCCACGCAGCACGAACTCGAGAACGAGTATGTCCACGCATCATGGATTCAAAACGGTCGGCTGGTCAAACAAACAAACTTAGAACAAACGCACTGAAGAACAGCAAGGCCTAAGAAGAGCGACCTGAAGATCAGGAACGAGCAGACCAGAACGGCCTGCTAGGCAGGTTACGAACTGACCAACACGCACTGAAAACCAGATACAAACCTCACAAGCACAAACTGAGCCGCAGAAAACGATCAAAATAAGCTGAAGTGTGAAAAGCACGAATCGTCTCTAACCAAACTTCTACTAACACGAGATAAACACAAGATAAACACAAGATAAACACGAGATTAGCAGAAGGAGCCCAAAGGGTGGCGTAGTGGGGCTTGAACTTCCCTTTTCTAGTCCCGTCGTACGTGCTGTTCGTCACCGCGTTCAAAACCATCGGACTTTTGGAGTGATCGAGTGTGTCCAAGTCCGTCCGTAGCAGCACTTCACAGCAGAGAGAAAAAAATGTGATTCTCCTTTCACAGGTACACAACCTGCATGTAAAACAGTCCATAAAATAAACTTCTGCGCAATGCTGCTCGCCTGGCTGCCACACACAGCTAGCAGTAGTTCCTGATGCGACTCACCATGGAGCAAGGACCCGGATTCCACCGTATACATGCCTGCATTCGAGCACCATTTGTGACATTGGTGATTGTTCAACTCAGTGATAGATGCGTTTTTCTGTAGTGAGTCCACATCAGACAGGCATTTATAGTTAAGGGCCTGGTAGCTCACGTTTATTAAATAAAAGAAAAAAAAAAAACAGTCCATAAATCCACTAAGGAATCCCACACAGGGATTTACACATCATTCAAACAAAACTGAAAATGCAAGCAAGCCCACCTGGCTACTCTTCAACAGCACTGCTGTTATAGGTACTGGTAACTCAAACCACCAGATCTTCCAGGCCCTTCCACCCCCAGGTCTTGGGTGCACACAACTTTGGGCTCCTTAAAGCTTCAAGCCCCTCAATGCACACAGCTTCTGGCTCCTTGGACGCACACAGCTTTGAAGCCCTTCAACACACACAGCTTCTGGCCCCTTTCAGAGGAATGGGAGTCCACCTGACTCCCACGCACAGACTTCCTGTCTGTTGGGTGGAGCCCTGAGCCATAGCCAGGTCACAACTAAATAGCCTAGCACACAACTGTGCAATCAGCGTGCCTTTCTCTCCAAAATCTGGTGTAAACCAGCAATATTCCAGGTAGCACTGCCGATAGGTAGATAGGTAGATAGGTACACACACACATATACACACACACATATACACACACTGGATATAAAACACACCCCTGTTAAAATGTCAGGTTTCTGTGATGTAAAAAAACAAGACAAAGATAAATAATTTCAGAACTTTTTCTACCTTTAACCACTTGCCGGCCGTGCCATAGCCAAAAAACTGCTACAGCGCGGTCAGACAACTCTGGGGGCATACTATAATGTGCTCCCAGAATCATCCTGGGGCACACACCCAGGAATGCCCGTGACCGTTGGGTCTCCCAGAACCGGCGTGTCACGGATCGGGTAAAGGACCAATGACAGCGTCCTTTACCACATGATGACTCCGTCCAATGATGGAGCGATCACTTGTAAACAAACCAGAGCATGTCCGGTTCGGCCCCTCTCCTCGCATCGATCGGTACAGCAGCCCTGTGGGCTGGGCCTAAAGAGCTCACAGCGCTGATCTGTGCCCATCCCTGACTCATCCATCAACATTAATGCTCAGCCATGCTCCATCCCTGGGCTCATCCATGCACATGCATGCTCCATCCCTGGGCTCATCCATGCACATGCATGCTCCATCCCTGGGCTCATCCATGCACATGCATGCTCCATCCCTGGGCTCATCCATGCACATGCATGCTCCATCCCTGGGCTCATCCATGCACATGCATGCTCCATCCCTGGGCTCATCCATGCACATGCATGCTCCATCCCTGGGCTCATCCATGCACATGCATGCTCCATCCCTGGGCTCATCCATGCACATGCATGCTCTATCCCTGGGCTCATCCATGCACATGCATGCTCCATCCCTGGGCTCATCCATGCACATGCATGCTCCATCCCTGGGCTCATCCATGCACATGCATGCTCCATCCCTGGGCTCATCCATGCACATGCATGCTCCATCCCTGGGCTCATCCATGCACATGCATGCTCCATCCCCTGGCTCATCCATGCACATGCATGCTCCATCCCCTGGCTCATCCATGCTCCATCCCCTGGCTCATTCAATGCCCCATCCCTGGCTCATTCAATGCTCCATCCCTGGCTCATTCAATGCTCCATCCCTGGCTCATTCAATGCTCCATCCCTGGCTCATTCAATGCTCCATCCCTGGCTCATTCAATGCTCCATCCCTGGCTCATTCAATGCTCCATCCCTGGCTCATTCAATGCTCCATCCCTGGCTCATTCAATGCTCCATCCCTGGCTCATCCAATGCTCCATCCCTGGCTCATCCAATGCTCCATCCCTGGCTCATCCATCCACATTCATGGTCCATCCATGCCTCATCCGTGCCACATCAGCGATCATCCGTGCTCGTCCATGCCTCTTCCGTGCCACATCAGTGCTCATCCATGCCACAAAAAGTGCAATAGATAGCCAAATTAGATTTGAAATTTATGTACCTAGAACAGGGTTTCTCAACTCCAGTCCTCAAGGCGCCCCAACAGGTCATGTTTTCAGGATTTCCCTCAGATGAAACAGCTGTGGTAATTACTAAGGCAGTGAAACTGATCAAATCACCTGTGCAAACTAATGGAGAGCCTGAAAACATGACCTGTTGGGGCGCCTTGAGGACTGGAGTTGAGAAACCCTGACCTAGAACACCTAATGGTGCTCCCTGCATGTTAGGCCTCTGTATATGGCCAGGCTGTGTAAAAGTCTCACACATGTGGTATCACCATACTCCAGAGTAGCAGAATGTATTTTGGGGTGTAATTTGTGGTACGTACACACTAGTTGTTCGAAATATCTTATAAAAATGGACAATTTTGTTTTTCTTTTTTATACACAAAGTTGTCCATTTTATAAGATATTTCTAGGAACTAGTGTGTACATACCACAAATTACACCCCAAAATACATTCTACTACTCCTGGTGATGCCACATGTGTGAGACACTTACACAGCCTGACCACATACAGAGGCCCAACATGCAAGGAGCACCATCAGGCGTTCTAGGGACATTACACATCTAATTTCTGGACCTTTTAGAATTTTGAAGGCCGGTGGGCGTGGCGACTGCTCACCAAGATGGTCGCATAGGAGAAGAGCTCTGCTCTGCACGAGGGGAATCACCAGAGATACGTCCGTTTGCAGCCCTTTAAGCTCTCTGCCACTAATCCCCCGGACTCCCCTGTGTCCCAGGACACCGACCAGCATGCGGAGAAGACAGCAAGACCAGCCGCAGGCTCTAAAATTACACTAAAATTACTCTTACTCTAAAATTACACGATTTCTACCCGGCCGTGTCCCACGGGCTACAACAAAATGGCGGCGGTAGTCAACAAGCGCCGCGAAACACCGGACCTCTAGTGCCAGCAGCACCAGTTCACACAGGTAGAACGGAGAAAGACACAGACGCAGCTGCTGCTGCAGAGGACACACAATCTATTGACTCCAATTCTCCCTGTGGTTCTCCCTCTACTAGGAGCCCTTATAAATCGAAATCTAGGCTGGATCCAGAGGCAAATATCAATAACAACAGATACACTGCGCTAACTATGGAGGTGAGTGACTCCCAGGGCATCAATCCTAATACCACGTCACTCACCATTTCTCACCACGGGGCAACCCATATCTGATTTTACTATGAAAGATGTTGTCATTGAGATCCTCTTTACAGTCAAATATGATATTATGTATTCAACAGTGCAGAGCAGAACTGCATGACCTCGGGGACAGGGTTCACCAAGTGGAGACAAGGATGTGCGAAGTCACGTCATCCTTTAACGCGTTAGTGGACTCTCACTCATCACAACAAGAGGCCATCTCCAAAATCCAATTGAAATTAGCCAAACTTGAAGATCGTTCCCACAGAAACAACTTAAAGATCCGTGGGATACCGAATCCATTTCTGCACATCAGCTCCCTCTTTTTGCCCGTGACCTCTTCCAAGCAGTTATTCCCTCGCTGTCCCCAACAGACCCCACCATTGACAGAATTCATAGAGTACCCAAACCGACCTTCCGGCCCCAAGAGGTTCCAAGAGACATGTTGCTGAGAGTTCATTTTTTTTCCAAATCAAAAAATTCTCGATGCATTCCGCAAAGTAGACAACCTCCCAGAACAAGCTGCCAACCTGCAAGTACAGCCTGACCTCTCGCAACACACACTACAACAGCGTCGTAACTTGGCAACACTCACCAAGGCTTTGAGGAACCACAAGATAAATTACCGCTGGAAATACCCAGCCAAACTCAGCATCTCCTACAAAGGCTCCAATCACCTTCCCTGGAGGAAGGCCCCCACCTCCTGAAAAATTGGCACATATTACCACCTGATCCAGGCCACCTGGATGTGAACCAGGCCTAAAGACAATTGGTAGCAGCAGCATGCTTTTTTTTGTATCACCTGTCATAATGTGGTTAAAAAAATATAATAATAATTTATAGCACAACAAAAAAAGGAGATAATCGCTACTATAAGAGGTTCATTTATACTGTGAAAATATATATTACTTGTATCGGATATATATAATAAATGCACCCAGAAGTGAATCTTTTATATTAAAGCAGTACTAAAAGCTGAGACTTTCATGGATATGATCATTTTAAATATAATGCACAGTACTGGTAAAAGTTTACTTTAAATGTAATTGTAATGCCTTCTATTACCTCCAGACTATCTGCCTCCACCCTCTCTGGGTTCAGATGATGATCTTCCCTGCACATTTTTTTCTTTTTTTTTTTTTTTTTTAACCACTTGCCGGTCGGATTCTCGTCAGGAGCAATGAGAGGTGAGGGGGAGGCCACTCATTTGTGGCTCCCCCCTCTCGATCGCTCCTGGCGAATGAAATGCTTCCTCGGCTTCTGCATAGTAAACAGAAGCGGAGGAAGTGATGTTATCTCTCCTCGGCTCGGTATTTTCCGTTCCGGCGCCAAGGAGAGAAGACATTGATATGTGTGCACAAACACTACACACACAGTAGAACATGCCAGGCATACATTACACCCCCCCCCCCTCCGTCACACTGACACCAAGCATTTTTTTTTTTTCTGATTGGTGTCAGTTTGTGACAGTTAGTGTGGTAGGGCACTTAGTGTTAGCCCCCTTTAGGTCTAGGGTATCCCCCTAACCCCCCCTAATAAAGTTTTAACCCCTTGATCACCCCCCGTCGCCAGTGTCACTAAGGGATCATTTTTCTGATCGCTGTATTAGTGTCACTGGTGACGCTAGTTAGGGAGGTAAATATTTAGGTTCGCCGCCAGTGTTTTATAGCGTCAGGGAGCCCCATATACTACCTAATAAATGTTTTAACCCCTTGATTGCCCCCTAGTTAACCCTTTCACCAGTGATCACCGTATAACTGTTACGGGTGACGCTGGTTAGTTCGTTTATTTTTTATAGTGTCAGGGCACCCGCCGTTTATTACCGAATAAAGGTTTAGCCCCCTGATCTCCCGGCGGTGATATAACTTAGGTTTTAGGGTCAGATAAGGTCTGCGTCGCCCCAGGCAGCGTCAGGTTAGCGCCAGTACCGCTAACACCCACGCACGCAACATACACCTCCCTTAGTGGTATAGTATCTGAACGGATCAATATCTGATCCGATCAGATCTATACTAGCATCCCCAGCAGTTTAGGGTTCCCAAAAACGCAGTGTTAGCGGGATCAGCCCAGATACCTGCTAGCACCTGCGTTTTGCCCATCCACCCAGCCCAGCCAAGTGCAGTATCGATCGATCATTGTCACTTACAAAACACTAAAACGCATAACTGCAGCATTCGCAGAGTCAGGCCTGATCTCTGCGATCGCTAACAGTTTTTTTGGTAGCGTTTCGGGGAACTGGCAAGCACCAGCGGCCTAGTACACCCCGGTCGTAGTCAAACCAGCACTTCAGTAATACTCGGTGATGTGGCAAGTCCCATAAGTGCAGTTCAAGCTGGTGAGATGGCAAGCACAAGTAGTGACCCGCTGCCACCAAGAAGAAGACAAACACCGGCCCGTCGTGTCCATAATGCCCTTCCTGTTGCATTCGCCAATCCTAATTGGGAAGCCGCCACTTCTGCAGCACCCGTACTTCCTGCATTCACATCCCCAACCAAATGCAGGCATTTTCTTTATGTCCTCCCGAGTACCCCTACCCAACGAACCCCCCCAAAAAAGATGTTGTGTCTGCAGCAAGCGCGGATATAGGCGTGACACCCACTATTATTGTCCCTCCTGTCCTGACAATCCTGGTCTTTGCATTGGAGAATGTTTTGAACGCTACCATACACTAGTTGAGTATTAGCGTAGGGTACAGCATTGCACAGACTAGGCACACTTTCACAGGGTCTCCCAAGATGCCATCGCATTTTGAGAGACCCGAACCTGGAACCGGTTAGTTACAGAAGTTATAGTTACAAAAAAAGTGTAAAAAAACAAAAAAAAAAACAAACAAAATAAAAAAATAAAAAAATAGTTGTCGTTTTATTGCTCTCTCTCTATTCTCTCTATTGTTCTGCTCTTTTTTACTGTATTCTATTCTGCAATGTTTTATTGTTATTATGTTTTATCATGTTTGCTTTTCAGGTATGCAATTTTTTATACTTTACCATTTACGGTGTTTTATTGTTAACCATTTTTTTGTCTTCAGGTACGCCATTCAGCTGCAGCGCGGATTTATTTATCTTGACAGCAACAGCGTTTGCTCCCACGATATATAAAGCCGTGACTCCAGCGGAGGTGATAAAATGCCGAAGCATGGGGGCAGCAGGGGCGGAGGAGCGATTTGCTCCTACCTTTAGCGGGAGGATGCCCCCATGCTTCGGCATATATAAACAGTGCATGTATGCCCATCATTAGAAGTGGGTGGATGAAGGGAGGTATTTGAATGGTGAGCATACCCACCGATCAATCTTTTTTTCGTTCAGCCCAGAGGCTGCACGAAGAAAAAAAAAAAAAAAAAAAGGATGACAATATATGCCCAACAAGGACCAGCAACAGACTGGTCTGTTGCTGGACTTTGAGTGGTTATACCAGAATGACGCCTGCAGGTTTAGGTATCATCTTGGTATCATTCTTTTCAGCCAGCGGTCGGCTTTCATGTAAAAGCAATCCTAGCGGCTAATTAGCCTCTAGACTGCTTTTACAAGCAGTGGGAGGGAATGCCCCCCCAACCACCACCATCTTCCATGTTTTTCTCTGGCTCTCCTGTCCCAACAGGGAACCTGAGAATGCAGCCGGTGATTCAGCCAGCTGACCATAGAGCTGATCAGAGACCAGAGTGGCTCCAAACATCTCTATGTCCTAAGAAACCGGAAGCTACGAGCATTTCAGGACTTAAGATTTCGCCGGATGTAAACAGCGCCATTGGGAAATTGGGAAAGCATTTCATCACACTGATCTTGAGTGGTCAGATGCTTTGAGGGCAGAGGAGAGATCTAGGGTCTAATAAACCCCAATTTAAAAAAAAAAAAAAAAAAAATACCTGTCACTACCTATTGCTATCATAGGGGATATTTACATTCCCTGAGATAACAAAAATGATTAAAAAAAAAAATGAAAGCACCCCTGTCCCACCTGCTCTCGCGCAAAGGCAAACGCAAGCGTCGGTCTGGCGTCAAATGTAAACAGCAATTGCACCATGCATGTGAGGTATCACTGCGAAGGTCAGATCGAGGGCAGTAATTTTAGCAGTAGACCTCCTCTGTAAATCTAAAGTGGTAACCTGTAAAGGCTTTTAAAAATGTATTTAGTTTGTCGCCACTGCACTTTTGTGTGCAATTTTAAAGCATGTCATGTTTGGTATTCATGTACTCGGCCTAAGATCATCTTTTTTATCTCATCAAACATTTGGGCAATATAGTGTGTTTTAGTGCATTAAAATTTAAAAAAAGTGTGTTTTTTCCCTAAAAAATGTGTTTGAAAAATCGCTGCACAAATACAGTGTGCAAAAAAAAAAAAAAAATTAACCACCCACCATTTTAATCTGTAGGGCCTTTTCTTTAAAAAAATATATATAAATTTTTGGGGGTTCACAGTAGTTTTCTTGCAAAAAAAAAAAAATTTTCTCCTGTAAACAAAAAGTGTCAGAAGGGCTTTGTCTTCAAGTGGTTAGAAGAGTGGGTGATATGTGACATAAGCTTCTAAATGTTGTGCATAAAATGCCAGGACAGTTCAAAACCCCCCCAAATGACCCCATTTTGGAAACTAGACACCCCAAGCTATTTGCTGAGAGGCATGTCGAGTCCATGGAATATTTTATATTTGCGAAAAGAGACAAAGTTTTTTTTTTTTTTTTTTTGCACAAAGTTGTCACTAAATGATATATTGCACAAACAGGCCATGGGAATATGTGATATTACACCCCAAAATACATTCTGTTGCTTCTCCTGAGTATGGGGATACCACATGTGTGAGACTTTTTGGGAGGCTAGCCGCGTACGGGACCCCGAAACCCAAGCACCGCCTTCAGGCTTTCGAAGGGCGTGAATTTTTGATTTCATTCTTCACTGCCTATCACAGTTTCGGAGGCCATGGAATGCCCAGGTGGCACAAAACCCCCCAAATGACCCTATTTTGAAAAGTAGACACCCCAAGCTATTTGCTGAGATGTATAGTGAGTATTTTGCAGACCTCACTTTTTGTCACAAAGTTTTGAATATTGAAAAAAAAAAAAAAAAAAAAAAAAAAAAATTTCTCGCCTTTCTTCATTTTCAAAAACAAATGAGCTGCAAAATACTCACCATGCCTCTCAGCAAATAGCTTGGGATGTCTACTTTCCAAAATGGGGTCATTTGGGGGGGGGGGGGGGGTTGTGCCATCTGGGCATTCCATGGCCTCTGAAACTTTTCGGAGCCCCGTACGTGGCTAGGATCCCAAAAAGTCCCACACATGTAGTATCCCTATACTCAGGAGAAGCACCTAAATGTATTTTGGGGTGCAATTCCACATATGCCCATGGCCTGTGTGAGCAATATATAATTTAGTGACAACTTTTTGTAATTTTTTTTTGGTTTTTTTTTGTCATTATTCAATCACTTGGGACAAAAAAAAAAAAATAATATTCAATGGGCTCAACATGCCTCTCAGCAATTTTCTTGGGGTGTCTACTTTCCAAAATGGGGTCATTTGGGGGGGGGTTTGTACTGCCCTCCCATTTTAGCACCTCAAGAAATGACATAGGCAGTCACAAATTAATGGCTGTGTAAATTCCAGAAAATATACCCTAGTTCAGTGTTTCTCAACTCCAGTCCTCAAGGCGCCCCAACAGGTCATGTTTTCAGGCTTACCATTATTTTGCACAGGTGATTTGATCAGTCTCACTGCCTTAGTAATTACCACAGCAGTTTCTTCTGAGGGAAATCCTAAAAACATGACCCGTTGGGGCGCCTTGAGGACTGGAGTTGAGAAACACTGCCCTAGTTTGTAGGCACTATAATTTTTGCGCAAACCAATAAATATACACTTATTGACATTTTTTTTTACCAAAGACATGTGGCCGAATACATTTTGGCCTAAATGTATGACTAAAATTGAGTTTATTGGATTTTTTTTATAACAAAGTAGAAAATATCATTTTTTTTCAAAATTTTCAGTCTTTTTCCGTTTATAGCGCAAAAAATAAAAACCGCAGAGGTGATCAAATACCATCAAAAGAAAGCTCTAATTGTGGGAAGAAAAGGACGCAAATTTCGTTTGGGTACAGCATTGCATGACCGCACAATTAGCAGTTAAAGCAACGCGGTGCCAAATTGTAAAAAGTGCTCTGGTCAGGTAGGGGGTAAATCCTTCCGGGGCTGAAGTGGTTAAACAAACATGTTAAACTTGCCTGCTCTGTGTAATGGTTTGCACAAAGCAGCCCTGATTCTCCTTTTCTGGGGTCCTCCCTCCTGCCTTCAGAGTGCCCCAATAGCAAGCTGCAAATTATAGTGTTCTAATTACTACTACTATATGCAAGAAGGTTTTTCACAGACAGTTTGGGGCCTGAGTTAGTTCATCTAAACAAGGGGACCCAAACCTCTGTTCTACAAATATTCACTTCAAAGGATTCCTCGTTTAGATATGCAATGAAGGTGGACAGCCTGTCATAATTACTTAACTTCCCTGAAAATATCATGAATTTGCAAACTTAAGTTTCCCTTCCAAAATAGTTTGTGCCAAGGATGTGCATTGAAGGGGGCTGACTTATGCAAAGTATAGGGGATTGAGGATTAGCCAACATTAAAAAGGATGAGTAAGATTTGAATAGCGGGAATAGAGATCAGAGCAAACCAATGAAGGGGAGGCCTATATCAAATACAGACTAGATGGATGGGAGAGAAATCTTTGGGCGAAAAAAAAAAAAAAAAAAGAAGAAGTGGGGGGGCAGAATGGGGCCCTCGCAGGGGCATGATAATTATGGAATATAACACTTATGTCTTTCCTTTCTCATGGTTAGTAGAATGTTAAAGCTCTCAAGGTTTCTTTTATGTAAAAAAGATAGTATGAAGGCCTTAAAAAAAAAAAAAAAAAAAAAAAACAACACACAAATTACCAATACATTTCTGTTGTGCTGAAGCTTTCACTTCTGGGTAAGAACTCTTACCAAAACAGATCACAAAAATATTAAATCTCAAAATATATAGATTTGGTCAACACTACTCTTCCGAGGGCACAAGCAGAAAACTAGTGCATGATGCTTATGGGTGGGGTTAGGTGCTAGCCAACAGCTTTTATTTTTGTTGCCAGTATCCATTTCCCTTTCAGGCAGCATAATCCAACAGTCTAAAAATTCCGGTGTCCGTCAATGGACAAGAAAAAAAGAAGTTTAATGAAATCAAATTTTTCAAGCACCAAAGTGTGTATGGTAAATAAGGTAAAAATTAAATGTAAGAAAATGTGATTATATGACCTGAAGTATAGTCCATCTACAAGATTTATACCTTAAATTTGATGTTCCCTCAGGCAGGAAAAAGCAACAGGCTCTCTTTATTGCTACCATCTCCCACAGCATGTGCCTACCATTTCTTCAATTCTCCATCTCCTGTTTAGCCACTGAAAGTGAAGAAAAGGAAGCCCTGTGCATACGCTCTCACTAAGTTAACTTTTTGCCATCAAATGATAACACTATTAATCTGATCCTCTCACAGGAGAGAAAGGGAAGCGAGTCAAATGCTCTTCCAATTCCAGGAGGTAAATAGCTGTACTCTTTGCTGCAGGCTGAAAAAAAGAGTGGGTGAGCAAAGGAAAGGTGAGAATTTGCTATTGGGGCTTTAAAGCAAGCCTATTGCTTTGTCCTTCATGGGCGAGGCTCAGGTTTGCTATGCAGTAGAACTTGGTAAGGTTTTCTGCCTATGAGCCTTCCCCATTTGCCTTTGTGACCAATACAAATCTCCCCCCTTTTTCCTTCCCCCACCCCCTTGTTAGGGGGGTAGTCAACTTAGTAATTATGGGGCATACAATCCCATATGTTCCAATATTTATCTCTTTATATATAATGTCCATTAGATTGGGACACTATGTGCTGTATGATTATCCCCTTTCTCGTTTTTCTCTGCCAATCTAAGCTCAATTCAGTTGTGTATTTGGCCTGTTTCTAGGAGGTGATTGATTTATATGCTGGGCTAATAACGGCCTAATCCTCTGTTTCTATACATCAGATAGTGCCAATCTATGGATTTTTGTGAAGTTTTTTTTTCCTATTTGGTTACACTAGATAATGTTTTTGATTAAGAATCCTTTTATAAAATCGTGTTAACTCTGTATATGTGGGGTCCTATGTGTCCCAAACTTGGTTTATGGTTTCAACCAAGCTGGCTGTTTGTCTTTACATATTAGGCTTAGCTACGGCCTCTGTGTATATTGAAGGCAGGTGCAGTGATGCAGCCAGTTATGTTATATGCCAATCTTTTACCCCCCTGGCCGTGTGGGATGTAGTGTATGGAGGTTTAGCCAGGGGGCGCTGTCCTTTTGTATGGTTCATCCTCGATCATTGTTTTGCGGCTCTTGTTGGCCCGCTTCGAGCGGCACATGCGTGGAGACCCCACGGCTGGGTCGTATTACGTCACCGCCAATGCTGTTCGCGGGGCATTCCATCCAGTGATGTATATTTAAATTGGTGCAAAGGCGCCATTTGTTACACTTTCACCATGCTGACTGAACTCCTGGGCGGCGGCTGTTATGCAGCTATACACTGATGGTATGTGTGCTACCTTTTTCTTGGCTTCTAGGCTAGTGCTTTGAGGTTAGGCTCTGTTACAAACATCTGACTGTGGGATGGTTCCTTTCTTTCATAGATCAGGATACATCATCACCCCTCTGCTGCAGCCACCGAGAACTAACCTTTTTCAAAAGCTTTGAAGTTCTCACTGTTGTGACTTCTAGGCTTTATATGCCTCTCCTTTATTCAGTGCATCATATTATGTTACTTTTGTAACCACTGCGGAACTGGAGTTTTTCCATTATATCCACTAATCTGGGTAAGCCAGAAACTCTAGAGCCATAGCTATGATATTTGCTTTACATTTTGCATACAATTCCAACCCCTTTAGCAATTAACTCTATACATTTCCATCATCTATTATTATATAGACCAGTCATATATGTGATTACTTATGTCTGCAACATCCGCCGTACCTTGGACATCTCTCCACTTTGATACTTACCCCTGGTTGTTGTTTGAAATGTTTTTCTTACTATCTTTTCATAACTATATGAAGGATCTTTGTCCTGTCACTTTCATGGCTACAATGTTTTTGCGACGATATATATGTTCGACCTTTATCACCTCATCCCCACACAGACGCATTCTGTCTCCACTGCATTGGGTTTGTTGGGTTCTTGTCTTGTATGTGGGTTGTCAAACAGCCAGCATGTGTTATATTTCAATACTGGTTATATATTGATTATTGGATTTACACCAGTCTTCTGTTTTAAAGATTTATTGTACATCATAGTTGTCTCTTAATTTTAATACATGCCTAAATTCCTGCAGAAGCGTTCACACACGTAACATGTAGAGCCGAGCTACTGCACAATTTTGATCTACTCGTACCAAGTATGCTAGTACATTTATAATTGTCTTAACAAGGACATCTTTACGATCTTTTAGGATTACATTTTTGGTGTATGGGTCATGTGCTGATATAGCATATAGGCAGTTCCTACTTTGCAAAGTCTTTTAAAATCACGGTTTGTCTGATTGTTCTTTTTAATCAATTTGTGATAAAAATTCATATTTTTTTAATACTTTGAATCTCAGTGCCTATAAAGTCCAGTACCAATTTTCCCAATTATTATTGGTAAGATATAGCTTGGGGAAGGGTTTTTGTTGTCAGCCATCTTTGGGACATAACTGGAAGTGTGAGCAATTACCCCAAAGGGCAGGGGAAAGCCTAGCTTTCACAAATATCATCACAACAGGTGTCCCTTTTGGAAAGGTTTTCCCTACTCTTTGTGTAACAACTGTAAAAATGTTGTATTTCACCACACTTTCTGTCCCATTAAATATAGTAACCAGGACAAATAGTGAGGGGGAAAACACACTAAAAATGGAACACCGACAACCGTAAAATCCAAAAGAGAAGTTCTAAGCATTTCCCAATTGATCCAACATGAGAAAAAAAAAAATAACATTGCCTGGAGTTCTCTTCAAATAAAGAACAATTAGCCTGGAGTTATCTATAAATAAGAATCAATTAGATTTATTGTGCATTATCGGTAAAACGCAGAGTAGCTAAGCCGTTGTAGTCTCCAAGCTACTGTTCATGCACAATAACGTGGTTGTAAACCCCTATATATACCCAGTGAAGTGTGCTAGCCTCAGGTGATGCACAAAGATAGACAAATCCTTCTACAAAAGATGTACCCATTTGTCTGCAAGCCATCTGTCCTGTACAGCCCTCTACCACACACAGATGAAAGGATTTTTCTCACCTTCAGAAAAAAGGGGGCTGGTGCTCAGAGCTAATTGTAATCTGAGAGCTGAGTGTAGGGAAGTGATACACACACCCCCCCTTCACAGGCTCAGAGAAATACAGATCTGAGGAGTCTGGAAGGTGTCCCAGGAGGCTATGGGGTTGGCTTAAACCAGTATTAAAGCCAAAACCAAAAATAGAATATATTGCAGCTTACCAATCAGACGTGGTGGTTGCATTCATGTTTTTTTTTTGGCCTTTTTTTTTCCCCTCTCAGTTTTCACCTGATGACCCAGCCAGAAACATACACCTCCTGTATTAGAGTGCCCCCACACTGGATGAATGAGAACAGGGGGCACATTTGGACAGCAGCATTGTTAACGTGAGGGGGGGGGGGGGAGAACTAGATAGACTAAAGCAACGTTTTGGAGGCACCACCCCCATTAAGCCACTCACTTGGATACAGATACACACCATCCACATCTCTACTTCCAGCTGATTCATCCATGTTTCCACACTTTGCTTACCAGGTGGCCACAGTTTGTTTTGTTTTTTTTCTCTTCACCGATACATGGCCACATATGGCGCTATGGATTAGAGTTCACTTCCTGCAAGTGGCATTTCCATGTTTTTAGTCAATAAAGAGGACAGATTTTACCAGCATCTGCTCCCTGTCTATATTGACTCATTGGGTTCTTGATAGTTGGTGGGACTACACGCCCATTGAATTGTTTTTTTCCACACTTTTACAGTAACACAGGCTACCTTTTCATCTGCATTAGCTGAGTGTGCTTAAGATTTACTTTGTGTTTGCTTTTCCCAGGACTGCTTGGTATATGCTAGTAGCAGCACCAGCCCACGTGGACAATCTAATGTATTTTTTGGTCCTATGGATCATTTCTTTCTTAAGGCCATTGGAACCATTTAGGACCACATGTTTTTGGGGAGGGTTTTTTCCTGGTTTATTCCATACATCAGTTTGGCGTAATCCAGTGGTTTGTTTTATTCTTTTATTTAAATGCTCATGCTCTCATTCTGAAATTACACGCTGAATTAGGATTCAGGTTACTCAGGATTACGTTTTAAATTTTCTTGTCAAGACTGTCAATGTGGCACAAAAGCAATAAAGAGAATAATTGGCTGCATGTTGTATTAGCAAATAGGAACATCTGGAAGGAATATTTGTTGTCATTACATACTTGCCAACTGAAGTGCTACTAGATGTTCGTGATGGATAATTAGCCATATTTAAAAGTTGTTGTAAACCTCAAACATGAAATTTGAACAAAGCACATATATTTCTATTGTGTTTACTAGCCACTCTTCAAAGCACTAAGCTATGCAATTTCTCTCTGCTGTCTAGTTCCTCTGTTATCAGCACAAGTTACTTCTGACAAATTTTCCAAGAGCTAAAAACATGCCAGCGGAGGGATCTCTAGCACACAACTTGTGATTGACAGCAACAGCTCTGTTCCTGTGTGCCGTGTGAAGAGGGGTGTGTGCATTCCCTCCAGTCTGCTCTCAGAACTCTTGCAGTATGTAACTGCAGCTCCCCGCCCTCTGCTTTGCCAGTCTGAAAAATCCTTCTCATCTCTGAGTTTTACAAGGACGTACAGGACAAAATGGCTGCAAATGAACAAGTACAATTTATGTAGGGGG
Source organism: Lithobates clamitans (assembly GCA_037952925.1). Classification (NCBI taxonomy): domain Eukaryota; kingdom Metazoa; phylum Chordata; class Amphibia; order Anura; family Ranidae; genus Lithobates; species Lithobates clamitans. The sequence continues at coordinate 6,521,649 of JBBGZY010000025.1, read as the reverse complement.
ATTTGTTTCATCTCTGTGTATCACCTGATGCTAGTCACTTCACTGGATATATGAGTGTTTACAACGACTTGAAGGTGCTTCTCTTTAATATACAGCAGTCCACTGATCGGAAATATAGGAAAGACAATATACACACCTCATCCAATAGGCTTTTGTTTGAAGTTTTAGCTCGTTTTGCCTCAGAAACACCAGAATCTCCAGAAAAAGATCTTTTCTTTTGACAGTCCCCTTCATAAAAAATAAATATATATTAGGTCATCATTATAAACCTAAAGCTCCTAAACATTTATGTGTGACAAGTTGATTGTTCTGTTCTGGCAGAAGCACGGCTATGTAAAATCAGTACAATTTAAAAAAAAAAACCCCACTAATAAAGTTCACTTGTATGCACCAAATTTCACCTGTAAGGCTGGCCATAAATTACACAATTAAAACCATATAATAGGAGGTCAAAACTAAAACACTTTTAATTTGTATGTACCGTATATACTCGAGTATAAGCCGACCCGAATATAAGCCGCCCCGAATATAAGCCGAAGCACCTAATTTTACCACAAAAAAACTGGGAAAACATATTGAGTTGAGTATAAGCCTAGGGTGGAAAATGCAGCAGCTACTGGGTAAACAATGCCCATCTGCAGCCTCACTGTGCCCACCTGTATAATCAGTGCCCATCTGCAGCCGTACCTTTGATAACCAAAACAGCTGGTTTCTCTTGCTGTCATCCAGTCTTAACTGTTCGGCGGCCGTCCACTGTAAAAAAGCCCCGCCTCCTCCCCGCACGCGATAGACAGAACACCGATTCAGTTTCCCAGCATTGTACCACTGTTCCTTCTATCATGGACGAGGAGGAGGCGTTACAGTGGATGGCTGCCGAACAGTTAAAGACTGCATGACACAGCGGGAGACACCAGCTGCAGATGGGCACAGCGAGGATGCATCCTCAATCGAGTATAAGCTGAGGGGGGCTTTTTCAGCATAAAAAATGTGCTGAAAAATGTTGGCTTATACTCGACTATATACGGTAATTAGACAGGCCCTTGCATCACCAGTTAAAGAAACTAAATTCAACAAGAAAATTGTACAATGTATGGCCAGTTTTAGTCTACAAAAGGGAACTGAAAGGCCTGACCTGCAAATGGTCACCGAGGGAAAAAAAAAAAAACTGCAATAGACTTCCAAACCCTGGAACAAAGAAAACAGGCAATTTGTTTAACCACTAGACCTCTGGAAGGTTTTACCCCTTCATGCTTTTTTGATGAACAGCATTTTGTGCTATTGAGCACTGCGCTAATTTAACTGGCAAACATATCCAATAAAATCAAATTTCTTTATAAATTTAAGCCACAAGGTATTCTGCTACATGTCTGGTTAAAAAAAAAAAAAAATATCCCAGTAAGTGTATATTAATTGGTTTGTGTAAAAGTTACAACTTCTACAAACTATTGTATAAAGCAGGTATATGCAATTAGCGGACCTCCAGCTGTTGCAAAACTACAAGTCCCACGAGGCATAGCAAGACTGACAGACACAAGCATGAGACCCAGAGGCATGATAGGACTTGTAGTTTTGCAACAGCTGGAGGTCCGCTCATTGCATATCCCTAGTATACAGATTTGAAAATTGATCAATCCTAATGTACTGACGGCCCATCATTTCTTGAGGCCCTTAAAATGCCAGGACAGTGCAAATACCCCCAAATAATCCCTTTTGGAAAGTAGACGTTTTACGGCAGCTGGTCGGCAAGTGGTTAAAGTGATTGATAAACCCCCCCCCCAAAAAAAAAAACAAACACGTGCTCCTGTCCCTTTAAGGCACGTGCTATAGCACAGTGCTTTTGCCTAGTAAGTTGCCTCTTTGTATCTCGTACAGTACCTAGTTGATTCTGCCTGGTCCTGACTCATTAAGTGCATGTACATTTACAATGGGAAGGGGTTTACCCATGAAGTTCCTTTGCAATATTAAGAAACCCCTTTCAGGATCAAATCAGGAACATCAAAATACAATGAGTTTCAAATAAAAATGGCTACTTCATGGGACCTTGAGGTAAACGTAGTGAGAAAATGTTGCCTGTATCGCTTATCAATATAGTAAGGATGTTTATTAATAGCAAAATTGGTCTCTTGCAAGACTCAAGTGGTTATAACAGAGGGCCTTACTTCCGCTTATGAGGAGAATTTAGGCCTTGAGCATTGTGTGAAATGGCTTTTATAGCCATAGTGGAGAGAAAAAAAAAATTGCAATAAGATGAAAGCCAGGAACATAATCATGATTGTTAAAAGGGGGGTAAAAAAAAAAAGAAAAAAAACAACACACACAGGTCTAATCCAAGATGATGTGAGGTGGCCATTTCTACTGTGTGTAGAATATACACACACACACTAGAATAGAATATATGGGTGAGCAAAGCTGCACCCGGTTCACAATTAGTGCAAAGCAATCAGGTCTTCCCACTGACCATACATATAAGAGAAAAAGTCCAGAGGATTGCTGAACTCAAAAAGTTCAGCAATCCTCTGGACTTTTTCTCTTATATGTATGGTCAGTGGGAAGACCTGATTGCTTTGCACCAATTCTCAACCATATTTGAATATATATATTCTCTCTCTCTCTCTCTCTCTCTCTCTCTCCCCTATTCTAATCTTTTTGCCTCTATACACCACCACAATGGATTTGAAATGAAACGAACAAGATGTGCGTTAACTGCAGACTTTGAGCTTTAATTTGAGGGTATTTACATCCAAATGAGGTGAACGGTGTAGGAATTACAACAGTTTGTATATGTGCCTCCCACTTTTTAAGGGACCAAAAGTAATGGGACAATTGGCTGCTCAGCTGTTCAGTGGCCAGGTGTGTGTTATTCCCTCATTATCCCATTTACAAGGAGCAGATAAAAGGTCCAGAGTTCATTTCAAGTGTGCTATTTGTATTTGGAATCTGTTGCTGTCAACTCTCAATATGAGATCCAAAGAGCTGTCACTATCAGTGAAGCAAGCCATCATTAGGCTGAAAAAAAAAAACAAACCCATCAGAGAGATAGCAAAAACATTAGGTGTGGCCAAATCAACTGTTTGGAACTTCCTTAACCACTTCAGCCCCGGAAGGTTTTACCCCCTTCCTGACCAGAGCACTTTTTACAATTCGGCACTGCGTCGCTTTAACTGCTAATTGCGCGGTCATGCAATGCTGTACCCAAACGAAATTTGCGTCCTTTTCTTCCCACAAATAGAGCTTTCTTTTGATGGTATTTGATCACCTCTGCCGTTTTTATTTTTTGCGCTATACACGGAAAAAGACCGAAAATTTTGAAAAAAAATGATATTTTCTACTTTTTGTTCTAAAAAAAATCCAATAAACTCAATTTTAGTCATACATTTAGGCCAAAATGTATTCGGCCACATGTCTTTGGTAAAAAAAATGTCAATAAGTGTATATTTATTGGTTTGCGCAAAAGTTATAGCGTCTACAAACTAGGGTACATTTTCTGGAATTTACACAGCCTTTAATTTATGACTGCCTATGTCGTTTCTTGAGGTGCTAAAATGGCAGGGCAGTACAAAACCCCCACAAATGACCCCATTTTGGAAAGTAGACACCCCAAGGAATTTGCTGAGAGGCATGTTGAGCCCATTGAATATTCATTTTTTTTGTCCCAAGTGATTGAATAATGACAAAAAAAAAAAAAAAAAAAAAAAAAAAATTACAAAAAGTTGTCACTAAATGATATATTGCTCACACAGGCCATGGGTATATGTGGAATTGCACCCCAAAATACATTTAGCTGCTTCTCCTGAGTACGGGGATACCACATGTGTGGGACTTTTTGGGAGCCTAGCCGCGTACGGGGCCCCGAAAACCAAGCACCGCCTTCAGGATTTCTAAGGGCGTACATTTTTGATTTTACTCCTCACTACCTATCACAGTTTTGAAGGCCATAAAATGCCCAGATGACATAAACCCCCCCCAAATGACCCCATTTTGGAAAGTAGACACCCCAAGCTATTTGCTTTGAGGCATGTTGAGTCCATGGAATGTTTTATATTTTGACACAAGTTGCGGGAAAGTGACAAATTTTTTTTTTTTTTTTTTTTTTTTGCACAAAGTTGTCACTAAATGATATATTGCTCACACAGGCCATGGGCATATGTGGAATTGCACCCCAAAATACATTTAGCTGCTTCTCCTGAGTACGGGGATACCACATGTGTGGGACTTTTTAGGAGCCTAGCCGCGTACGGGACCCCGAAAACCAAGCACCGCCTTCAGGATTTCTAAGGGCGTACATTTTTGATTTTACTCCTCACTGCCTATCACAGTTTCGGAGGCCATGGAATGCCCAGGTGGCACAAACCCCCCCCAAATGACCCCATTTTGGAAAGTAGACACCCCAAGCTATTTGCTGAGAGGCATGGTGAGTATTTTGCAGCTCTCATTTGTTTTTGAAAATAAAGAAAGACGAGAAAAAAAATTTTTTTTTTTCTTTTTTCAATTTTCAAAACTTTGTGACAAAAAGTGAGGTCTGCAAAATACTCACTATACCTCTCATCAAATAGCTTGGGGTGTCTACTTTCCAAAATGGGGTCATTTGGGGGGGGTTTTGAACTGTCCTGGCATTTTATGCACAACATCTAGAAGCTTATGTCACACATCACCCACTCTTCTAACCACTTGAAGACAAAGCCCTTTCTGACACTTATTGTTTACATAAAAAAATAATTTTTTTTTGCAAGAAAATTACTTTGAACCCCCAAACATTATATATTTTTTTTAAAGCAAATGCCCTACAGATTAAAATGGTGGGTGTTTCATTTTTTTTTTTCACACAGTATTTGCGCAGCGATTTTTCAAACGCATTTTTTGGGGAAAAAACACACTTTTTTACATTTTAATGCACTAAAACACACTATATTGCCCAAATGTTTGATGAAATAAAAAAGATGATCTTAGGCCGAGTACATGGATACCAAACATGACATGCTTTAAAATTGCGCACAAACGTGCAGTGGCGACAAACTAAATACATTTTTAAAAGCCTTTAAAAGCCTTTACAGGTTACCACTTTAGATTTACAGAGGAGGTCTACTGCTAAACTTACTGCCCTCGATCTGACCTTCGCGGCGATACCTCACATGCATGGTGCAATTGCTGTTTACATTTGACGCCAGACCAACGCTTGCGTTCACCTTAGCGCGAGAGCAGGGGGGACAGGGGTGCTTTTTTTTTTTTTTTTTTTTTTTTTTCTTTATTATTATTATTTTTTTATCTTATTTTTAAACTGTTCCTTTCATTTTTTTTTTTTTTAAATCATTTTTATTGTTATCTCAGGGAATGTAAATATCCCCTATGATAGCAATAGGTAGTGACAGGTACTCTTTTTTGCAAAAATTGGGGTCTATTAGACCCTAGATTTCTCCTCTGCCCTCAAAGCATCTGATCACACCAAGATCGGTGTGATAAAATGCTTTCCCAATTTCCCAATGGCGCTGTTTACATCCGGCGAAATCTACGTCATAAAATGCTCGTAGCTTCCGGTTTCTTAGGTCATAGAGATGTTTGGAGCCACTCTGGTCTCTGATCAGCTCTATGGTCAGCTGGCTGAATCACCGGCTGCATTCTCAGGTTCCCTGTTGAGACAGGAGAGCCAGAGAAAAACACGGAAGATGTTGGGGGGGGGGGGGCATTCCCTCCCACTGCTTGTAAAAGCAGTCTAGAGGCTAATTAGCCACTAGGATTGCTTTTACATGAAAGCCGACCGCTGGCTGAAAAGAATGATACCAAGATGATACCTAAACCTGCAGGCATCATTCTGGTATAACCACTCAAAGTCGTGAATGGCATACCTGAAGACAAAAAAATGGTTAACAATAAAGCACAGTAAACGGTAAAGTATAAATAATTACATACCTGAAAAGCAAACGTGATAAAACATAATAACAATAAAACATTGCAGAATAGAATACAGTAAAAAAGAGCAGAACAATAGAGAGAGAATAGAGAGAGAGAGAGAACAATAAAACGACAACTATTTTTATTTTATATTTTTGTTTGTGTTTTTTTTTTTTTTTTTTTTTACACTTTTTTTTGTAACTAACTTTTATAACTGTAACCGGTTCCAGGTTCGGGTCTCTCAAAATGCGATGGCATCTCGGGAGACCCTGTGAAAGTGTGCCTAGTCTGTGCAATGCTGTACCCTACGCTAATAGTCAACTAGTGCATGGTAGCGTTCAAAACATTCACCAATGCAAAGACCAGGATTGTCAGGACAGGAGGGACAATAATAGCGGGTGTCACGTCTATATCCGCGCTTGCTGCAGACACAACATCTTTTTTGGGGGGTTCGTTGGGTAGGGGTACTCGGGAGGACATAAAAATGCCTCTCATGCAGCCGACTGCATTTGGTTGGGGATGTGAATGGGGGGAAGTACAGGCGCTGCAGAAGTGGTGGGCTCCCAATTAGGATTGGCGAATGCAGCAGGAAGGGCACTATGGGCACGACGGGCCTGTGTTTGTCTTTTTGGTGGCAGCGGGACACTACTTGTGCTTGCCACCTCACCAGCTTGAACTGCACTTATGGGACTCGCCACGTCACCAAGTGTTACTGCAGTGCTGGTTTGACTACGACCGGGGTGTACTAGGCCGCTGGCGCTTGCCAGTTCACCAAAACGCTACAAAAAAAACTGTTAGCGATCACAGGGATCCGGCCTGACTCTGCGAACGCTGCAGTTATGCGTTTAGAGTTTTGTAAGTGACAGTGATCGATCGATACTGCACTTGGGTGGGCTGGGCCGGGCCGGGCGGAGGGGCAAAACGCAGGTGCTAGCAGGTATCTGGGCTGATCCCGCTAACACTGCGTTTTTGGGAACCCTAAACTGCTGGGGACGCTAGTATAGATCAGATCGGATCAGATATTGATCCGATCAGATACTATACCACTAAGGGAGGTGTATGCTGCGTGCGTGGGTGTTAGCGGTACTGGCGCTAATCTGACGCTGCCTGGGGCTGGTGCTTGCCAGTTCACCAAAACGCTACCAAAAAAACTGTTAGCGATCGCAGGGATCAGGCCTGACTCTGCGAACGCTGCAGTTATGCGTTTAGTGTTTTGTAAGTGACAGTGATCGATCGATACTGCACTTGGGTGGGCTGGGCCGGGCGGAGGGGCAAAACGCAGGTGCTAGCAGGTATCTGGGCTGATCCCGCTAACACTGCGTTTTTGGGAACCCTAAACTGCTGGGGACGCTAGTATAGATCTGATCAGATATTGATCCGTTCAGATACTATACCACTAAGGGAGGTATACGGTGCGTGCGTGGGTGTTAGCGGTACTGGCGCTAACCTGACGCTGCCTGGGGCTGGTGCTTGCCAGTTCACCAAAACGCTACCAAAAAAACTGTTAGCGATCGCAGGGATCAGGCCTGACTCTGCGAACGCTGCAGTTATGCGTTTAGTGTTTTGTAAGTGACAGTGATCGATCGATACTGCACTTGGGTGGGCTGGGCTGGGCTGGGCGGAGGGGCAAAACGCAGGTGCTAGCGGGTATCTGGGCTGATCCCGCTAACACTGCGTTTTCGGGAACCCTAAACTGCTGGGGACGCTAGTATAGATCTGATCGGATCAGATATTGATCCGTTCAGATACTATACCACTAGGGAGGTGTACGGTGCGTGCGTGGGTGTTCGCAGTACTGGCGCTAATCTGACGCTGCCTGGGGCGACGCATATCACCGCCGGGCGATCAGGGGGCTAAACCTTTATTCGGTAATAAACGGCGGGTGCCCTGACACTATAAAAAGTAAACGAACTAACCAGCGTCACCCGTAACAGTTATACAGTGATCAGTGGTGAAAGGGTTAACTAGGGGGCAATCAAGGGGTTAAAACATTTATTAGATAGTATATGGGGGTCCCTGTCGCTATAAAACACTGACGGCGAACCTAAATATTTACGTTCCTAACTAGCGTCACCAGTGACACTAATACAGCGATCAGAAAAATGATCGCTTAGCGACACTGGTGAGGGGGGGTGATCAAGGGGTTAAAACTTTATTGGGGGGGTTAGGGGGGTATCCTAGACCTAAAGGGGGCCTAACACTAACTGCCCTAACACTAACTGTCACAAACTGACACTATGCAGTAATCAGAAAAAAAAAAAAAAAAAATACTGCTAATGTCAGTTTGTGACAGGGGGGGGGGGGGTGATTGGGGGGGGATCGGGGGGCGTTCGGGGGGGGATCGGGGGTGTAAGGTATGCCTGGCATGTTCTACTGTGTGTGTGTGTGTGTTGTGCACTCACTTGTCTTCTCTCCTCGGCACTGGAACGGAAACTGCCAGACCGAGGAGAGATGACATCACATCCTCTGCCTGTGTGAAACGACACACAGGCAGAGGAGGATTCCCATTGGCTGGGAGCGATCGCGAGGGGGGGGCCACGATCGGATGGTCTCCCCCTCGCCTCCCGACGCTCCCAGTCAGATGCCGACCGCCGATGGCACCGGGGGGGGGTCCGTGGTAGTGTCATGGCGTGGGCATGTATGGCTGTCAATGTAACTGGTTCTCTTGTATGTATTGATGATGTGACTGCTGACAAAAGCAGCAGGATGAATTCTGAAGTGTTTCAGGCAATATTATCTGCTAATATTCAGCAAAATGCTTCAGAACTCATTGGACGGCGCTTCACAGTGCAGAGGGACAATGACCTGAAGCATACTGCGAAAGCAACCAAAGAGTTTTTTAAGGGAAAACAGTGGAATGTTATGCAATGGCCAAGTCAATCACCTGACCTAAATCCGATTGAGCATGCATTTCACTTGCTGAAGACAAAACTGAAGGGAAAATGCCCCAATAACAAGCAGGAATTGAAGACAGTTGCAGTAGAGGCCTGGCAGAGCATCACCAGGGATGAAACCCAGCATCTGGTGATGTCTATGCGTTCCAGACTTCAGGCTGTAATTGGCTGCAAAGGATTTGCAACCAAGTATTAAAAAGTGAAAGTTTCATGGATGATTGTTAGTCTGTCCCATTACTTTTGGTCCCTTAAAAAGTGGGAGGCACATATACAAACTAGTGTAATTCCAACATTACATTCAAATCCATTGTGGTGGTGTATAGAGCCAAAAAGATTAGAATTGTGTCGATGTCCCAATATATATATATATATATATATATATATATATATATATATATATATATATATATATATATATATATATATATATATATATATATATATATATATATATATATACATACACACACACACACACACACACACACACACACACACACACACACAGTATCTCACAAAAGTGAGTACACCCCTCACATTTTTATAAATATACATTATATCTTTTCATGTGACAACACTGAAGAAATTACACTTTGCTACAATGTAAACTAGTGAGTGTACAGCTTTTTTAACAGTGTAAATTTGCTGTCTCCTCAAAATAACTCACACAGCCATTAATGTCTAAACCGCTGGCAACAAAAGTGAGTACACGCCTAAGTGAAAATGTACAAATTGGGCCCAATTAGCCATTTTCCCTCCCCGGCGTCATGTGACTTGTTACTAGTAAAAAAATAAATAAATAAAAAAAATGGCATAAAACTATCCCCCATTTTGTAGATGCTATAACTTATGCGCAAACCAAACGCTTATTGTGATTTTTTTTATCAAAAATATGTAGAATACGTATCGGCCTAAATTGAGGGAAAAAATTTTTTTTTACATATTTTTGGGGGATATTTATATTAACAAAAAGTAAAAAAATAGGTGATCAAATACCACCAAAAGAAAGCTCTATTTGTGGGGGAAAAAGGATGTCAAATTTTTTTTGGGAGCCACTTTGCACGACTGCAATTGTAAGTTAAATTGACGCAGTGCCGAATCGCAAAAAGTGCTCTGGTCTTGCCAGCCAAATGGTCCGGGGCTGAAGTGGTTAAAGGGTTAAGGTAACATCTCAACATATGGGTTCATCCTAAAAACAGATACACACAATCTATGCTGTAGGTTTAGCTATAGGATGGAATCTCTGCTATGCATCAACTATTATGATCAGTATCAAACCCCCTCTATACTTACGCCCATCCAGCTGTAGGGAGACACCCATTGCTCTGCTTTGTAAAATCGTATGAAGGATGCATGGTCAATTCCAATTACCTTAACCACTTCCTGACCGGCTCACGACCAGCGGCAGGCACGGGGGGGGGGGGGGGGGCACACCCCCCCCCCCCGTGCCCACCACCACCGATCGGATCCTTCTCCCTGTTAGGTATGGAGATGAGCGAGGGGGAAGATGGCCCCCACACATCTCCATACCACTGTAAGGCGGAAGCGACGTCAAAATGTCTAGCTCTTAAAAAAGGAACTTTTTCAAACGACAGTTTTTTATTGCATTTTTTTTATTGCATTTTTTTACCCCAGATCTCATATTTAACCACTTCAAAACCGGCCACTGTATATAAACGTCCTGTACTTTGGGGGGGATATCTGAATGATGCCTGTAGCTACAGACATCATTCAGATATTATTTTCAGCCGGCGATTCTGTGCACGATAAGAACGATCATAGCGGCAGTTCCGCCGCTTGATCGTTCTTATCGGCAACGGGAGGGGACGCCTCCCCCCCACCCGCCGCCATCCGGTGCCGGATGAGGACGATAGAGATTTCTAGTGACCAGATGGTCACCAGTCATCTCTATGACCGTCGGAGGCCCGGGCGCGATGTTATGACGTCACGCCCGGGTGCCCGGAATTAACCGAAGCCGCGATCGCGGATGTCAGCGTGAGATCGGTAAAACATTTTTTTTATGATCTCATGCTTTCCATCCTGGTGGAGAGATATGGGGTCTTATTGACCCCACATCTCTCTATAAAAAGGATCGGTCACATAGATTCCTATTACAAGGGATGTTTACATTCCTTGTAATAGGAATAAAAGTAATAAAAAAAAAGTGCAAAAAAAAAGTGTAAAAATAAAAAAATTAAGTAAAATAAAAAATAAAATTAAAAAATAAATAAATTTAAAACGCCCCTGTCCCCGGTAGCTCGCGCTCAGAAGCGAACGCACAAGCAAGTCCCGCCCACATATGTAAACGCCGCTCAAACCACACATGTGAGGTATGGCCGCATGCGTTAGAGCGTGTACAACAATTCTAGCACTAGACCTCCTCTGTAACGCTAAACTGGTAACCTGTAAAAAATTTTAAAGCGTCGCCTATGGAAATTTTTAAGTTATGAAGTTGGCGCCATTCCATGATTGTGCGCAATTTTAAAGCGTGACATGTTAGGTATCTATTTACTCGGCGTAACATCATCTTTCACATTATACAAAAAATTTGGGCTAACTTTACTGTTTTGTTATTTTTAAATTCATGAAACCGTTTTTTTTCCCAAAAAAAGGCGTTTGAAAAATTATTGCGCAAATACTGTGAGAGATAAAAAGTTGCAATGAGCGCCATTTTATTCCCTAGGGTGTCTGCTAAAAAAAACATATAAAATGTTTGGGGGTTCTGAGTAATTTTCTAGCAAAAAAATGATGATTTTTACAGGAGGAAGTGCCAGAATAGGCCCGGTATTGAGGTGGTTAAGAGGTCCTGTCAGGCTTTTTTTCTATTACAAGGGATGTTTACATTCCTTGTAATAGGAATAAAAGTGACAATTTTTTTTAAAATACCAAAAAAGAAAAAAAAACTAAATTAACGCGCCCCGTCCTGCCGAGCTCGTGTGCAGAAGCCAACGCATACGTGAGTAGCGCCCGCATATGAAAACTGTGTTCAAACCACACATATGAGGTATAACCGCGATTGTTAGAGCGAGAGCAATAATTCTAGCCCTAGACCTCCTCTAACTCAAAACATGCAACCTGTGGAATTTTTTAACCTCGCCTATGGAGATTTTTAAGGGTAAACGCTTGTCGCCATTCCACGAGCGGGCGCAATTTTGAAGCGTGACATGTTGGGTACCAATTTACTCGGCGTAACAATATTAAAAAAAAAAAAAATTGGGGTAACTTTACTGTTGTCTTATTTTTTAATGCAAAAAAAGTGTATTTTTTTCCAAAAAATAAAAAAAAGGGCGCTTGTAAGACCGCTGCGCAAATACAGTATGACAAAGTATTGCAACGACCGCCATTTTATCCTCTAGTGTGTGTGTATATATATATATATATATATATATATATATATATATATATATATATATATATATATATATATATATATATATATATTGGATATAATTAAAAAACTATTTATTGCACGTAGATTAAAGCCCAACAATGTCCATAGGGCTATAGATGTTAATGTGGACAGCAGTAGCAACAATTATAACTATACAATGGATGAAAAAAAGGTTTAAAAACCTGTACCTATGATCTTGAAAGGGAGGGGTTAACTGCTCTCAGGAAGTTCACCGTTCACTGATGAAAAAGGTCATCCTGAGGTGTGTGGAGACAATCTGGCTCCAATCTGAAGGAGTGGGGTGATGGAGAACTCCGCCTGCTGACACAGGATCGATGGGTGTGCAGATGGAAAGCGGAGGGAACTCCCACCGGCTGCAGCGGTGGTCAGAGCTCATCTTTATGATCCCCAAGCACAGCTTCTAATTCTGGTGGCGTGTGGGCATCTGGGTTGAGCCCCCACTCTGATATAGACATCTAAATCACTGGAAAGTGGACTATATTTGTTCGATGTTGATACAGTTAAGGTAGATGATCTAAGGTTGCTACTACAACATGGCTCTAATGTTACTATTGGATCCAGGAGTAGGAGATCCTTATTCAGAGGTGGGATGGGGGGGGTCTGGACAGATATAGATGGTTGCCATGTACACATTTTAGGAACCAAACCACCAACCTGCTCTGAAGTCTATACTGGAGTTATACTACTGTAAGGACTTGGATTTGTATTTTTTTGTTGTTTATATTTATTTTGTTATTATGTTTATTTTTGTCCTTGCTTTTACTTTGAGCACTGTTCTTTGTTTTAGTCAAAGGTGGACCTCAGTGAATATTGACATCCTGCTCAATGATGTGTTGGCTGGGAGGCCCTGTGTGGGGCGTTTTCAGTCAAAAACCAGCCCAGTTTTATAATCTAATATCTTTCAAATTTATTCGTTTTATTCAAAATTAGTTCATCCTTTTTTCACGTTATTATCCTGAACTTGCATCCATTTTGAGAAAAAAAAAGACAAGAGGAACTAAAGGCTTGAGCGACCTCAGTCTTCCCTAGTACAAAATAGTCTTCCCAAGTTTTCTCATAGTAAAAAACTACCAGACCAACTATTACGGAAGATCAAAACTTGTGGCTTATTCCCCCCCTCCTGAGGTCTCTATATGGTGCGCCAGTGCTCCCAGCGTCCTCGCCAAATACAGAGCCTCATGCCCAGATATGTTCCATAAGTCCTCATAAAAAAACAATGGAAACCAGGTGCCTCCACTCAGCATATCGTATTTATCGGCGTATAACACACACTTTTTTCCCCCTGAAAATAGGGGGCAAATCACGGGTGCGTGTTATACGGCGATAGTGAACCTCGGAGGGGAACGAGCGCCGTCTGCATTCACCGAGCCATCATCTCCTGTTTACTCGGCTCTCACGTAACACACAGTCCCTGTCTAACACCGGAGCTGGTCCAATGCCGATGGCGGAGGTGGGACTGTGTGTGTGTGACTGCCAAGTGAGAGCTGAGTAAACAGATGATGGATCGGTGATTTCCTGCACTGTTCAGGCTGCATTGATAAAAGATGGCGAGGCTGCAGATGAGCAATAATGAGGCTGCATTGATAGGCACTGACCCTTATTTTAATTCAAAGTTGTTCATTTAAAAAATACATTTTTTTTCCCTGAAACTTCCCTCTTAAAATGAAGGTGCGTGTTATACGCCAATAAGGTATAATATATATATATATATATATATATATATATATATATATATATATATATATATATATATATATATATATATATATATATATATATATATATATATACCTAGAAGTAGGATTAGGAGGGAAGTTTAAGGAAAATAAATAAACTTATCTGCAGCCTTGCCCATCACTGAAAAATGATCAGTGTCCATCTGCAGTCTTGCCCAAGTGTCATTTGCAGCATGATCATTTAAATTACCGCCGCCGAGATAGACAGAGTCGGATGTCCTGTGTACTCGGCTCGTCTCGCAGTCCCGCCCCTTGGCCTGGCTCCTACGATGGACACAACACCGGTCCAATGGCGAGACTGGGTGTGACTGTGAGCAGAGCCAAGTACACTCAGCTCGGTCTATTTTGGCGGCACTCATTCCCTCCAGCCCCTCCGAGGCAGCGGTTCGGCGTATAAGATGCACCCACGATTCTACCCTGATCTTAAGGGGAAAGTGCGTGTTATACGTCGATAAATGCGGTAAATCTTTTATATTAAAGTGGAGTTCCACCCAAAAAAACAAAAATACCTGAAAAATTCTAAAAAACAAACAAAAAACAAAAAACATTTGGATTTTTTTTTTTTTTTTTTTACTTACCTCTAAATGCCTGTTGCTAGGTGGTCCCTCGTAGTCTGCCTCCTCCTGGTGACATCACTTCCCCCTCGGCACAGGAAGGGCTCGGCTCTGCTCCCTCCCGTCAATCATCTGGGACCCATTACAGGTCCCAGGTGATTGAGCGGCCAATCACGGCGCTGCTCGCGCATGCGCAATGGGTGCCAGGCTGTGAAGCCACAGCCCGGCGCCCAGAGTTGAAATGCCGGCGCCGACGAGCGGAGGGGGGGGACGAGCAGGGCTTCGATCGCCCACATTGCTGGACCCTGGGACAGGTAAGTGTCCAATTAAAAGTCAGCAGCTGCAGTATTTGTAGCTGCTGACTTAAAAAAAAAAAAAAAAAAATTAATGGACCCCCTGGGTGGAACTCCTCTTTAACCAGCCATTTTTTGAGATACGGCACTGGGTCGCTTTAACCGACAATTGCGCGGTCGTGTGATGTTGTATCCAAACAAAATTGATTTCCCCCCACAAATAGCGCTTTTTTTTGGTTGTATCTGATCACGTCCTGCGGTTTTTATTTTTTGCGCGATAAACAAAAAAAAGCAACAATTTTGAAAAAAACAATATTTTGTACTTTTTGCTATAATAAATATCCCAAAAAATTAAAGAAAAACAAACAAAAGGCCGATATGTATTCTTCTACATATTTTTGGTTTAAAAAAAAAAAAAAAAAAAAAAAAAAAAAAAATCGCAATAAGTGTATATTGATTGGTTTGCGTAAAAGTTATAGCATCTACAAAATAGGGGATAGATTTATGCCATATTTAATTTTTTTTTACTAGTAATGGCGGTGATCAGCAATTATCGTGACTGCGACATTGCGGCAGACAGATCGGACACTTTTTTGGGACCACTGATATTTATACAGCGATCAGAGCTAAAAATAGCCACTGATTACTGTATAAATGTCATTGGCAGGAAAGGGGTTAACACTCGGGGGCGATCAAGGGGTAAACTGTGTTCCCTAGGTGTGTTCTAACTGGAGGGGGGGGGGTGACCGATCGGTGTTCATACTTAGTATGAACACACAGTTTGTCTCCTCTCCCCTGAGAGAATTTTTTTTTTTTTTTTTAAACATGTTATAATTATTCAATAAGTGACAAACAGGCCACCAGCACTAAAGATCACAGATCGCAAAGCCTTACCAGAAGTTGTATTACAGCCTTGGGAAAGATTGTATTGAGCAGAATCTACATGCACGGTCATAGTGAAGCTGGGCAATACTGCATCGCTAGCGCCAGTAGTGCCACAGGAGGCATTAGACCCATTGCTAGGATTAACAGCATTGGTACTGTCTGTATCCAGAATATCCATCTGTGTTACAATACCAGTTGCTGAATTCATCTTTAATAAGCAATCTTCATTTACAAGTCTTAGGGATAGCGATTCACTTATTTCAGAAACAGGGGAGGAATTATCCATAATTGTGTTCAGAGTGTCTTTATCAATATCTTGCAAATAATCACAACCAGAAATTGGCTTCTCTTTTTCTACAACCCCTAACGGTGAAGAGACTGGTCTTACATCATTAAAATTAGTCATTTTAGCATTGCTAGTTGCATCGTTTACATTATGTGCTATATGAGAAAAGTTAGCAGGGTTCCCAACAAGCGTTTCAACAGAAGCTGAATTCTCACAAGGCTTACTGCATTCTTCCCACTTTCCCTCTAAAGATTGTCCAGTTTTTAGTCCAGAGTCTTCAGGTAAAACCTCTGTGAAAGTGTTAAACTCATTAGGAGAAGGGTTTTGGGACTGATGTTTTTCCATTTCAGATGAGGTGTTATTTTGAGCGATACAGTTCTCTGGCGAAACAAATTTAGTATGTTGCCGTTGGACATTTTCTTTTGTTAGAACAGGAGATTCGTTAAAGGTCTCAATTTTGGAGGGATTTTTTAATTTATTAAGAGTGGCAATTTGCTGTCGACAGCTTGCAGTCATTGTTTTTCTTGCCCTGAAGATCTTTTTCACGGTTCCATTTGTACTGGCTACAGTCAAAGCGGATGTCTGCAAAATATTAAACAAATTAATTATTTCTGAGCTTAAAATAATAAACAAAATCCAATGAAAGTCCACACTAGGTGAGCTTTATAATAAAACATACTTGCCACCGTTCCCTCACATTCACTATTACATATGCCTTCACAAAGGCATTATATGAGCAGCATGTACAGCAAGATTTTGCAAGCATCTTTCTTGAAGCCTTTAACCGCTTGCAGACTGCTCACTGTATATATAGGGCAGCCCGGGTGCGCAAAATCACGTACCTGTACGTGATTTTGTGCATGTGGTGTAGGGGGGCGCGTGCACGCACTGCCCCCACTAGGATTGGGCACAGCGGGAGCCAATCAACAGGTCCGGCGGCCGCCGCGACCCACCATTCGTTCACAGGAGACACGGAGCAGCGGTGTGCCCATGTAAACAAGGCACACTGCTGATCTGCATATGTAATAGGACAGGGTGGTCCAGAGAGATTCAGTAAAGAGGAATAACAACCGGTAATAGCAAAAATACAAAATTTCTTTAGAGAAAGACCATGTATAAGTTTAGAAAAATGATTATACCGCCACCATTTCCAATTAAAATCTGACAACGTTGTCAAGGCACAGGTACCTATAGTATCTCACAAAAGTGAGAACACCCCTCACATTTTTGTAAATATTTTATTAGATCTTTTCATGTGACAACACTTGAAGAAATTACACTTTGCTACAATGTAAAGTAGTGAGTGTACAGCTTGTATAACAGTGTAAATTTAACCACTTCAGCCCCGGAAGGATTTACACCCTTACTGACCAGAGCACTTTTTACAATTTGGCACTGCGTTAATTTAACTGCTAATTGCGCAGTCATGCAATGCTGTACCCAAACAAAATTTGCGTCCTTTTTTTCCCACAAATAGAGCTTTCTTTTGATGGTATTTGATCACCTCTGCAGTTTTTATTTTTTGCGCTATAAACGGAAAGAGACAGAATATTTTGAAAATAAACAATATCTTCTACTTTTTGTTATTAAAAAAATTCAATAAACTCAATTTCAGTCATACATTTAGTCCAAAATGTATTCAGCCACATGTCTTTGGTAAAAAAAAAAATGTCAATAAGTAAATTTATTGGTTTGCGCAAAAGTTATAGCGTCTACAAACTAGGGTACATCTTCTGGAATTTACACAGCTTTTAGTTTATGACTGCCCATCTCATTTCTTGAGGTGCTAAAATGGCAGGGCAGTACAACCCCCCCCCCCCCAAAATGACCCCATTTTGGAAAGTAGACACCCCAAGGAAATTGCTGAGAGGCATGTTGAGCCCATTGAATATTAATTTTTTTGTCCCAAGTGATTGAATAATGACAAAAAATAAAAATTTACAAAAAGTTGTCACTAAATGATAATTGCTCACACAGGGGCATATGTGGAATTGCACCCCAAAATACATTTAGCTGCTTCTCCTGAGTATGGGGATACCACACGTGTAGGACTTTTTGGGAGCCTAGCCACGTACGGGGCCCCGAAAACCAAGCACCGCCTTCAGGATTTCTAAGGGCGTACATTTTTTATTTCACTCCTAACAGTTTTGAAGGCCATAGAATGCCAGGACAGTTCAACCCCCCCAAATGACCCCATTTTGGAAAGTAGACACCCCAAGCTATTTGCTGAGAGGCATGTTGAGTCCATGGAATATTTTATTTTGCCACAAGTTGCGGGAAAATTACAAACTTTTTTTTTTTTTTTTTTGCACAAAGTTGTCACTAAATGATATATTGCTCAAACATGCCATGGGCATATGTGGAATCACACCCCAAAATACATTCTGCTGCTTCTCCTGAGTATGGGGATATCACGTGTGGGACTTTTTGGGAGCCAAAAACCAAGCACCACCTTCAGGATTTCTAAGGGCGTAAATTTTTGATTTCACTCCTCACTACCTATCACAGTTTCGAAGGCCATGAAATGCCAAGATGGCACAAAACCCCCCCAAATGACCCCATTTTGGAAAGTAGACACCCCAAGCTATTTGCCGAGAGGCATGGTGAGTATTTTGCAGCTCTCATTTGTTTTTGAAAAATGAAAAATGAAGAAGAAAAATGTATTTTTTTTTCTTTTTTCAATTCTCAAAACTTTGTGACAAAAAGTGAGGTCTGCAAAATACTCCCCATACCTCTCAGCAAATTGCTCGGGGTGTCTACTTTCCAAAATGGGGTCATTTGGGGGGGTTGTGCCATCTGGGCATTCCATGGCCTCCGAAACTGTGATCAGCAGTGAGGAGTGAAATCAAAAATTTACACCCTTAAGGCAGGGCTCGGTTTTTGGGGTCCCGTATGCGGCTAGGCTCCCAAAAAGTCTCACACATGTGGTATCCTCGTACTCAGGAGAAGCAACAGAATGTATTTTGGGGTGTAATTTCCCATGGCATGTTTGAGCAATATATCATTTAGTGACAACTTTGTGCAAAAAAAAATAAAATAAATTTGTCTTTTTCCCGCAACTTGTGTCACAATATAAAATATTCCATGGACTCGACATGCCTCTCAGTAAATAGCTTGGGGTGTCTACTTTCCAAAATGGGGTCATGGAGGGGGGGGGGGGTTGAACTGTCCTGGCATTTTATGCACAACATTTAGAAGCTTATGTCACACATCACCCACTCTTCTAACCACTTGAAGACAAAGCCCTTTCTGACACTATTTGTTTACATGAAAAAATATATTTTTTTTTTTTGGAAGAAAATTACTTTGAACCCCCAAACATTATAGATTTTTTTAAAGCAAAGGCCCTACAGATTAAAATGGTGGGTGTTTCTTTTTTTTTTTTTTTCACAGTATTTGCGCAGCAATTTTTCAAATGCATTTTTTGGGGAAAACACACTTTTTTAAAAATTTTAATGCACTAAAACACACTATATTGCCCAAATGTTTGATGAAATACTTGACATGCTTTAAAATTGCAAACAAACGTGCAGTGGCGACAAACTACATACATTTTTAAAAGCCTTTACAGGTTACCACTTTAGATTTACAGAGGAGGTCTACTGCTAAAATTACTGCCCTCGATCCGACCTTCGCGGTAATACCTCACATGCATGGTGCAATTGCTGTTTACATTTGACGCCAGACCAACGATTGCGTTCACCTTTGCGCGAGAGCAGGGACAGGGGTGCTTTTTTTTTTTTTTTTTTTTATTTATTTTTTTTTTTTTTTGCTTTTTATATCCTTTTTATTAAACTGTTCCTTTCATTTTTTTTTTCATCATTTTTATTGTTATGTCAGGGAATGTAAATATCCCCTAAGATAGCAATAGGTAGTGACAGGTACTTTTTTTTTGAAAAAAATGGGGCCTATTAGACCCTAGATCTCTCCTCTGCCCTCAAAGCATCTGACCACACCAAGATCAGTGTGATAAAATGCTTTCCCAATTTCCCAATGGCGCTGTTTACATCCGGCAAAATCTAAGTCATGAAATGCTCGTAGCTTCCGGTTTCTTAGGCCATAGAGATGATTGGAGCCATTCTGGTCTCTGATCAGCTCTACGGTCAGCTGGCAGAATCACCGGCCGCATTCTCAGCTTCCCTGTTGGGACAGGAGAGCCAGAGAAAAACATGGAAAACGGTGAAAGGGGGGGGGGGGGGGCATTCCCTCCCACTGCTTGTAAAAGCAGTCTAGAGGCTAATTAGCCCCTAGGATTGCTTTTATATGAAAGCCGACCGCATCATTCTGGTATAACCACTCAAAGTTCAGCAACGTCCTTGTTGGGCATATATTGTAATGTTTTTTTTCATGCAGCCTGTGGGCTGAACGAAAAAAAGATTGGTGGGTATGCCCACCATTAGAATACCTCCCTTCATCCACCCACTTCTAATGATGGGCATACATGCACCATTTATATATGCCGAAGCATGGGGGCATCCGCCCCAAAAGTTAGGAGCAAATCGCTCCTCCGCCCCTATGCTTCGGCATATATCACCTCCGCTGGAGTCACGGCTTTATATATCGTGGGAGCAAACGCTGTTGCTGTCAAGATAAATAAATCTGCGCTGCAGCTGAATGGCTTACCTGAAGACAAAAAAAAAAATGGTTAACAATAAAACACAGTAAACGGTAAAGTATAAAAAAATTTCATACCTGAAAAGCAAACGTGATAAAACATAACAATAAAACATTGCAGAATAGAATACAGTAAAAAAGAGCGAGAGAGCGAGAATAAAAACGACAACTGTTTTTTTTTTTTTTATTTTATAAATTTTTTTTTACACTTTTTTTTGTAACTAACTTTTATAACTGTAACCGGTTCCAGGTTCGGGTCTCTCAAAATGCGATGGCATCTTAGGAGACCCTGTGAAAGTGTGCATAGTCTGTGCAATGCTCTGTACCCTACGCTAATACTCAACTAGTATATGGTAGCGTTCAAAACATTCACCAATGCAAAGACCAGGATTGTCAGGACAGGAGGGACAATAATAGCGGGTGTCACGCCTATATCCGCGCTTGCTGCAGACATGACATCTTTTTTGGGGGGGGTTCGTTGGGTAGGGGTACTCGGGAGGACATAAAGAAAATGCCTCTCATGCAGCCGACTGCATTTGGTTGGGGATGTGAATGGGGGAAGTACGGTTGCTGCAGAAGTGGTGGGTTCCCAATTAGGATTGGCGAATGCAGCAGGAAGGGCATTATGGGCACGACGGACCTGTGTTTGTCTTCTTCTTGGTGCCAGCAGGACACTACTTGTGCTTGCCACCTCACCAGCTTGAACTGCAATTATGGGACTCGCCACGTCACCAAGTGTTACTTCAGTGCTGGTCTTACTATGACCGGGGTGTACTAGGCAGCTGGTGCTTGCCAGTTCACCAAAACGCTACCAAAAAAAACTGTTAGCGATTGCAGGGATCAGGCCTGACTCTGCGAACGCTGCAGTTATGCATTTAGTGTTTTGTAAGTGACAGTGATCGATCGATACTGCACTTGGGTGAGCTGGGCAGGGGGGGCAAAACGCAGGTGCTAGCAGGTATCTGGGCTGATCCCGCTAACACTGCATTTTTGGGAACCCTAAACTGCTGGGGACGGATATTCATCCATTCAGATACTATAGCACCAAGGGAGGTGTATGGTGCGTGCGTGGGTTTTAGCGGTACTGGCGCTAACCTGACGCTGCCTGTGGCGACGCAGACCCCATCTGACCCTAAAACCTAACATATCACTGCCGGGCGATCAGGGGGCTAAACCTTTATTAGGTAATAAACGGTGGGTGCCCTGACACTATAAAAAATAAACTAACCAGCGTCACCCGTAACAGTTATACGGTGATCACTGGTGAATGGGTTAACTAGGGGGCAATCAAGGGGTTAAAACCTTTATTAGGTAGTATATGGGGGTCCCTGACGCTATAAAAACGCTGACAGCGAACCTATATATTTACCTCCCTAACTAGCGTCACTAGTGACACTAATACAGCGATCAGAAAAACGATCGCTTAGTGACACTGGCGACGGGGGGTGATCAAGGGGTTAAAACTTGATTGGGGGGTACCCTAAACCTAAAGGGGACTAACACTAACTGCCCTACCACTTCTGTCACAAACTGACACCAATGCAGTAATCAGAAAAAAAAAAACTGCTACTGGTGTCACTGTGACAGGGGTGGGGGGTGATCAGGGGGTGTAAAGTGTGCCTAATGTGTTTTCCTGTAAGTGTATGTGTTGTGCACTTACTCAGATGTCTTCTCTCCTCGGCGCCATAACGGAAAATACCGAGCAGAGTAGGAGTGTTGAAATTAATCTTAGCATCGATGCATCGCAATTCGACCACCCACGATGCGGCATCGATGCTACGACTTGCATAAATCGATTATATGATGATGTCACAAGCGCCGCTATATGCCCGATGAACTGAAAGCAGCTGAAGGAGACGCGGGCATCAGCTCCGCCTCTTTTCCCGCCCCCGAATAGAAAGCAGCCGAAGGAGCCGTGGGCATCAGATGAATAGAAAGCAGCCGCTGGCTTTAGCCACGCCTCTTTTCCCGCCCCCCCTGCTGACGGCATCCCCAGCGTCAACGTGCAAGACACGTGGAGCGAGTGTCTGTCCCCATGACAGACACTCATGAACCGACCCTGCAGTGCCTTCCTCCTCGGCTCACCTCACACTGTGTGCAGTGTGCACACACAGGCTGCCTCAGTCCTCCTTACAACAGGCTGCTGTGGGAGATCCGAGATGCCAGACAGCCGCGGTTGTCCTCCAGTCCCCCTCACAGGCTGCTGGAGAGTCATCATCATCAGGTACTTGGGGGATGCACATTGCACACTGGCAGCATTTGATGAGGCACAGTAGCGGCAATTTATGGGCACAGTGGCGGCAATTTATGGGCACAGTGGCTGCAATTGAGTTTTTTTTTCAGTTTGCCGACGCCCCCCCAAAAAATTTTGAGCACCAGCCGCCACGGACTACTAGCAATAATATAACATATTATATATTGTATATCTGATGCACCATTATGTGGACTGCAAGTTTGCCAGATTATGAAAACATTAAAGTGACCAATGAGCATGACCATGCCATTTCAACATTAATTAT
Organism: Lithobates clamitans; assembly: GCA_037952925.1. Classification (NCBI taxonomy): domain Eukaryota; kingdom Metazoa; phylum Chordata; class Amphibia; order Anura; family Ranidae; genus Lithobates; species Lithobates clamitans. The sequence continues at coordinate 6,498,570 of JBBGZY010000025.1, read as the reverse complement.
GGTTTATGTATGTCTTATTGTCTTAGTGATTGATTCACATCACAGCTTCATTGATTTGAAATTGATACTTTTTTTGGTATGATTTTTGGTTTTGCTCATCACTGCTCCACACATGCAGCCATGCATTGCATGTGTGGGGCAGTAATGAGCAAAACCACAAATCATACAAAAAAATAAGGTATTAATGAAGTTGTGATGTGAATCAATCAATAAGACATACATAAACCATAATTTATGAAATGGCATACATTGTCGTTTAGGGGACATTGTCCGCAGTCTCTGTCCATCTCTTGTATCATGTCTGCAGTCTCTGATCCTCTCGTAGTATTTTGGGGTCAGTCTGGAGCTCTACTTTAAGTTGTCTGCTGTGTTTACACTTTGCTACATGCAGAGAGTTATTTATTTATTTTTTAAAGAACAGATAGAATTAAAAAAAAGGAGTTCTTCTGACTGTTTTAATTTTTTGGATGAAAACCGTGCGCAGTAATCGTGATGCATCGCGGAATCGAAGACATGATAATCGTAATCGAATCGTGAGGCCAGTGAAGATGCGCACCCCTAGAGCCGAGGAGAGATTACATCACTTCCTCTGCCGCTGTTTACTATACAGCAGCAGAGGAAGATTCTCATTCGTTGGGAGCGATCGCGAGGGGGTGGCCACGAATGAGTGGTCTCCCCCTCAGCCTGGATCGCTCCCCTAACGATGCCGACCGCCTCGGGAGGCAGATCACCTTCCAGGTACGTGATTTTGCCTGCCCATGCCATTCTGCGGTAGTATATCTGCGTTAGGTGGTTAATCTCCCCCTCAATCTCCCCCTCAAAAAAACAACACAGACATTAAAAAAAAGGGAGAAGTCCAGCCCAAGCTAGTTTGGCTGGGCTTCTCCTATGGTTCACAGGAGGGCAAGTAGTTTTGCACTCCTGTAACCCATCTTCAGCAGAGAGCGGACTAAAATCCGCTCTCTGCTGACATCACAGAAATCAGTCCATGCACCGCGTCATCGCGACAATAAAGTCTGGATCCACCAGGTGCCTGGATGGATGCCCGTCTCAGTGAGCCGCTGAGAGACAGATGGCCGCCCACGCAGCTCAGCGTTCCAGTGAGCGCAGAGGGGCAGAGCAGAGAGCTGCTGACTGACAGTCTACAGCTCTCTGCTAGGAGAGCCGAGAGAACCAAGACATCAGTGATGTTCGATCGCTCGGATCTCATTGCAGAGGCGCCGGGGGGACAAATGCAGAATCGGGCCGATGCTGCATCCACCTAGGCAAGTATGATTCCGAAAAAAAAAAAAAAAAAAAAGGACCCTGATCAAAAAGTTTACATACCCTGGTGATTTTTTCCTGATAACATGCACACAATTTAACACAAAGGGGTTTGAATGGCTATTAAAAAAAAGGTAACCATCCTCACCTGTGACCAGTTTGCGTGTGTGTGTGTGTGTGTAATTATATATATTTTCAATGAGTTTCTAGACTCCTGACAGACCCTTGCATCTTTCATCCAGTGCTGCACTGATGTTTCTGGATTCTGAGTCATGGGGAAAGCAAAATAATTGTCAAAGGATCTGCAAGAATAATTAGTTGAGATGTATAAAACAGGAAAGGGATATATAAAAAGATATCCAATGAATTGAGAATGCCAATCAGCAGTGTTCAATTCTAATCAAGACGTGGAAAAAGAGGGGTTCTGTTGAAACCAAACCATGGTCAGGTAGACCAACTAAAATTTCAGCCACAACTGCCAGTAAAACTGTTCGGGATGCAAAGAAATACCCACAAATAACTTCAGGTGAAATACAGGACTCTGAAAACGTGGTGTGGCCGTTTTGAGATGCACAATAAGGAAGCAGAAAGATGGGCTGCATGGTCGAGTCATCAAAAGAAAGCTATTACTACGCAAATGCCACAAAGTATCCCGCTTACAATATGCCAAACAGCAGAGACACACCTCAAACCTTCTGGCACAGAGTAATTTGGAGTGATGAGACCAAAATTGAGCTTTTTGGCCGCAACCATATACGCTACATTTGGAGAGGTGTCAACAAGGCCTATTATGAAAGGTACAGGAGGTGGAACGCTGATGTTTTGGGGATGTGTGAGCTACAAAAGGCACAGGAAATTTGGTCAAAATTGTTGGCAAGATGAATGCAGCAGGTTATTAAAAAAATATTGGAGGAACACTTGCATACATCAGCCAGGAAGCTGCTCATGGGACGTACGTGGACATTCCAACACGACAATGATCCAAAACACAAGGCCAAGTCGATCTGTCATTGGCTACAGCCGAAGGTTCTGGCCATCTCAGTTTCATGACCTCAATTATCATTGAGCCACTCTGGGGAGATCTCAAACGTGTAGTTCATAAGTTCATGCAAGAGTGCCCAAGAATTTACAGGAACTGGAGGCTTTTTGCCAAAAGGAACAGGCAGCTTTACCATCTGAGAAGATAAAGAGCCTCATCCACATGAGTGAAAGAAAAGTTTGTGTTCTTCATATTCTCTGAAAAATGGCCAAGAAATCATAAGTTTACATACCCTGGCAGAATTTATGAGCATAACTAATTATAGTTACATAGTTACATAGTAGGTGAGGTTGAAAAAAGACACAAGTCCATCAAGTCCAACCTATGTGTGTGATTATGTGTCAGTATTACATTACATATCCCTGTATATTGCGGTCATTCAGGTGATTATCTAATAGTTTCTTGAAGCTATCAATGCTCCCCGCTGAGACCACCGCCTGTGGAAGGGAATTCCACATCCTTGCCGCTCTTACAGTAAAGAACCCTCTACGTAGTTTAAGGTTAAACCTCTTTTCTTCTAATTGTAATGAGTGGCCACGAGTCTTATTAAACTCTCTTCTGCGAAAAAGTTTTATCCCTATTGTGGGGTCACCAGTACAGTATTTGTAAATTGAAATCATATCCCCTCTCAAGCGTCTCTTCTCCAGAGAGAATAAGTTCAGTGCTCGCAACCTTTCCTCATAACTAAGATCCTCCAGACCCTTTATTAGCTTTGTTGCCCTTCTTTGTACTCGCTCCATTTCCAGTACGTCCCTCCTGAGGACTGGTGCCCAGAACTGGACAGCATACTCCAGGTTCGGCCGGACCAGAGTCTTGTAGAGCGGGAGAATTATCGTTTTATCTCTGCAGTTGATCCCCCTTTTAATGCATGCCAATATTCTGTTTGCTTTATTAGCAGCAGCTTGGCATTGCATGCCGTTGCTGAGCCTATCATCCACTAGGACCCCCAAGTCTTTTTCCATCCTAGATTCCCCCAGAGGTTCTCCACCCAGTGTATAGATTGCATTCATATTTTTGGCACCCAAATGCATTATTTTACATTTTTCTACATTGAACCTCATTTGCCATGTAGTCGCCCACCCCATTAATTTGTTCAGGTCTTTTTGCAAGATTTCCACATCCTGCGGAGAAGTTATTGCCCTGCTTAGCTTAGTATCGTCTGCAAATACAGAGATGGAACTGTTTATCCCATCCTCCAGGTCATTTATGAACAAATTAAATAGGATTGGTCCCAGCACAGAACCCTGGGGGACCCCACTACCCACCCCTGACCATTCTGAGTACTCCCCATTTATCACCACCCTCTGAACACGCCCTTGTAGCCAATTTTCAATCCATGTACTCACCCTATGGTCCATGCCAACAGACCTTATTTTGTACAGTAAACGTTTATGGGGAACTGTGTCAAATGCTTTTGCAAAATCCAGATACACCACGTCTACGGGCCTTCCTTTATCTAGATGGCAACTCACCTCCTCATAGAAGGTTAATAGATTGGTTTGGCAAGAACGATTCTTCATGAATCCATGCTGATTACTGCTAATGATATCATTCTTATTACTAAAATCTTGTATATAGTCCCTTATCATCCCCTCCAAGAGTTTACATACTATTGATGTTAGGCTAACTGGTCTGTAATTCCCAGGGATGTTTTTTGGGCCCTTTTTAAATATTGGTGCTACATTGGCTTTTCTCCAATCAGCTGGTACCATTCCAGTCAATAGACTGTCTGTAAAAATTAGGAACAACGGTCTGGCAATCACCTGACTGAGTTCCCTAAGTACCCTCGGATGCAAGCCATCTGGTCCCGGTGATTTATTAATGTTAAGTTTCTCAAGTCTAATTTTAATTCCGTCCTCTGTTAACCATGTAGGTGCTTCCTGTGTTGTGTCATGAGGATAAACACTGCAGTTTTGGTTACTGAAGCCCCCCGATTCACTCGTGAAGACTGAGGAGAAGAATAAATTCAATACCTCTGCCATCTCCCCATCCTTTGTAACCAGATGTCCTTCCTCATTCTTTATGGGGCCAATATGGTCTGTCCTCCCTTTTTTACTGTTTACATACTTAAAGAATTTCTTGGGATTTTTTTTGCTCTCCTCCGCTATGTGTCTTTCATGTTCTATCTTAGCCATCCTAATTGCACCCTTACATTTCTTATTGCATTCTTTATAAATTCTGAATGCTGTGGATGATCCCTCAACCTTGTATTTTTTGAAGGCCTTCTCCTTTGCTTTTATATGCATTTTTACATTGGAGTTAAGCCATCCAGGATGTTTGTTCGCTCTTTTAAATTTATTACCCAATGGGATACATTGGCTAATGCCCTTATTTAATATGCTCTTAAAGCAAACCCATCTCTCCTCTGTATTCTTTGTTCCTAATATTTTGTCCCAATTTATGCCTTTTAGCAAGGTTTGTAGTTTAGGGAAGTTGGCTCTTTTGAAATTCAGTGTCTTTGTGTTCCCTTCATGTCTCCTATTTGTGTGATTTATACTGAAACTAATTGACCTGTGATCGCTGTTACCTAAATTGCCCCGTATTTCCACATCTGTTATCAGGTCTGTATTGTTGGTAATCAGTAGATCTAGTAATGTTTTATTTCTAGTTGGTGCGTCTACCATCTGACCCATAAAATTGTCCTGCAAGACATTAAGGAACCGGCGAGCCTTAAATGAATGCGCGGTTCCCTCCGCCCAGTCTATGTCTGGATAATTAAAATCCCCCATTACGATAACACTTCCCATCCTTGCTGCTAATCCAATTTGTGATAGGAGATCCGTCTCCACTTCCTCCCTCAGGTTAGGGGGCCTATAGCATACTCCCAGTATTATTTTCCCCTTAGCTTCATCCCTTTGGAGCTCTACCCATAAAGATTCCACCTCCTCCCTAGCCCCCTCAGTGATGTCATCTCTCACATTTACTTGTACATTATTCTTGATATATAGGCATACCCCTCCCCCTTTTTTACCCTCTCTATCCTTGCGGTATAGGGTATACCCTTGAATGTTTGCCAGCCAATCATGAGAGCTGTTGAACCAGGTCTCTGAAATTCCCACAAAATCCAAATCCTCCTCGTACAACAGTATCTCTAGTTCACCCATCTTGTCCGCCAGGCTCCTGGCATTGGTGAACATGCCACATAGTTTAGACCGGTCGCATATTGTCCTCGTATTGGGTGTTTCAAGATTGCAACTTGGACTTGCTACTATACTCACCTTGTGTTTTTGTGCTTTGGTTAACCTACCACTAATGCCCCCAATACTACCCTCTGGAATATCTTCCGCGCTGGCTATCACTGTCTCTGGACCCTCCCCCCCTTCGCCTAGTTTAAAAACCCCTCTAACTTTTTGGCCATCTTCATTCCCAGCAGATCTGCACCCTCCTCATTTAGGTGCAGTCCGTCCCTTCTATAGTACCGGTTACCGACTGAGAAGTCGGCCCAGTCCTCCAGGAACCCAAACCCCTCCTTACTACACCAGCTCTTCAGCCACTTGTTTACTTCCCTAATCTCCCTCTGCCTCTCTGGTGTGGCTCGATGTACCGGTAGTATTCCTGAGAACACTACCTTGGAGGTCCTTTTCCTCAATTTAGCTCCTAAGTCCCTAAAATCGTTCTTTAGGACACTCCATCTGCCTCTGACTTTGTCATTGGTGCCAACGTGCACCATGACAGCCGAGTCTTCCCCAGCCCCTCCCAGTAATCTGTCCACAAGATCCGTGATGTGCCGAACCCGAGCGCCCGGTAGACAACATACTGTTCGGCGCTTCAGGTCTTGGTTACAGATTGCCCTCTCTGTCCTTCTAAGAATTGAGTCCCCTACCACCAGAATCTGTCTTTCCTTTCCCTTTGCTGTCCCCCCACTCTCACTGGAGGAGTTCTTCCCCCGGCAGCTAGGAGAGTCCCTCATCTCCAGCAGTGCTGGTCCCTGACTGGTTACACCAATGTCACTCAATGGAGCGTACTTATTGGGATGCTCCAGTCCTGGATCGGCCTCCCTGGCACTTCCCCCTCTACCCCTCCTGACTGTCACCCATCTACTCTTTGCTAGTGCCTGCACCTCTTTGTCTCCACCCGCCTCTGTGCTGGCCCCTGCCGGCACCTGCCGTGTACGTTCCTGGCTCACCTTTAGTATGGAGGGACTTCTCAGTGCTGACAGTTGCTTCCCTAGATTCAGAACCTGGGCTTCCAGGGAAACAATGTGCTTACATTTTGCACAGCAGTATTCGCCCTCGATCGGATGATCAAGGAACGCATACATGCGGCAAGATGTACAAAGAGTCGCCTCTCCACACCCGCCGGGCATCGTACCTATTAAATTTAGTGAGGATTTGGGGATTTTACCCTGTCCAAATTACCTAACAACTAGCTTCCTGGCACTAATACTCAAGACAATACACAGGTACACGACAAGACAATACACAGGTACACAATACACAAGTACTAACGATCCACACACACTACTCAGACAACACTCAGATACTCACACTACACAGGTACTATGACCCCTGTTATAACCTCCTGTTTTAAACTCTTGTTTATAACTCCCACTTAAACCAGCTCCACTTACACCAAGCTCCACAGCTTCAAACTGAGCACGCTCAACTGAGTCCTACAACAAGTTAAATAGTCACCTGGGAGCAATTAACCACACCCTTAATTGATAGACTGATGAAACAAAAAAAAACAAAAAAAAAAAAAAGCTATTTAAAAAGTGACAGCAAAAGGCAAGATAAAAACTAAAAGGAAAAGTCCCCAAAAAGCAACCCAGCAAACACCAACAGACAGCAGCAATACACACACCAGCAGACAGCAGCAATACACACACCAGCAGACAGCAAGACTTGTATACTCTAACACTTGTTTATAACTCCCACTTAAACCAGCTCCACTTACACCAAGCTCCACAGCTTCAAACTGAGCACTGAGCATATATATATATATATATAAAATTTCTCTTTTAATGTCTAAACCACTGGCAACAAGAGTACACCCCTAAGTGAAAATGTCTAAATTGGGCCCAATTAGCCATTTCCCCTTCCCGGTGTCATGTGACTCATTAGTGTTACAAGGTCTCATGTGTGAATGGGGAGCAGGTGTGAAATTTGGCGTGAAAGCCCTCTCTCTCATACTGGTCACTGGAAGTTCAACATGGCAAAACTGAGGATCTGAAAAAAAGAATTGTTGCTCTACATAAAGATGGCCTAGGCTATAAGAAGATTTCCTAAGAACCTGAAACAGTTTAACAGGACAGGTTCCACTCAGAACAGGCCTTGCCATGGTCGACCAAAGAAGTTGAGTGCACATGGTCAGCGTCATATCCAGCGGTTGTCTTTGGGAAAAAGACTTAGGAGTGCTGCCAGCATTGCTGCAAAGGTTGAAGGGCGGGGGGGGGGGGGGGGAGCAGCCTGTTAGTGCTCAGACAATACATCGCACGCTGCATCAAATTGGTCTGCATGGCTGTCATCCCAGAAGGAAGCCTCTTCTAAAGATGATGCACAAGAAAGCAAGCCCGCAAACAGTTTGCTGAAGACAAGCAGACTAAGGACATGGATTACTGGAACCACGTCCTGTGGTTTGATGAGACCCTAGATAAAGCTCATTTGGCTCAGATGGTGTCAAGCATGTGTGGCTGCAACCAGTTGAAAATTACAAAAACGGGTGTCTTGCCTACAGTCAAGCATGGTGGTGGGAGTGTCATGGTCTGGGGCCGCATGAGTGCTGCCAGCACTGGAGAGCTACAGTTCATTGAGGGAACCATGAATACCAATACATGTACTGCGACATACTGAAGCAGAGCATGATCCCCCTCCCTTCGGAGACTGGGCTGCGGTGCACAGGGCACACCAGGCAGAGAGAGGAGAAAATAAGGGACGCAAGTGCATGCACCGCCGCGATCACCCACAGGCCAGCCCTGCCACCCGCACATGACTCTGTGAGGTCAATCACAGGGCGCTCGCCGCCCATCACTGAGCTGGCATTCGGAGCGCAGTGAGAAAAAGACTGTGGTGTCAGTATAACTAAGGGCAGATCGACACTGAACAGGCGGCTGGTAGGCCGCCCCCAGCTGACTGCGCTCTAGGCCGGTGCCTACCTCGCCTATTGATAGCGCCAGCTATGCGTTTAGTAACATAATGGGGGTTTAGAAAAAAAAAAAAAAAAAAAAAAAAAAAAAAAAAAAACCACACACTAAAATTAGCCTTTTATAGTACAAAAAAAAAAAAAAAGCAGATAATCTTTAATGTAAGGGGTTCATTTTTTTACTGTAGAACTGCAAAAGTAACATTTACAGTAGCGATTTGCTCTTTTTGTACCATAAAAGGCTCAATTTAATTTTTAACCCCATTATGTTACTTAATCGATTAGTTGTTTCAGCCCTACTATGTACACTACAAACTGTATGATTGAATCACTTCTGATATCGCTGTTTTACTAACCTGACAGCTTATTTTTCTAAATAGGAAACCTTCATTTTGTTTGCAAAGATTAAAAAGAGTCTAACTACCAGCAAGAATGAGTCCTCATATTTAACCATCTCAATACAGTGCATTTTCACCCCCTTCCTGCCCAGGCCATTTTTCAGCTTTCAGCGCTGTCACACTTTGAATGACAATTGCGCGGTCATGCAACACTGTACCCAAATGACATTTTTATTATTTTTTCCCCCACAAATAGAGCTTTTAGTGGTATTTGATCACCTCTGCAGTTTTTATTTTTTGAGTTATAAACAAAAGAAGAGCGACAATTTTGAAAAAAAATATATATATTTTTTACTTTCTGCTATAATTAGTATCCAATTTTTTTTTCTTTTAAAACAAACTTTTTCCTCAGTTAAGGCAGATATGCATTCTTCTACATATTTTTGGGGAAAAAAAATAAATAAATGGCAATAAGCGTATTGATTGGTTTGCGCAAAAGTTATAGTGTCTACAAAATAGGGGATAGATTTATAGAATTTTTATTTATTTTTTACTAGTAATGGCGGCGATCTGCGATTTTTATCGTGACTGCGATATTGTGGCGGACATATCGGACACTTGACACATTTTTGGGACCATTCACATTTATACAGTGATCCGTGCAATAAAAATGCACTGATTACTGTATAAATGTGACTGGCAGGGAAGGGGTTAAGACTAGGGTGTGATCGAGGGGTTAATTATGTTGCTAGGGAGTGTCTCTAACTGAAGGGAGAGGGGACTCACAAGGGGAGGAGACCGATCGGTGTTGCTCTATACTGAGAGCACACATCAGTCTCCTCTCCTCTCTGACAGGACGTGGATCTGTGTGTTTACACACACAGATCCAGGGTCCTGCCGTGTTACCGGGCAATCGCAGATGCCCGGGTGCCATCGCGGCCGCCGGGCACACGCATCGGGTGCCTAGTGACAAGGCGGGCGCACGCGATTGCTGCCCGCAGCACGCGCCCCCTGGTAGGCAGGGGAGGTGAGGGCATCATATGACGCCCTACCAGAACGAGAGCCGCGCCGCCTGGCCGTCATATGACAGCCGGCGGGCGGCAAGCGGTTAAAGAGCACCTGTCATTTCAGATCCATCATGGCAGCACCTGTTAGTGAGCATCCACTTACCTGCTGCTGCCACATCCCTCACCTTGTTGTGTCACTGCCGTATCACCAGCTGTCCCATTAAAGGGAATGGGACTGCCAGTGTGTCAGAGGAGGAGCCGCTGCAGGACAGAGATGACAGTTGCTCTTTAAAAATGATTTAAATCGACTTTAAATTAAATCCACCCTGGATAGAAGTCTAAGCCTAAGCACACCACTGGAGTGCATAGCAGATACTGGTTACCCAGAAGCAAATATATAGGTCTCCTTAATACTAACAGCGATCGTGGTACACCTAAATTGCTTTACATAGCCCATACTAAGGTGGGGAGAAAGCCTCACAGCTTATAACAGGTCCAAATATCGTGATAAATGAAAGCTGCTGACACCTTTGGAAGAGATGGCAACCATAGTAGAGCAATCAGAAGGCCAACACCTGCAGGCATTAAGACAAGCAATCTATAAAAACACAGGTTTTTTTATGCAACCCTTGCATAGAGGTTAAGCCCAGGAGCCTGTCAATTAAATGTTTCAGGAGCCACCTTTAATGTTTCTAGTTCAGCCTAGGGGTAGGTTATTGCCCAAATGCAAGTACAGAAAGTCCTGATTAAATCACAGTGGACCCCACTAGGCTGTCACCACCTCTTGCTGGAAAAAAAGGAGTGCGTAATTGATGGTGAACATGGAGTAAGCAGACTCCAGTAGCCCTGCGCATGCACAAGTGTAATAAATGTAGGAAGGAATTAACAGATTGCACCTTCGGCGGATCTGATTTTTGCCAGCATTCTGCTCTGCAGATTGGCAAGCGTTGGGGCCTCTGCCTCAAAAATTACAACACTAATGGTGGACAGAACACAAAGCACATTCACCCTGTGTTTGAGGAGGCACGCAAACGCCCATAGCAATCAATAGCCAAAGAGGACATCCTCCTAGGGGTAACCCCACACTGTGCCTCCCCACAGTATGGGTATGGTAGGAAGGAGAGCTATATAAAAAAAAAATTAAACAAAAAAAAAAAAAAAAAAAAAAAAAAACCACACACACACACACACTACCTTGGAGCCATCTGCCAGATTCATAGCAGGTGTCTTGGTAGAATCAGACTGCATGGTGTAGCTTTGCTGACCAGATGAAGTCTGCTATACTACCCCTGGGAAGATCCAGATCATACTACTCCACCCCCCCCCACCTGTTTGCATTCCCTCCCTGGTGTCTGGACAATGGCACCAGGGTATACTCACAAACCCACCATATTGCTGACCTGCAGCATAGTAGGCTGCATTCTGTCCTGGCCTGCGCACCATAGCTCACCTGCCTCAGCAGACATGTGCCCCTCCCATCTGGAAGTAGTCCGGGACTCTGGATGCCTCTACTTCAGCCTCGCTGATCCCTGGGTGGTGGCCTGCTCCAGCCATGCAGTTCTCCCTCCAAAAAGCTTGGGGAAGCCAGTAGCCATGATCCATCCATATCAATCAGCAGCAAACAACAGGAGATCAGCAAGCAACCAAGGACATGGAGCTTGACCAAATGTAAGGGAGTGCTCCACTAGAGCCTCGGTGCTCACAGAGATAGCTGATTCTCCTCCGGCAAAGGAACCTTGCAAAAACCAAGAAGGTAATGGGGAGGGAAGGTCCCATAGCTAGGATACTCACAAAAGTAGCCTGAAAACCCCTATATATATGACCCCTCCAAGTCCACTGCCCTGGAATCATGATGAAGCATATACAGGGAGGCCCCTGCAACTAGCACAAAGGCCTGAGGAAAACCCTAACAAACCATTTAGATGTTAATGCTAGGCCGGAGGAAACAAATACCGAGGACACTAGGTGACTGTGCCGTTTTTATTTGATTGTGGATGATGCGTTTCCTGTTTTAGGTGGGTGGAGTCACTCTCTCACGTGATGTCCTGGAAGATGAAATGGGAAATTTTGTTTGGGTAAAGCGTTGCATTACTGCGCAATTACCAGTTAACCACTTAAGGACCAGCCTCGTTTTAGAATTTAGGTGTTTACATGTTTAAAACATTTTTTTTTGCTAGAAAATTACTTAGAACCCCCAAACATTATATATTGTTTTTTTTCTAACACCCTAGATAATAAAATGGCGGTCATTGCAATACTTTTTTTACACCGTATTTGCGCAGCGGTCTTACAAGCGTGCTTTTTTGGAAAAAAATCACTTTTTTTAATAAAAAAAAAAAAATAAGACAATAGTAAAGTTAGCCAAAGTTTTTTTATATTGTGAAAAATAATGTTACGCCGAGTAAATTGATACCCAACATGTCACGCTTCAAAATTGCGCCCGCTCATGGAATGGTGTCAAACTTTTACCCTCAAAAATCTCCATAGGCGACGCTTAAAATATTCTACAGGTTGCACATTTTGCGGCAGAGGAGGTCTAGGGCTAGAATTATTGCTCTCGCTCTAACGCGGCGATACCTCACATGTGTGGTTTGACGTTTTCATATGCTGGCGCTACTCATGTATGCGTTCGCTTCTGCGCGCGAGCTCGTCGGGACGGGGCGTTTTAAAAAAAAAAAAAAATACATTTTTTTTTTTTATTTCTTATTTTAATGATTTTATTTTTACACAGTTAAAAAATTGTGTCACTTTTATTCCTATTACAAGGAATGTAAACATCCCTTGTAATAGAAAAAAGCATGACAGGTCCCTTTTAAATATGAGATCTGGGGTCAAAAAGACCTCAGATCTCATATTTACACTAAAATGCAATAAAAAAAAAAAAAAAAAAAAAAAAGTCATTTAAAAAAAAAAAAATGACATTGAAAAAAAATGTGCCTTTAAGACGTATGGGCGGAAGTGACGTTTTGACGTCGCTTCCGCCCTGCGGTGTCATGGAGATGAGTGGGCACCATCTTCCCCTCACTCGTCTCCATGCACAGCTAGGGGAGAGACGCGATCGCCTCTGCCGCTGCCGACGGCTCCGGTAAGCGGCGGAGGGCACCGGGAGGGGAGGCCCCCCCTCTCCCGCCACCGATAAAAGTGATCTCGCAGAGAATGCGCCGCAGAGACCACTTTTATCTTGTAGCCGACCGAAAACGGGGATACCGGGGTTATGGCAGCTAGCTGCTGCCAAAACAACAATATCTGCCGCCAAACTTAGGACGTATATGTACATGCGGCGGCCGGCAAGTGGTTAAAGTAGTGCAGTGCTAAATTGCAAAACATGCTCTGGTCAGGAAGGGGTATAAACTTCCGGAGCTGAAGTGATTCAAGTAGAACTATAGGCAATTTTTGTTTCTTTTTTTAGTTTCGGAGAGGGAACACCTATCATTTTTTATTGCCATTTGTTCTGTTTACCATTATCATTGGGGAAAACAAAACAAAAAAAAAACAAAAAAATGCATTTTTAAAACAGCTTACCTGTAAAATCCTTTTCTTGAAGTACATCACGGGACACAGAGCACCATAATAATGACTATCTGGGTTATATGCTACCTTTAGGCGATTGGACACTGGCAACCAATAGTAAGAAGGTTCCTCCCATGTAAACCCCTCCCATACAGGAAGTACCTTTAGTTTTGTAGCAAGCAATGAAGATCCCAGAAAAGAAGGGAGGGACCTCTGTGTCCCGTGATGTACTCCAAGAAAAGGATTTTACAGGTAAGCTGGTTTTAAAAATCCATTTTTCTTTATCGTACATCAAGGGACACAGCACCATAATAATGACTATCTGGGATGTCCTAAAGCAATGCATTTGAGGGGAGGGCAAAGTATTCTTTAACCACTTGACATCCGCGCTATGGCCGAATGACGGCCACAGCGCGGACCTGAATTCCCGGGAGGCCGTCATATGACGGCCTCCCCTGTGCACGCACGCTGTGATCACCGAGTCACTGAGACTCGGGTGATCACCGATCCGAGTAAGGGGCCGGTCCCGGCCCCTTATTATGTCATCAGCTGTCAGCCAATGACAGCTGATCACATGATGTAAACAAAAGATCGGTAATCGTTTTTTTTCTACTCACGCTGATAGAGTGAGTACAAAAAAAAGCCGATCACCGGCTCAGATGCGAGGGACATTGGTCCCGAAGTGGAAGAGGCACATCTGCCTCATCTGTGCCACCTAACAGTGCCCACAGTGCCACCTATCAATGCCCACCAGTAGTGCCAATCAGTGCCACCTAGCAGTGCTGTCTATCAGTGTAACTGATCAGTGCCCATCACTGCCACCCATCAGTGCCCATCACTGTCGCCTATCCAGCGCCCATCAGTGCCACCTCATCAGCGTACATCAATGAAGGAGAAAAATGACCTGTTTTACATTTTTTATAACAAAATAATTTTTTTTTTTTTTTTTTTTTTAATTCAGACTTTTTACATTTTTTAAACAAAAAATAAAAACCGCAGAGGTGATCAAATACCACCAAAAGAAAGCTCTATTTGTGAGGAAAAAATGATAAAAATTTGGGTACAGTGTTGTATGACCGCGCAATTGTTATTCAAAGTGACTCAGCGCTGAAAGCTGAAAATTGGTCTGGATAGGAGGGGGGTTTAAGTGCCCAGTAAGCAAGTGGTTAATCCCCTTCAGGCCCAGGACTTATTTATTATATATTTTTTTTTAAATTTAAGATTTTTATTGTATTTTATAAAGAGAAAAAGAATACAGAAACATCGCCAATTAGGCATACCCTGGCGTCTTAGCGTATATATAAACAGCAATGAGAGAAGAGCTTAAGTGTAACTTTGCTTGGTCTAAATCAAAAACAATCAATGAATAATAAGTAAACGATCATACTACAAATAACTATGGTAGCATAAAGTATTCCTGTAACAATAGGCTAAGCACTGAATGGGGTGAACACTTGTGTGTAACCTAAATCATGGTGTAACATTGTGACCTGTATTACGTGTTTTAGCAAAATGTCCGTGAGACCGTAGTAAGAAAAGGGGGCTGGTGTAGAATCCAGCCAAGCTAGGGGCAGGACTGTTACAACAGTGGTGTACTTCGAGAGTCCAAAATCCAAGGATGCCAGTTTCTATTAAAGCGCTTAATGGACATGTTGGCTTTGGCAAAAGAGAATTCCATCTGAAAGTGCTGGTTAAGTAGGTGGATGGCATCTCTTAGTACAGGTGGGTCGGTTGATTTCCACTTTTTTGCGATTGTCAGTCTTGCGGCAATAAGAATGTGTGTGACCAGTGTTTGCAGATGGGTGGGCATTGTTGGGATCGAGAGACCTAGGTGTAGGTCAAGCGGGGACAGAGATTGGGATATACCACACAAAGATTCAATTAGGTTATGCACCTGTCTCCAAAAATTTTTAACAAGGTGGCACTCCCACCATATGTGTGAAAGAGATCCAATATCAGCACATCCCCTCCAACAATTCGGGGAGGTGTTCGGGTAGATTTTCGCTAGCCTTTCTGGGGTAAAATACCATTTGTGAAAAAGCTTTTGTGTTGCTTCCCAGTGGTTAATGCAATGCGACAGGCGTAAGGGCAATGTGAGGGCCTTCGGCCATTGTATTTCTGAAGGCGGTTTGTCTAACAGTGAGGACCAGTACTGTGAGGAAGAAGCCAGATGGTTAGTAGTTGGTATAGTGAGCAGTTTGTACATAAGAGATTCCTTTGGTCTTGGGTATAGCTATATTGTAGAACTTGAGTATAGGGAGTGAAACATCGTCTGAGGTTGACCAGGAAATTGACAGGCTAGATCTAACCCTCAGGTAAAGAAAAAACGTGTGTTTGGTTAGTCCATATTTTTGCATTAATTGCTCAAATGAAAGCAGACTTGATGATGAAAAGAGCATACCTAAATAGCAGATGCCGGCTTTTGACCATTCTGAGAGAGGTAAGTTCAGGGAGATAAGGTGTAGCGCCTCAGTGGGTATTGCTGTCAGAGTATCCTTTGATATCCCTCCCTTGAGTTGCAGTACTGAGGTCTAAATTCTTGTGGAGGATGTAATAGTATCAAGAGGGTACCTTTTGGGGTGGGGGTTGAGCCACAGTGCGGCTAGAAAGTTTTTAGGATCCGTGGGAAGTAGGTTGGCTTCAATTTGTTTCCAGGTTGTGTGGCGTTTGTCTGACCACCATGTTTTCAGCTGGTCCAGAATAGTTGCTCGGTGGTAAGCTTGAATATCCGGGGCACCCAGTCCCCCATGTTGAACTGGTGTTGTGAGTATGACTTTTTTTATTCTAGGTCTCTTTTGTTGCCAAATAAAGCCGTTGATGATCCCTTGGATTTTTTTTATCTGATTTTGCGCTAGAGGAAGAGGTAGAGGTAATGTACGGAAAAAGTATAGGACATGGGGAAGTAAATACATTTTTGTCTGAGCTATCCTACCAGCCCAGGAGGCTGGAACCCTACCTAGATCTTTTGCTAGTTGTGTAAGCTTGCCCACGAGGTCTTCAAAATGAATTCTCAGTAGCATCCGACTTGGGAAAGTTAATTGGATACCCAAGTATGGGAGAAAGGAGTTGGGGGCCCAAGCAAAGGGGGAGCTAGCGGTAATGGTATTTATAGTTTGAGAGTCAAGGCCAAGGTTAAGCATTAGGGATTTACTGTGATTTAGTTTATACATTGATACTGCGCTGAACCTGTCAAGAATTTGTTGGACTGCTGGAAGAGACAATATTAGACAATATTAGATATTAGTTAGAGCAATGATCACATCATCTGCGTATAAACCGATTTTATGATAGGTTTGTCCAATTTTTATACCTGTAATCGAGGGGTCAGATCTAATAATTTGTGCTAAGGGCTCCATTATCATGGCAAAAATTAGGGGGGACAGCGGGCACCCCTGTCTCGTTCCATTAGTAATTTGGAATGGGTTGGAGACAACCCCTGACGTCCAAATGCATGCAGAAGGGTAAGTGTATAGACCTAGTATAGCAGAGAGAAAGGTGCCCGAGAGTCCAGATTTTTGGAGTACTGCCTCCATATACGGCCAATATACCCTATCGAACGCCTTCTCTGTGTCCAAAGATAGGAAGAGAGAAGGCGTTCGAGTGTGCTCTGTCCATTGGATAAGGTCAATTAAACGTCTAGTTCCATCTGAGGCTTGCCTGCCGGGTACAAATCCCACTTGGTCGGGATGAATAATCTGGGGGATGGTGGTGAAAAGGCGTTGTGCCAAAAGTTTAGCATAGATTTTGGTGTCTGTGTTGAGGAGTGAGATCGGTCTGTAGTTGGCTGGGTTGTCTGGGGGTTTACCCGGTTTGGGAATGGTAACCACTAGGGCATCGAGAGATTCCCTTGGGATTATGCCTGTAGTAGCAAATTGATTATACATGGCACATAGGTGGGGGACTAAGGGTTGGGCAAATCGTTTATAATATTCGTTGGGTAGTCCGTCAGGTCCTGGCGCTTTATGTAGAGGTAGGTTGTTTATCACTTTTTGAATTTCGGTCTGTGAAAAAGGAGTCGTGAGAGAGTCTAGTTGTTCTGGGGAAATCGAGGGAAGGGAGATAGAAGATAAAAAATTTTTTGTCATCTTGGGTGGGTGTGAGATGGGGGTCTGTTTTCGTAAGATTGTAAAGTTTGGTGTAAAAATTACCAAATTCGTTGGCAATATCTAACGGATTGGTCAAGTGTTTGCCCTGGGGGTTTGTGATAAATGCGATTTTTTTATTAGAAAGTTGTTTTTTAAATTGTTTGGCCATAAATGCTCCTGATTTATTGGCCGATGAGTATATCTGAAGTCGTAGTCGTTTAATAAAGTAATCAAAATTTTTGTGAAGATGACCACTGATTTGGGATCTAAGCTTTTTAAGTTCTGAGGAAGTAGTATTAGTGGGGGATCTCTTGTTTATTATTTCAAGAGATCGAATTTGTTTCAGGAGGGACTCGGTTATATAGGAGTGTTGTTTTTTAGCTTGGGCCCCAAGTTTGATAAAAAGACCCCGTAGACAAGCTTTGTGAGCATTCCAAACAATAGCACTGTCAGTTACAGAATTTACATTTTGCTGGAAATAATTATCAATCTCAGATTGTATTTGAGACTCAAAGGAGGGGTTGTTGAGAAGGGAGGTGTTTAATCTCCAGACCGTATGTCTAGTGGCTTGGGAGGGGGATGCTAGTTTGATCGTGACTGGAGCATGGTCAGACCATGATATAGTGCCTATGGTGGATGCAGTGATAGCTTGTAGTAGGTGTTTATCTGTAATGAATAGGTCAATTCGGAAGTAAGATTGGTGTGGGGGGGGAAAGTAGGTGTAGTCTCTCTCCTCATCGTGCATGCACCTCAATGTGTCATAAAGGTCTTCTTTTTTGAGGATATTTGATATTGCTGAGGGCCTATATCTCGCAGCATTGGAGGTATCAAGTGTAGGGTCAATTACTTCATTAAAATCTCCACAAATTATCAGGGGGGGGGGGGGGAGATCTGTAAGGGGTTAATTTGGCAAAGAGTGGCGTAGAATCTTTTTGCTGTATTAGGGGCATAAATGTTAACTATAGTGAGAGGGCGGTTGTCAAATGTGGCTGATAGGATTAAGAATCTGCCATCTTCGTCACTTTCACAGTGATGAAGCTTAAAATCTATTTTGCTGCGTTTATGGCAATCATTACTCCTCTCTTTTTTAGGGGCGCTTGCGAAGAAGCAATGGGGATATTTTTTGTGACTACATTGAGGTTGTTTGAGCTTAGTGAAGTGCGTTTCCTGGGCGCAGATTATATCTGCCCGTTGTTGTAGTGCTTCTTTCCATAAGAGGTTGCGCTTAATTGGTGAATTTAGGCCTTTAACATTGAGAGAGGTAATCGAGTGTCATAGTGGTATTACAGTTACGAGGGCCTGGGCAGAGGGAGAGAGACCTCACCTACTGTTGATAGGATGTGAAGTACACAAGTAGATAAATAAATGCCGTATATGGTACAAGTATATTACCAAAACCAGTAAGTTGCTAAATACAAACAATCTACAATTCTAGGAGAAAAATATAATCAATGCCGATTAATCTGTGCTGTAATCAAGAAAAAAAAGAACAGAAAATTAGAAAAAACAAAAACAAAAAACGTGTGCTTAGCACAACTTTAAAACCTGAGGGGTGGTGAGGAGAAGGTACAAATGTGACGCCCAGGCTGGATATAAGTATATCTGGGCTTGTATCAAAGTTAGGTCTTTTTGGGAGCTTTATTCGCCATATTTCTGGAGTCAGATGGCTTGTAGGAGGGAGTAGCTTGTTCCGCTTCTCTGGGAGCAATGGGGAGTAAACCCCAATTGGTGAGCTTCTTGTAGCCATCCTTCGGGAAGAGAATAGGTACGATCTTTTGTTGGTGAGTGACCAGCAATTTCGTAGGGAAGCCCCATTTGTACGTTATTTTTTTTTGTTGGAGTATGGAAGTCACCGGGGCGAAAGCTCTGCGCATCTCCATTGTGGCCGGGGACAGGTCAGTGAACAGCTTGATATTATTGTAAGGGGCTGGCAGGGGTGTCACGGATCTGGCGGCAGAGAGAACTTGTTCCTTAACATGGAAGAAATGTATACGCGCCAAGATATCTCTAGGAATATCGTCAGGGAGGTGTGGCGGTTTAGCAATTCTGTGGGCCCGGTCGATTAAGGTGTCGCGGGCGTTGAGGCGTGGGAGTAGGGCTGAAATAAGTTGTTGCAAATAGGGGGTTATTTCGTTCGGTTTAACCGATTCAGGGATGCTTCGGAATGTGATGTTGTTCCGCCTAGAGCGGTCTTCCAAATCCACCAGTTTCATTTTGATACAGTGAATTTCTTTCGAGTGATGCTCATGAGCATCTAACATTTCGTTGCGTGCCTTAGA
Source organism: Lithobates clamitans (assembly GCA_037952925.1). Lineage (NCBI taxonomy): Eukaryota > Metazoa > Chordata > Amphibia > Anura > Ranidae > Lithobates > Lithobates clamitans. The sequence continues at coordinate 6,478,968 of JBBGZY010000025.1, read as the reverse complement.
GTAATCTTGCAGATTTTCTTCTAGAGCGTCTGTACGCTCTTCTAGGCAGTCTATTTTATCATGCATCTGAGATAGTGACATTTGGAGCTCTCTATGCAGATCCTGCTGCAGTGCAAGAAGCATAGATTTCAGCATAGCTTCAGACACGGTGTTGTCAGTGGCAGGTATAGCAGCCAGGGAGGGAGTATTTTGGGCGCTGTGTGTCCCTGCAACAACATGGGACCACAGCTGCTTCTTTGCATGTGGCTCTTTGTTTGGGGAATGTGCAGGGGAGGTAGCCAGCCTCTTACCTCTGTCTTGCTGCAGTCCTCCTGGGGATTCCCCTGGAGGGGGGTGTATATCCATGCTGTCCCTGTCAGTTGATGAGGCCATAGTTCCTTGGAGAGGGAGTGCTGAGGAGGTAGCAGGCAGGCCGTCTGTATTGTTGTTGGAGCGAGCGCCGTCGCTTCCATCAGCATCATCTTGGGAATTCTGCATGGCGGCGGCCGTCGGGTAGTAATCGGTGAGACGGCGGGGATTCGGCGGCTTGTAACGCTGCATCGGTGTGCCCAGGAGTCTCCCCAGTCCTTCCCTGCTTCTGTAATGTGAGCAGCGGGAAGGAAAGTAGCTAGGGGTTGCTGGTATCCAGGCCGTGGAGCGGAGCTCGGACTTCAGGCAGCCATCCTGGTCCGCAGCAGGCCACGCCCCCCAGGACTTATAAAGCCGCTCGCAGCACGCTATGGCCAAAAATAGTCTCTTCTTGAGATCTAACGTCCAGCTGGTAAAACCTGGTGAACGTATGAACTGAAGACCAAGCGGCCGCTTTGCAAACCTGAGCCTTAGTACATTGTGGGCAGTGCGCCAACAGGTGTCTAACTCCTCTAGTAGAATGAGCTTTGAAATATCGAGGTGGAACCCTGCGTTTCAACTCATAAGCCTGGATAATGAGTTGGCGAATACACCTAGAGATAGTAGAACTAGTTGCTGCCTGTCCCCTCTTAGGACCCTCTGGCAGGACAAAAAGGGAATCAGTTTTCCGAAAAGGAGCTGACATGCTTAAGTAAACTTTGACTGCTCTCACCACATCCAGTAAGTAAAGCGACTTTTCCTCTTTAAAAAAAATGCAGTGCTACCTTACTACTCAATAACTTGACAATAATGGTAGAACTCTCCAATATGTGACGAACGCGGGTGTCAGATCCCCGCCCTCCTTGCTAACTTGCAACGAAGGACCGGCCAACCTCACACCACGCTGTCACTTACGTAACAATGCCACTCTCAGCTGCGCCCAGCACAAAGATTTCCCAGCTGGCGGGACCACAATCTAGGTGCGAGCCGCCTGAGAGTGATTGTCACTGGGCTAATTACACGATTAACCCTTTAACTGCCACCAGCCCCGTTTAAAAGACTGAGCCGGGGGAGACTCGTAATTTTAGCAATACCAATTATAATTTTAGAATAAGTGTCTGCCACACACGCTGCCACCACAGACAGGTCTGCTCAGAGTCTTACTCTACAACAGTAGCGCCCTTCAAGAGACAGGTTCATTTATAGCTTGCATTAAGAGCTTTAGAGACAAGGTAACACTTTTCAACATAAGGGTTTATTATGAAAAGGTCAAAGTTGGTGCAAATAAAATATTTACAGAAAGACTGGTCTACAACCGACTAAGCGACCATCTGACCATGAATAAACTTCTAGATCCCCTCCAGTCCGGTTTTCGCCCTCAACACTCCACGGAAACTGCTCTCCTTAAACTCTCAAATGACCTACTAATGGCTAAAGCCAATGGACACTATTCTGTACTACTTCTCCTGGATCTCTCTGCTGCCTTTGACACAGTGGACCACCCCCCCCTCCTCAAAAAACTCCACTCCTTTGGTCTCCGTGACTGTACTCTTCGCTGGTTCTCATCCTACCTATCACACCGCTCCTTCAGTGTCACTTACAACTCTACTTCCTCCTCTTCCTCCTTTTTCCGTTGGGGTCCCCCAAGGTTCTGTTCTTGGACCTCTCCTTTTCTCAATCTACACCACCTCCTTGTGTCAGTTGATTGCCACCCATGGCTTTCAATATCATCTCTACGCTGATGACACCCAAATCTATCTCTCCACCCCCCCAGCTCTCTCCATCTGTCTCCTCATGCATTACCAACTTACTAGCAGACATATCAGCCTGGATGTCACATCACTTCCTCAAACTCAACCTATCCAAAACCGAGCTCATGATATTTCCTCCCTCAGGTGCCACTTACCCTGCTTTCCCTGTCAATATCAACGGCTCAACTATCAACCCATCTCCCCACGCCAGGGTCCTAGGTGTAATCCTGGACTCTGAACTAACCTTTCGACCCCACATTCTATCACTATCCAAAGCTTGCCGCCTCAATCTCCGCAACATCTCCAAGATACGACCCTTCCTAACCAATGTCACCACAAAGCTTCTAATCCACTCCCTGGTCATCTCCCGCCTCGACTACTGCAACTCCCTCCTCATTGGTTTAATAGGCTATCCCCACTTCAGTCCGTCATGAACGCTGCTGCCAGGCTCATCCACCACACAAACTGCTCAGCGTCTGCTACACCCCTCTGCCAATCCCTCCATTGGCTGCCACTCAGTCACCGAATTAAATTCAAGATACTAACTATAACTTACAAAGCCATCCACAACCTGGCCCCCGGCTACATCTCTAACCTAGTCACAAAATACCAACCTAATCGTTCTCTTCGCTCCTCCCAAGACCTCCTGCTCTCAAACTCCCTTGTCACCTCATCCCATGCTCGCCTTCAGGACTTCTCCAGAGCCTCTCCCATCCGCTGGAATGCTCTACCCCAATCCGATTTTCTCCTACTTTATCCACTTTCAGACGATCCCTGAAAACTCATCTCTTCAGAGAAGCCTACCTGGCCCCCACCTAACAACTGTACATTTATCTTCTCAATCAGCACATCACCTACAGTTAGGGGTGCAACGGATCGTCATCGATCCGTGATCCGATCCGCGGAGGTTGATCCGATCCGCGGAGGTTGATCCGTACGGGACACCCGCGATCCCCGGAGCGCTCTGTGGCCTCGGCCGTAGGAAAGGCTTTGGCCTAGCTCCGGAGCGGCGGCCATCTTGGTACACCCAGCGGCCGCTTAGCACGTGATCTCTCCGTCAAATGCCTCTCTCCCCTCTGTGTACTGATCTGTACAGTGGAGGGGAGAGATCGGATGGCAGCACTGCCAATGCTCTGCTGCAATGCCCTGCCAATACTCTGCAATGCCCTGCCAATACTCTGCAATGCCCTGCCAATATACCCGCCAATACCCTGCCAATATACCCGCCAATACTCTGCCACACCCTGCCAATAGGGAGATTGTTGATATTACAGTGGGGGAGATTTTTTTTTGTTGATCCGAAAATGATCCGAACAGTGACTCCTAATCCGAGGAACGTTCCGAACTGTGAGTTTTTTGATCCGTTGCACCCCTACCCACAGTTATTACCTCTTGTATCTTTTGACCTTCCCTCTTAGATTGTAAGCTCTAAGGAGCAGGGCCCTCTGATTCCTACTGTATCAAAGCGTATTGTATTTGTACTGTCTACCCTCAAGTTGTAAAGCGCTACGTAAACTGTTGGCGCTATATAAATCCTGTATAATAATAATAATAATATATGGCACTCAAACTTCAATACCAGCCTGCGATAGGCAACTGCACATAATACACATCAAGCTAAAAAAAAAAAAATTACTTGGCAGGGATGGCAACTAGGGCCGAAGCAACTAATCGATTAATCGACAACTAATCGATTATGGATCGGTGGATCATAAATCGGTCAGCCGATTAGTTGGCCTGCATACAGAATGCATTATTTGTTTACAAATCAGGAAATACAGTGCAGCACACATACAGCTCAGTACACCATCCATACATGTCAGTAAGTACCTGAGAACCGTTTTTTTTTACCTTGCTATTGAAGTCTGAATCTGAAGGCAGGAGGAGCCAGAAGCATCGTGGGGGGACCCTAGAAGAGGAGAATCAGGGCTGTTTTGTGCAAAACCCTTACACAGAGCAGGCAAGTATAATATGTTTGTCACTTTAACCACTTCAGCCCCCCGGAAGATTTTACCCCCTTCCTGACCAGAGCACTTTTTGCGATTCGGTTTTGCACGGTCGTGCGACGTCGCACCCAAACAAAATTGACGTCCTTTTTTCCCCACAAATAGAGCTTTCTTTTGGCGGTATTTGGTCATCTCTGCAGTTTTTATTTTTTGCGCTATAAACAAAAAAAAAAAGGGAGCGATAATTTTGAAAAAAAAACACGCAATATTTTTTACTATAATAAATATCCCCCAAAAATATATCAAAACTTTTTCTTTTCTCTTCTTCAAAAAATATATTGCAATAAGCGTATATTGATTGGTTTGCGCAAAAGTTATATAGCGTCTACAAAATAGGGGATAGTTTTATGGCATTTTTTTTTTTTTTTTATTAGTAATGGCAGCGATCTGTGTATATATATATATATATATATATATATATATATATATATATATATATATATATATATATATATATATATATATATATATATATATATATATATATATTTTTATTAGTTTCACAGTATAAATGAACCCCTCATAGTAGCGATTATCTGCTCTTTTTGTACTATAAAGGGCACATTTTAGTCTTTTTTAACCCCATTATGACAGGTGATACAATTCAAGCATGCTGCTGCTACTAAACATCTTAGGCCTGGTCCACACCTATGCTCTTTTTTGCAGAAACGTACTACAGTTCATTGAACATGGTTTCCTATGGTACACGTTCACATCTGTGCTTTTATCAGCTGCTGTGTATTTGGAAAGGGTTTAATGACTTTTTTCAAACGCAAAACTGTGCTTTTTTTGGTTCAATAGACTTCAATGAAGAAGGTGCATAAAAGCATGTAGTGCGTTGTTGCCGAGATTTGCATTTTTTACTCTGCCAAAAAAAAAAAAAAACACACAAAACGCTGCAAAAGCGCATGTGCAACAACGCACAGCAAAAAGCACTGCAGAAAATGGATCAAAAGCAAACTGCATAGGTGTGAACCAAGCCTTATGCTGGCCATACATTTTCGAATGAGAATATTGATAAAAAAGAAAAAAAAAAAAAATCAGAAAATTGCACTTGCTTTTAACATTCAGTTTTAAAATGAATGTAATTTCTGAACAAAAACCACATACACGGTCTGAAAATTCCTTTGACCAAGAAGTTTTCTATTCTGCTCCTTCGAATTTTCCAGTCACTGTGGTTGAAAATGAATGTTGATTTGACCCCACTAAATGATTAGAAAATTGAACAAACATTCTTAAAATGAACATTTTTTTTGAAGGAAGACATTGATTTTGTATGGGCAGCATAAGTAACAGCAGGTGCAGGGAGCTTTTCTTCTTTTCCCCCCAAGCCACCCGCCTATGACAAGGGAGTCTGTCATACATAATATATAACAGTTCTGTCCGAAAATCTGCAAAACAGTCTAATTTTTTTTTTTCTTTAAATAAAAAATTTGATCTGAGCCTAATAATATTTACCAGATTCAACCTCTGTGTCTTCTGTTATTCTCTGAGTAGATTGGAGAATTTGCTCCCTAACCATATAGCTGGTTATTTATATTTACCACTGCATAGAGATATTCAAGAAGAAATTGTCTTTTATTTTAACTAAATTATACACCACACTTTAAGGTTATTATCCAATTAATCGAAACAATTGGCCAACAAATCTGCAGCTCTACATTCCATGCATTAAAGTGGGGTTCCATCCAAAAAAACAAACATACCTGAAAAATTCAAAAAAAAAAAAAAAAAAAAAAAAAATTTGGATATTTTTTTTTTTTTTTACTTACCTCTAAATGCCTGTTGCTAGGTGGTCCCTTGAAGTCTGCCTCTTCCTTTGCCTGGGCTGGTGACATCACTTCCGCCTCGGCACAGGAAGGGCTCCGCTCTGTTCCCTCCCTCCTGTCAATCATCTGGGACCCATTACAGGGTGATTGAGCGGCCAATCACGGTGCGCGCCAGGCTGTGAAGCCACAGCCCAGCGCCCACAGTTGAAATGCCGGCGCCAACGAGCGGAGGGGGGGGACGAGCAGGGCTTCGATCCCCCGCATCGCTGGACCCAGGGACAGGTAAGTGTCCAATTAAAAGTCAGCAGCTGCAGTATTTGTAGCTGCTGACTTAATTTTTTTTTTTAATGGACCCCCTGGGTGGAACCCCACTTTAACCTTCTGTAGTGCTGCAGCTCCCCATTGCCCCCATTTTACTTACCTGAACCCATAGACGAGAGAAACAGTTTTAGCTGGTGTCTCGTGTCCTGATTGGATAGATTGATAGCAGCGCAGCAATTGGCTCCCGCTGCTGTCAACCAAATCTAATGACGCAGACACCGAGGCTGAGTCCTGCTTTCTGTGTCAGTAGACAGAGAAGCAGGACATGGGAGCGCGCCCGCACAGGTCTCCAACGGGCACTTGAGAAGGAGGAGGAGCCATGTGCGTCGCCGAGGGACTCTAGAAGAGTAGGATCTGGGCCACTCTGTGCATAACCATCTACATAGCAGATGTAAGTATGACATTTTTTTTTTTTTTTTTTTTTTTGAGAAAATCAAACAAACAACACCACACACACAACCTTTACAACTACTTTAAAAAATTTTTTAGATCACTAGCGGCATTGCGCGGCACTAATACTTATATAGAAGTACATCTGTGTCAATGAGGCCTTATGCATCCTAAGGCTTCCACACCGATCCACAGCAAAAATGCATAAGTGCTTTTGGTGTGATTTTACAGGACATGTGACTCAAAAACTGCATCAAAACAGGTGAATTCTTATGCATTTCACTGGGGAGGTGCATTTTTTTTTTTTTTTTTTTAGTTTTGTTTTTTACCGCACCAAAATGCAGCAGGCGGCATGTTTTATACCACAGCAGAAACACAATGCCCCAGTGTGAACATATACAAATTTGAAGGGAAGCAATTTTCTTGAGCTTTTTTTTTTTTTTTTTTTTTTTTAAAAAGGCAAAAGAGCTCCAAAAATGACTTTAGGCTGGGTTCACACTGCAGCACACTTCGAGACACACACACGGAAAATCTCTCCCGCACCACCAGAATACAATAATCAGTGTTGCAGGGTATTATTTGGGAAAGACCAGACAGGCTGGTTGCACAGAAATCAATCGGTCCTTGCTGAACTGACTGAATTTCTATCCATGTATGGCCAGCTTAACTTTAATCTGATCTCTCACATTGATCATATTTAACGCTCGCATGCCTACATTGCTTTTGTAATTAATACTAGATGTAGAGTCTTTTTTTAACACGCACATTAATACAAGAAATAACGGACTCCCCATCACCGGCCTACAAAGAAGGTACATCCATCGCGGGCAGCTTACGTTTACAAGCCCCACATGAAACGCAGGAAGTTCAGCACTCAACGCTCTACATGACCCACATCCGGTGTGCGGGAATCCACGCCACACAGCTTCTCCGTAATCGTAGGTATAATGTTCCGCTCCGCACAATCACGACCCACCTTTTCATCCCTTACTGCCTCCATAACCACTCGAGTCTCGTAGCCTGGTCACGTGCTTGCCGTAATGTGTCCGGGTCGTTGCCAAACTTGCTTCACAGTTACTACCACGCCCCTCAGCGGCAGATCCAATAGGGACGACGCTATTGTATTGGGGCGCATGCGCGAAAGGAAAGCACGAGTCGCTGTGTAGTGTGTCAGGTTGAGAAAAAACGGTAAAGTTTACGGATTGCGTTTGTGCTGCACCAACAATCTGAGTTTTCTGAAGTGATGTTCTATCGCACTGTGGTGAGATAAGCAAACAATGTAAGCGTGTGATAACAATGCGTGTAAAAAGCTAAGCTGGGAGTACTTTCGCCTCTTAAAGTGATATGTTACATATGTTTACCTCTAAAAAATGTCATGTATCAACTTGTACAGTATAGTCTCCCGCTTATGGGTATTACACAGACGTGTCAGCCCATGGAGGACGTTTATGAGGGTGATATATTATATTATATGATATATTAGTGGGGTGTGTATCGTGCTGTGGCAAAAAGTTGGCATAGTTAACTTGGTTACAGGCTGAGTATATAAAAAAAAAAATTTCTATAGCTTTAATGGCCCAACGTACCTGTAATGAAGGATGTCCCATGTTGTAAAGGTTGCTGGATGCTATAGAAATACAGGCATGCCCCGACTTCTTCCTACTGCTGAATTTCAATGCTGCACGGGTTAATAGCTTTGGTTCTTCAGCTGCAAAGCTGCTGTAAAAATGTTTCTGACGAGAACCCGCCCCTCCTCTTCATTGAAAAACTTTCTGTCATTGTTTTTATTTTTATTTTTTTTCTTGCAGAACTTACTGGTACTGCATTCTAACTCCTCTGTCAATGGAGCGGGTGGGGTTTTTTTTTTTTTCTTTTTGATTGGACGCAGAGTAAGTTGGCAGCCACAATTGCCGACACTACCTTTTGTTCCAGCTGGGGCTGCAGCAACCCTGAGGCTGGGTTCACACTGTTGCGGATTTCTTCGCATCCAATTTGCATAGCAGGAGATTGTGACCGGCTCCCTATGGAGCCGGTTTACACATCTCCGCAGCGGTTCCGGTGCAAATTGCACAGAAGTCCTGTGCGTCTTTCGGTCCGTTTCAGTTCCAAATTCAGCTGAAAATCTGGCCTGAAATCGGACCTGAAACGGTGAATGGGGATGCACAGAACTCCTGCTGTCAGCCAGAGCGTGCTGCAGCGTGAAACTAGCCTGACAGTCCCCAGCAGAGTGATTTGCAGTTGCCCTCTCCCTGAAACATCGACTATTAACCACTTCCTGCCCGGCCCATAGCAGATGACGGCCGGGCGGTGGTTGTGTTATCCTGACTGGGCATCATATGACGTCCAGCAGGATAACCCCCAAGCGTGCGCCCGCGGGGGCGCGCAGCGCAGCGATCGGGGACGGCATGTGTCCCTCGGACACAGTGCTTCCCCGATCACGGTAAACAGCCAGTGAATTTGGCCGTTTACCACGTGATCGGCTGTGTCAACGTCACAGTCGAACACATGTCATAACAAACTCGGCGGCGCACCGCCGGAGGAGTGCAGGGCAGGGATCCCACGATCAAGGAAGAAATTGGCTGTTTACCACGTGACCGGCTGTGTCCAATCACAGCCGGTCACAAATGTAAACACAGAGGAGCAGTTACCATCTGATCTCTGCTCTCTCCTCACACACCGATCGTGTGAGGAGAGAGCAGGGATCAGTAAGTGAGATTATCTGTTAGTGTGTTATCTGTACCATACCACAGTGCACAACACGACCCCCCCCCCCCCCAATAAAGAGGACCTGTCACCCAGCCCATCTGATCAATCAGCCCATCTGTCAATCATCTGTCAGGCTCACCGCTATCAGTACCGCCACACAGGCTACCAGTACCGCCATCGGTACCACCGACAGTCCTGTTATCAGGCCCATCGCCATCAGTACCGCCACACAGGCTACCAGTACCGTCATCGGTACCACCGCCAGTTCCGCCATCAGGCTCACCATCGGTCCCGCCATCAGGCCCACCATCTATACCACCACACAGGCCTGCTACCAGTACCGCCACCTGTACCGCCATTGGTACCACCACACGTACCGCTGCCTGTACCGCCATCGGTACCACCACCACCACCCGTACCGCCACACAGGTCCGCCACTAATACCACATCGGTACTACCATCAGCACTACCATAATGTTGCAAAGGGTTTACACACCTGAGGAGGCATATGCCTTTCTTACCATGTCGGATGATGAGAGCAGCGGGGAGCTCCCATCATCCGATTCTGGTTGGGAATACGAGCCAGTGGAGGATAGTGGATCGGAGTTCGACTCCTCGGAGGAAACCGTCCCTCCCAAAAGAATGAGATCAGGAGATCTGCCCACCACCAACAGCGCCAGACCCCAGGAAGAGGAGCCCAGTACAAGTACTGGAATCACACGCCCAACCCGAAGAACCCAGCACCAGTCCTACCTTCCTAATGCCCTGGCAAACCCCTTATGGTTGCCTGCCAACTCAGGATCCGCTATCATCCCCCCTTTCACTGTGCAGCCTGACACTACAAATTTTTCTCGAATTGATTATTTTTGTTTATTTTTCCCACAAGATTTGCTGCAGAATATGGTGGATCAAACTAACCTGTACGCATCCCAATTTTTTGCTGCCAACCCCAATTCTTCCTATGCCCGCATGTTCCAGTGGCGACGCCTAACACTGGATGAATTTAAATTATTTTTGGGGCTTACAAAAAAGAATGAAGTCCATGCATATTGGTCCACCAACCCCATCCACCACATGCCCATATATTCCGCTGTCATGTCCAGGACAAGATGATTATGCGTTTTCTCCACTTCAATGACAATTCACAATGCCCTCCCCGAGATCATCCCAACCATGACTAATTGTACAAGATATGCCCCCTAATCAATTCCTTTTCCCAGCGATTTAGAGACGTTTTTATCCCAGACCAAAAAATTTGTGTGGACGAGTCCCTCATACATTTCACTGGCCGACTGCACTTCAAGCAGTATATACCAAGCAAGAGAGCCAGGTATGGGGTGAAATTAAATAAATTATGCGATCAAGCCACTGGATATGTCTTCACATTCCGGATCTACGAAGGCAAAGACTCCCAGCTCCAGCCCTATGATTGCCCCACATATATTGGAACCAGTGGTAAAATTGTCTGGGAGCTGGCATACCCCCTGTTCGACAAAGGATACCATTTATATGTCGACAACTATTATACCAGCCTGCCCCCTTTTTTGTCACCTTTTATAGTAAAAAAAACCCGTTCATGACGAACGAGGAGGTGTTGGCCATGAAGTGGAGGGACAAGAAAGATGTCCACATCCTCTCCCATCCACAATGACACCGTGGTGGAGATCCAAAGAAGAGGCGGCCCCATTGTAAAGCCCGAATGTGTCCACGATTATAATATGTACATGGAGGGGTGGATTTAAACGATCAGATGCTACAGCCCTATTTATCAACCAGAAAGTCCCGTTATTGGTACAAGAAAGTTGCGTTTCACATGGCCCTTTTTAATTCGTTTGTCTGCTACCAAAAGCAACTCAAAACCAACAAATCACCTATCTGAAGTATATTGAAGATATCGTCACTGCCCTCATTTACCAACAAGGTCCCGCCCCAGTAAGCATTCACTCTGATAGCGTGAGTCAACTTCACGAGCAACACTTTCTCCAAGCGTCTTCCAGGACAGCCCATGAGAACTTGGGCTCCTCTTACCAGGACAGGAAACACGTTACACCCACCAGATAAAAGGGCGGTCCTCCAGGCCCATGTCAATTATTTGTGTTTCCTCCGGACGGGGGGTAACATGTTCCTGGAACCTGGTCCCTAGGTCTCATGAGCAGGGGCTCTGTAGGGCTATTTGGGGCATTTCACTAACCTCTCCTCTGCCAGTAGCAGCACTCCGCTGGAGAGGTTGGCTGTGCTGCGGTCTCCTGTGTCTCCTGTGCCTGGAGAGGGCCAGGACCGGCATGGTGTCAGCTCCCATAAGCACTTTTCTTATGAAAGCAGCGGTATCCTCTCCTCACAGGCAGCGTGGCTAGTTGTGTGAGGAGAAGCAGGAAGCTGCGGCGCTCAAGTAGGGGGCAGGGCTTCTGTGCTCCAAGCTAGCCCACAGGAAGTACTGAGGTCACTTCCGGGGCATATGACGTCGGCGCCGGAGACGCCGGTTCCAGTCTCCTTAAATGGCGCCTACAGGAGACACTGGCCTCCGGTGTCTTCTGGTAAAAGATGGATCAATCTGCAGTTGCTACACAGGCAGTCGATGCGCCCAACACCAGCACCTCACAGGTAAGCCTGAAGTGTTATGTCACTATCTTGCTCAGAGATAAAAATAAAAAATTGCGCCAACTCCTAAAAAAAAAAAAATATATATATGTAGTGAAGCAGCCAACACAACAACCTGACTATTGTGAATGTATAAAGTAAAATAAGGTGTGGCGCTAAGAAGTAGTGTTGTTGATCAAATAGCAGTGACCTAAAGGAAAATTAAATATAAAGATAAAAAATTGGATGAACAGATGTGAAAACACATACAAACGGTGAAAAACATATCCATGTCCAATGTATCAATTATGTATGGAGTAACCCATTCTAAAAGTGACTCAAAGATCAATCACAATGAGTATATGAAAAAAATTACAACAGTGTAATGTGCGTTAACCCAAAATTGACGTGTTCATCAGGACAAAGCCAAGGTATAAAACAAAGGGTTCATTAGAGTAGTGAGTATGTGGCAATACTTAAAGTCCTTCACTAAACAATGGGGTGGTCTCAGTTAACTCCGTGACAGCCTGGGTGCAAACAGTCCTCATATACAGTAAATGGGAACTGTTGGGAGTGTCCTTGCATATAGATGAATTCTTCTCTTGGTATGGTGGTATTAACCCAAAGGAATAAGCATAAAATGCCCTTACCAGACAAGGTGGACTCACAGGCCCTTGGCGTTGAGTCAAGAGAGCCTATACCGTCAAGAGGTGTAATACAGCGAACCGTATGGTGATCCAGGACAGGGTCTCATCAGATGTCACCGGATGGCGTGTCCCTGGAGAGGCTAGACCGGAATCAGGTGTATTCAATGTTCAGCCTTGGTCATCAAATAAAAGAAAAAACTTCCACATAGTGTGAATCCTTTTTTTAAAACGTTGTAATGTTTATTAGTATTAAGGGAGATATTTTCCAAAAAATACAGATATGGGCAGTATAAACTCGGCTCAAAAAGCAAAAAATATAAAAGTTTAGCGCAGTAGGTGATGGGGGTAAAAACACAAGAACCCGACGCATTTCATCCTCAAAGACTTCTGCTGGGGTACCCAGTTTTTACTGCCCATATCTGTATATCTGTATTTTTTGGAAAACATCTCCCTTGATACTAATAAACGTTACAACATTTTAAAAAAAGGATTCACACTATGTCGAAGTTTTTTTTTTTATTTGCTTATCCATATGGATGGTCGCTGAGGAAGTGATCTCTCTGTCTGATGACCGAGGCTGAACATTGAAGACACCTGATTCCGGTCTAGCCTCTCCAGGGACACGCCATCCGGTGACATCTGATGAGACCCTGTCCTGGATCACCATACGGTTCGCTGTATTACACCGCTTGACGGTACAAGCTCTCTTGACTCAACGCCAAGGGCCTGTGAGTCCACCTTGTCTGGTAAGGGCATTTTATGCTTATTCCTTTGGGTTAATACCACCATACCAAGAGAAGAATTCATCTATATGCAAGGACACTCCCAACAGTTCCCATTTACTGTATATGAGGACTGTTTGCACCCAGGCTGTCAGGGAGTTAACTGAGACCACCCCATTGTTTAGTGACGGACTTTAAGTATTGGCATATACTCACTACTCTAATGAACCCTTTGTTTTATATCTTGGCTTTGTCCTGATAAACACGTCAATTTTGGGTTAACGCACATTACACTGTTGTAATTTTTTTCATATACTCATTGTGATTGATCGTTGAGTCACTTTTAGAATGGGTTACTCCCATATACACTACCGTTCAAAAGTTTGGGGTCACCCAAACAATTTTGTGTTTTCCATGAAAAGTCACACTTATTCACCACCATACGTTGTGAAATGAATAGAAAATAGAGTCAAGACATTGACAAGGTTAGAAATAATGATTTGTATTTGAAATAACATTGTTTTTACATCAAACTTTGCTTTCATCAAAGAATCCTCCTTTTGCAGCAATTACAGCATTGCACACCTTTGGCATTCTAGCTGTTAATTTATTGAGGTAAGCTGGAGAAATTGCACCCCACGCTTCTAGAAGCAGCTCCCACAAGTTGGATTGGTTGGATGGGCACTTCTGGCGTACCATACGGTCAAGCTGCTCCCACAACAGCTCAATGGGGTTCAGATCTGGTGACTGTGCTGGCCACTCCATTACCGATAGAATACCAGCTGCCTGCTTCTGCTGTAAATAGTTCTTGCACAATTTGGAGGTGTGTTTAGGGTCATTGTCCTGTTGTAGGATGAAATTGGCTCCAATCAAGCGCTGTCCACTGGGTATGGCATGGCGTTGCAAAATGGAGTGATAGCCTTCCTTATTCAGAATCCCTTTTACCCTGTACAAAGCTCCCACCTTACCAGCACCAAAGCAACCCCAGACCATCACATTACCTCCACCATGCTTAACAGATGGCGTCAGGCATTCTTCCAGCATCTTTTCATTTGTTCTGCGTCTCACAAACGTTCTTCTTTGTGATCCAAACACCTCAAACTTGGATTCATCCGTCCACAACACTTTTTTCCAGTCTTCCTCTGTCCAATGTCTGTGTTCTTTTGCCCATCTTAATCTTTTTCTTTTATTGGCCAGTCTCAGATATGGCTTTTTCTTTGCCACTCTGCCCTGAAGCCCAAAATCCCGCAGCCGCCTCTTCACTGTAGATGTTGACACTGGTGTTTTGCGGGTACTATTTAATGAAGATGCCAGTTGGGGACCTGTGAGGCGTCTGTTTCTCAAACTAGAGACTCTAATGTGCTTATCTTCTTGCTTAGTTGTGCAACGCGGCCTCCCACTTCTTTTTCTACTCTGGTTAGAGCCTGTTTGTGCTGTCCTCTGAAGGGAGTAGTACACACCGTTGTAGGAAATCTTCAATTTCTTTGCAATTTCTCGCATGGAATAGCCTTCATTTCTAAGAACAAGAATAGACTGTCGAGTTTCAGATGAAAGTTCTCTTTTTCTGGCTATTTTGAGCGTTTAATTGACCCCACAAATGTGATGCTCCAGAAACTCAATCTGCTCACAGGAAGGTCAGTTTTGTAGCTTCTGGAAGGAGCTAGACTGTTTTTAGATGTGTGAACATGATTGCACAAGGGTTTGCTAATCATCAATTAGCCTTCTGAGCCAATGAGCAAACACATTGTACCATTAGAACACTGGAGTGATAGTTGCTGGAAATGGGCCTCTATACACCTATGTAGATATTGCACCAAAAACTAGACATTTGCAGTTAGAATAGTCATTTACCACATTAGCAATGTATAGAGTGTATTTGTTTAAAGTTAGGACTAGTTTAAAGTTAGCTTCATTTAAAAGTACAGTGCTTTTTACTTCAAAAATAAGGACATTTCCATGTGACCCCAAACTTTTGAACGGTAGTGTATAATTGATACATTGGACATGGATATGTTTTTTTCACCGTTTGTATTTGTTTTCACATCTGTTCATCCAATTTTTTATCTTTTATTTTTGTTTATTTGTTCTTATGGTGTTTAATGAAGAGACTTCATTATCTCTCTACACATTCTATAAAACTATCACTAGTTCATTTGGTACACACTTTAGGGTCTGGCACCTTTCCTTTAGGTCACTGTTATTTGATCAACAACACTACTTCTTAGCGCCACACCTTATTTTACTTTACACTATCTTGCTCTCCCTGTGAGTGTTCCCTCCCCCTCCCCTCTCTGTAGTAGTGGGTTAAGGGGACACATTTCCCCCCTCCTGCACATGGTGGTTCGGAGTGGCGAGGTGGCTGTAAGTCTAATTATGGGTCACTTATCTTTTTGTCTTACAGACCAAGACCCAAGACAAGACTCGAGAGCAACCACCTAAAAGGAAATGTGCGGTGTGCGCAAACAAATTGAGCTCCTCGCGGAGCAAAGCCGTTTGTCGCAGCTGTATAGATGGCCTTGTAAAGGATGACCCGGTTGCCTCTTGTCAGAAAATGCTAAAATCTGTTAGGAACCAGCTTGCATCTACCTTTAGTTCTTTTAGAACACTTGACAAGCTCCAGACCCCAGCAGAGGGTCCGTCCACACAGAGAGCTTCAGTCAGCACTCCGCAGCAGGCAGAGAGTGAAGACTCTGAGGCTGAGGTCAGATCTACACGTTCTTCCCCTGAAGAATCAGGGTCAGATATAGAGTCCAGGGATAGAGAATCCACTCGAGGATCGAGATTTAGGTTATCTGTAGAGGATGTGGATGACTTGTTAAAGGCTATCTATACCACCCTTGAATTGAAAGAGGAGGAGGTTCAGTTATCCAAACACGATCTTATGTATAAGGGATTGCATAAGAAAAAACCTAGAGTTTTTCCAGTGCATAGTTCATTGCTTGATACTGTTAAACTGGAATGGGATAACCCGGAGAGAAAACCATTCTTCTCTAGTGACCTAAAAAGAAGGTTCCCTTTTGATGAGGACACTGCGCAGCCGTGAAATAAAAAACTGAAGCTGGACGCACCTCTTTCAAAGGTTTCAAAAAATTCAGACCTAGCGTTCGATGATATGGGCACACTTAACGATCCGATGGACAAGAGGGGGGATATCCTCCACAGAGCCTGGGACTCAGCAGTTGGGAACCTGAAACCAGCTCTAGCCTCGACATGTGTGGCCAGAAATCTGGAGGTTTGGTTGACTCAGATTCAGTCACACCTGTCAGCGGGTACCTCGAGAGAGCAGATTTCCCTTATCGTCTTTCAGGACAGCACATGAGAGAGAGGCTCCACCCACTAGGAAACAGGAAACACAAACTCCACCACATTTTAAAAGGAGGCTCCTCTCCACAGCTCGTCAGTTTTTGTGTTTCCTCCGGCAAGGGAACACCTAGTAGGGGCCAGGGTCTCTTATGGTGCTATCCTGAGAGGCCAGGCTGCCTACTCCACCATACCTATTTTTCCTCCAGAGAGTCCGATCCTCCCACACCGCGCCACAGGGTTGCTGGTAAGTGGGCTCCTTTTTCTTTGCTCACGATGAGCTGGACCATTCCTGGAACTGCTCCTTAGGCGGCGGCAGCCGTTCGCGGGCTTTTTTTGAAACCGCGTGTCGGCGTTACTGGCCGCCGCCATCTTGGAAGAGTACAGACTCGACCAGTCGGAAGTGAGGTATCCGACGAGGGGAAGGCACTAGGAACGGGCGCATCATTTCCGATCGGAAGTGGCGCAGAGGAAGAAGGGAGGAGCGGTCCTGGTGCCTATTTTCCGGTTCCGGGCGGGCGCAGCGGCGTTTTTTGACTCCGGAACCGACGTTTGTAAGAGCCACCGATCGGAGCAGCACCACTATGGATTCTGTGGCAGCTGCATGTGGGACAGGCACAGGCACCAGCAAGGCCCAGGTAAGAGGCTATAATGAATATCCTGGTTACTTTGGTGCCCCTCTCACAAATGTTTTTTTCCCCCTTGGTGGCTGGGGCCTGTCTGGGCACATGGGTTTAACTGCTTTTCCTCCTGTGCACCTGTGGTGAGTCCGTTAGGAGGAAGCTTTGGCTTAATTGAATGCTGGTGTTTTTTTTCTCTTTTGTCATTTTTTTCTGGCAGGCTAAGAGCTCTGAACCAGCTATTAAAAAGAGATGCCCCTCATGTAAAGCAAAGTTACTGGAGGGTTGGAAGAAGACTTTATGCCAAATTTGCATTGACTCCTTAGTCAAGGAAGAGGCTTCTTCTGCGTGCAGTGACATAATCGCATCAGTTAAGAAAGATCTAGATGCTACTATACAGGCTTTTCGCTCTTCTCTTGTAACACCAGCATTAAGTCAGGCAACTACCTCAGACCCCTCTCAGGACTCACACTTAACCCCAACGGTAGAGGCTGAGGCTGGCCCGACTACCCAAAAGGGGCATTCCCCTTCATACTCTGGAGAAGAGGAGGAGGAGGAAGAGGCAGATGCACCTTCTAGATACAAACTGTCCTTGGAACAAGTAGACAGTCTGTTGAAAGCAATTTATGCACCATTGGGATTGGAGAAAGAAAAAAGAGAGTTATCGCTGCACGATAGAATGTATGAAGGGCTTAGTGAAGCAACAGGTCGCACTTTCCCTGTACATTCCGTAATCTCTGAGACCATTAAGAAAGAATGGGCTGACCCAGAGAGAAAACCCTTTTTCCCAAGAGCTCACAAGAGGCGTTTCCCATTTAATGATAATCCTGAGTCACTTTGGAATAAAGTCCCGAAGTTGGATGCAGCTTTTTCCCAAGTATCTAGATCAACAGATCTGGCATTTGAGGACATGGGTACTTTGAAGGATCCTATGGATAAGAGGGCGGACCAACAGCTTAAAAAAGCCTGGCAGTCCATTATAGGGAATCTCAAGCCTGCTATGATTATGACCTGTGTCTCCAGAAATATGGAGTTCTGGCTGAATCAGCTAACAGAACATATTATAGCTGATTCACCCAAACAGGAGATTCTAGATTCCTTCCCAACCCTTATAGCAGCAGTAGCATATATTTCTGACGCCTCTGCAGATTCTATAAGAATGTCAGCTAGATCAGGGGCCCTGACCATTGCAGCTAGGAGAGCGTTATGGCTGGGGACGCAGCTTCCAAAAATAAGTTATGCGGAGTTCCATTTTTGGGAGATCAGCTATTTGGTCCCGAACTAGAGTCTATTTTGGATAGAACAGCTGATAAGAAGAAATCCTTTCCTGTTAAAAAGAAAAAGCAGCCAGTTAGGCGGTTTTTTCGACCTCAAAAAGATCAGGAAAAGAGTAACAGGCCCCAAGAAAAAAGAAAGAATTGGGGGCGGCGCAGAGAGGAAAAGGCAAAGGGAATGTCCTTTTCAATCCTCCTACGCAGGCCAATAAAACACAATTAATTGGTGGTGCCTGTGGGAGGAAGGCTTCAAAAATTCCTTCCTCTTTGGGCAAACGTAACAAAAAATCCTTTTATTTTGGATTTAATAGCCCAGGGATACAAGATAGAGCTGTTGAACCTTCCTCCAGAGAGGTACTGTGTAACAAGTCTGCCAAAAGACACAACAAAAGCCCTAGCCATGAAGAACCTGTTAGGAGATCTGATAA
The DNA here is from genome assembly GCA_037952925.1 of Lithobates clamitans. NCBI lineage: Eukaryota > Metazoa > Chordata > Amphibia > Anura > Ranidae > Lithobates > Lithobates clamitans. The sequence continues at coordinate 6,460,130 of JBBGZY010000025.1, read as the reverse complement.
AACAGGGTGTTGTGGTTCAGGTGCCTCCGGAGGAAGATTGCCAGGAGTTCTATTCCCATATCTTTCTGATAAAGAAACCATCAGGAAGCTTTCGGCTCATCCTCAATTTAAAACCGTTAAACAGGTCAGTCCAATACAGGCGATTCCGCATGGACTCCATCTTTTCGGTAAGAAATCTCTTAGTCAGGGGATGCTTTTTGGCATCAATCGACTTAAGGGATGCGTACCTGCATGTACCTATAGTTGCTCAGTCCCAGAGATACCTGAGGCTGGCAGTAAATATGGGGAGGGAGGTTCTGCACCTTCAATTCAGGGCCCTCCCGTTTGGTCTATCTACCGCCCCTCGAATATTTACCAAAATTATGGCGGAAGCCCTAGCTCCCCTCCGGCTACAAGGGATTTCGGTCATCCCTTACCTGGACAACCTCCTTTTCTTTGCCCCTTCTTCCAGGAAAAGGTTACAGGAGGATTTGATCAAGGCTCGCAGTCATCTGGAGGCCTTAGGTTGGATTATAAACATCCAAAAATCTAATTTCAATCCAGCACAAAGAGTCCAATTTCTGGGGTATCTGATAGACTCAGTGGATCAAAAGATCTTTCTTCCAGAAGAGAAGAAAGTGAAGGTATTGCAGGCAGTATCCAGCCTTCAGACGAACCTTGAGGTATCAGTCAGAAGGATTATGTCAGTACTGGGAACATTGACCTCAACCATGCCGGCCATTCAATGGGCCAGACTCCATTTCAGACCCCTTCAGAGTTTTCTCTTAAAGATCTGGGATCACAGTCCAGAAGCTTTGGACTCAAAGGTAAAGCTTCCCACCAGGGTAAAAAGTACCCTTTGGTGGTGGAGAAATCAGGCAGTGCTGTCAAGGGGTTTACTCTGGTCCTTCCTAACAGAGAGAAGGGAGTTTGGTCCCCAGTGGAAGCAGGAAGGTCATCAAATTGGAGGGAGTTAAAGGCAGTCGCTCTAGCCTTGGTTGCCTTCTCTCCAAACCTTCAGGGGTCCCATGTGCAGATATTGTCAGACAACGCCACCACGGTGGCATACCTGAACAGACAAGGGGGCACAAGGAGCGGGACTCTTCGATTGTTATCTTCAGAGATCCTAGGATGGGCAGAGAGTCATCTACTTTCCCTGTCAGCAGTACATCTCAAGGGCACGCTGAATGGAGTAGCAGATTTCTTGAGCAGACAAAAGATTCAGGAGGCAGAGTGGAGTTTGAATCCAGAAATATTCACTCTAATAACCCAGAAGTGGGGATGCCCGCAGGTGGATCTATTTGCATCAAGAGAAAATGCTCAGCTCCCTCAGTTCTTCTCCCTGCACAGAGACAACGGATCGATAGGGATAGATGCCCTGGCACATCCTTGGAATTTTCAGCTGGGTTATGCCTTCCCCCCTTTTCAGCTAATTCCTTTAGTACTGAGGAAGATAAAGAAGGAGTCGGTAATCTTGATCACCCCAAAAAGGGCCTGGTTTTCCTCCATTCTACTAATGTCAGTCAAACCATTCTGGCAGCTTCCCCTCAGACAGGACTTACTATTTCAAGGTCCAGTGTATCATCCGGATATAGCAAGACTAAGTCTCACTGCTTGGTATCTGAGGAACAGCTGTTAAAAAACAAGGGTTTGTCAGAGCCTCTAGTATCTACTTTACTTGCTAGTAGAAAGAAGGTGACTAGAGATATCTACGCTAAAGTTTGGAAAGTCTACAACTCCTGGTGTCGCTCGGCAAACCGAAATTTAGAAGACATTGTGTCGGTTCTGGAATTTCTGCAGAAGGGGGTGGACAAAGGGCTGGCAATTAGCACTCTTAAAGTACAAGTGGCTGCCCTAGGAGTATACCTGGATCAACCTATTTCCTCAGTTCCGTTGGTCACGAGATTCTTTAGGTCACTTACTAGATCCAGACCAGTTCCCACTAGACACTTTCCAAAATGGGACTTGACAGTGGTCTTACAAGTACTCACAAAAGATCCTTTTGAACCATTACAGTCAATCTCGTTAAAGAATTTAACTCTGAAGACGGTATTCTTAGTTGCAGTTACGACTGCGAGAAGAATTGGAGAACTTCATGCTCTTTCAGTTAAAGAGCCCTTTATGTCAATTTACCCAGACAGGATTGTGCTTAGAACAGATCCTGCGTTTTTACCAAAAGTGGCATCAGTCCATAACAGGTCGCAGGAAATCATCCTGACAACTTTTTGTTCAGATCCTTCAGGAAGTAAGGAAGAATTATTTCATAAGTTAGATGTAAGAAGAACTTTATTACATTACTTAGAAAAAACAAGGGACTTCAGGTCTTTGGACTCTTTATTTGTTTTGTTTTTTGGCAACAGAAAAGGAAGGCAAGCCTCAAAGGGATCAATTGCCGGATGGTTAAGAATGGCTATTTCAGAAGCTTATGTCCTGTCGGGGTTGTCTCCTTCTCAGGGAGTACGAGCACATTCTACCAGATCTCTAGCCACTACATGGGCAGAAAAAGCTGGTGCCACCCCAGACCAAATTTGTAAGGCGGCTACGTGGTCAAGTTATCTTACGTTTGTCTGTCACTACAGATTGGATCTTCTGTCAGCCGGTGATCAGGCGTTTGGCAGAAAGGTCCTGCAGGCTGTTGTCCCTCCCAAGTTGGTAAGTCTCGATTATCCTCTCATGTGCTGTCCTGAAAGACGATAAGGGAAAATTCAAGTTAGACTTACCGGTAACTTGTTTTCCAAGAGTCTTTCAGGACAGCAAACTACCCGCCCTTTATGTTTATATATACATATTTATACATATATGGAAGTGTGTGTGTGTGTGTGTGTGTGTATGTGTATGTATATGTGTGTATATATATATATATATATATATATATATATATATATATATATATATATATATATATATATATATATATATATATATATATATATATATATATATATAAATATGTGCTGTGAATTAACCGTATTATGATTATGTGTTCCAGCTTGAGCCGGAGGTACTCTACTACAACTGACGAGCTGTGGAGAGGAGCCTCCTTTTAAAATGTGGTGGAGTTTGTGTTTCCTGTTTCCTAGTGGGTGAAGCCTCTCTCTCATGTGCTGTCCTGAAAGACTATTGGAAAACAAGTTACCGGTAAGTCTAACTTGAATTTTTGAAATCCTTTCCTCTCCTCTTTCAGGCTGTAGGTTTGTTGGCAGATTCTTCCGCAGAGTCGGTAAGAATGTCGGCCAGGACTTCGGCTTTAGTGAACTCGGCCAGGAGAAGAATCTGGCTTAAAACCTGGTCAGGGGACCCAGCCTCCAAATTACGCCTTTTGTGGGCTTCCCTTAACAGGCGATCATTTATTTGGCCCAGGACTGCAGGAGGCTCTGGAACACACGGCTGATAAGAAAAAGGCGTTTCCAGAGAAAAAGAGAATCCCGACAGCCAGAAAATTTTTTCCCCAGTGGTCTTCCAGGACAGCCCTTGAGAGATGGAGTCCCTCCCATCGACCCAGGAAACACATTGCCAACAGTTCAAAAGGCGGTCCCTCAGGTCCCTAGTCAGTCATTTGTGTTTCCTCCGTCGGAGGAACATGTTGCTAGGAACCAGGAGAAGGACTCCATCTCTCAGGGGCTGCCTGAGGGGAGCGGAGCCACACAGGGGGACCGGGTCCTATCCAGCGGCTCCAGGTTAGTCCTACCTTAAATCTTTTGGGCTCGGGTACCGTCCGGCTGACAGGAGCAGACCCGTTACCCCCCTCTTTCCAGTGCCGAGGTGTGCCAGTGGCAGGTTGATGCAGGTTCCCCCCAGGAGCAGTGCAGATGGAGTCTTCCATCCCAGCTCCTTGCTGTAATAGCGGTGGGGGTCGGAGACGCCGAGCGTCATTTCCGGCGGAACCGCGTCATCACTGTGTGCCGAGACTTCCGGTTCCCGGTCTCTAGAGGCACTAGGAGGAGGGGAAAGCCCACGCTGGGCCTACAAATCCCGACCTGCGTCCAGCTATACCGGACTAGCGGCGGGATCCAGAGCTCGTGAGGGGGACCATGGAGGCTAATTCCCAGGACACTCCGGTGGATGCAGGCACCAGCCAAACCCAGGTAGGCTGCTGGGCAAGCCCTTACTGTGTTTTTTTCTGGGGTTTTGTTGTAAGGCTGGGATTTGTAGTACCCCATGGTGGTGGTTACCTCACAGTCCCGGGTTTATGCAGCGGTGGTTGCAGCACAGGTGTTTTTAATGAGAGTTCAAAAGGATTTCTGATGCTAAGATAGTTTATTCTTTATTTCAGGGTAAGGAAACCCCAAGGGAAGACAAGTCAGGCCACAAAAAATGCCCTAATTGTGGAAATAAGTTGTCCTCAGGCTCCAACAAAGCCTTATGCAGACAGTGTATTGCAGGCTTACTTAAAACAGAGCCAGACTCTCCCTTGGCAAAATTCCTAAATTCCTTGGCTCCTTTAAAGATGAGATGGCATCAACCTTTAAATCTCTCCGGGAGTTAATCGCAGATGTAAACACGTCTGCTTCCACCAGTAAAGCAGCTGCGATTCCCTCCTCACCATGCCTTACAACACCCAGTTCTGGGGAGCCCTGTATAGTCAGGGAGCATAGCCCCGTGTTAGTTAGCCCTGAATCCTCTGACGCAGACTCAGATGAGGATCAGGTTGTAGCTAACAAAGCAGCAAAATACAAGCTGTCTCTTGAGGATGTAGACGAGCTGTTGAGCGCTATTTATGATACGCTGGAAATTGATGAGGAAGAAACTTAATTGACCAGACATGATAAAATGTATGAGGCTCTGGGGAAAAAGAAAGCTAAGGTATTCCCTATACATAACGTGCTTTCTAACCTTGTCCGCAAGGAGTGGGCCGATCCAGATAAAAAAGTCTTCTTCTTTCCTAATTCCCTCAAAAGAAGATTCCCCTTTGATGAGAGCCCAGAGGCGGTCTGGAATAAGAATCCTAAACTAGACACCCCTCTGTCCAAAGTCTCAAAACAGTCTGACCTTGCTTTTGAGGATATGGGTCATTTAAAGGACCCAATGGACAGGAAAACAGACATAGTCTTAAAGAGGGCCTGGGATGCTTCTATGGCAGGCCTAAAACCAGCTCTAGCCACTTCTTGTGTTGCTAGGAATCTGGAGTTCTGGTTGTCTCAACTAGAAGAACACTTAAAAGCAGGCACGCCTAGGGGGGAGCTCTTGAAAACCTTCCCTATGCTTTTCAAGGCAACAAGTTTCATTTCTGACGCTTCCACGGATTCCGTAAAATTTACGGCTAAAACCGCAGCGCTTTCTGTCGCAGCCAGGAGGTCAGTATGGATGAAAACTTGGGGGGGGGGGGGAGACACGGCGTCCAAAACACGCCTGTGCAGTGTCCCCTTTACAGGAGACTTTTTTTTTTTTTTTTTTTTGCCACATCAGTGAGGAGGTTTACCATGGGAGTAAGTCTTTTCAAATAAATATTCAAAAAAAACACTTCCCCTTAATTATCACATCATTATGGCTTTTGTTCTGTTTACTTAATTAGGATGCTTCATATCACATCAAATAAGAGAATGGTAAGCCCCTCCATCTGTTTCTACTCCTTATTGTTATTTTCTTGCTCCCTGTCCCTCCTCCCCATCCCACCCCCCCGAGACCGTACCCCTCCCTCTCCATGATTTCCTTCTGGTTTCCTGATTAATTTTCCCGTTTACTCTCCTGTGTCGGGATCTACTGCTCTCTCTGTTGCTTAGGTTGTCCACATCTCAGCTGCTCTTATAGATTTTTTAAATTTTTCCCATACTCTCCACTTTGTCCTATAGGCCTCCATTTTTGTCCCTTCACTAAACCTCAAATACTCCAAATCCTGTATCTCATTTATTTTATTCATCCATTCCCTCATGGTTGGTCTTTCTTTTCTTTTCCAATTTATAGAAATTAGGCTTTTAGCTGCATCTATAAAATGGGGTAGGAGTGTTCCAAGATAGGCCTTAGTGGGCATCTCACTCAGATGAAATAGAAGGACCCTGGGGTCCTTTGGGAGATCGAGTTTTGTAATCTCTTTAGTGTATTTTATAATCTCCTCCCAGGAAACTCCTATCTTGGGGCACGACCACCACATATGAGCCGTCGACCCTATTTCGTTACATCCCCTCCAACAAAGCTGGGATTTCTCCCTATCAATTCTATGCATCCTATCCGGGGTCAAGTGCATTCTCATCAGACATTTATAGTTTAATTCTAATAGTTTATAGTTAACTGAGGTGATCAGAAGTCGTTTCAGTATCTTATCTGTCTCTGACTCAGTCAGCTTTAGTCCTAACTCCTTCTCCCATCTGTCTATAAAAGTCAAGGTGTCTGTCCTCCTCAACTCTACTAGTATTTTGTATATACGAGAAAAACCAGCCTTTTTATCTGTTTCCGTACAGATTTTCTCTAAAGGGAGTAAATTTTTAGTTGTCTAAATTGGTTGCGGTAAGGATTCCACAAAATGTTTTAATTGACCATAACGCCATGGGTTAATATTTATTCTGTCTCTTTTATTTTTAAGCTCTTGAAATGAACATATTTTACCCCTATCTACTACATCTTTCAGTTGCAGGTTCTCATCTAGGAGCCATTTACCAAACCACTCTTCCCTTCCCGGAGGGAAATAGTCTACATCCTTTAGTGACATTAGCAGTGAGTTATATTCCCAGTGTTCCCTTTTGTGAATAAGGTCCCATACTCTAAGTGCGTGCCTAGTGACTTCATGTGGTTCTGTGTTATATTTCCTTATTTTAGGTGGGCACCATATTATTTTGTGTAGTTTTAAACCGTTAATTTTGTTTTCAATTTCTACCCAGTGTTTTCCTTTATTTTTAACCCAATCTACCACTCTCGCAAGTGCAATGGCCTCATAATATTTAGAAATGTCAGGTGCTCCCCACCCCCCTTACTTTTAATATTTATTAATTGAGTATATTTTAAACGTGGTGTTTTCCCTTTCCAAATAAACCTTACTATCATTGAATGTAGACTTTTAAGATATGCCGGTGGGAGCGTGATTGGGAGCATTTGCATTTTGTATGTTATTTTTGGTAATAGTACCATCTTAAAGATATTAATTCTTCCCGCCCACGACATTTGCCCCTGCTGTATTCTATTTAGCTCCGATTTTACCTCATTTATGAGTGGCATATAATTCGCTTGAAATAGTTTTTCTGCCGATGGTGTGATTTTAATTCCTAGGTAGTTTAAAGCTTCTTTCTCCCATCTAAACGGGAAGTGTTCTTGATATGATTGGTCTCTTGTCTTATTGGGGTTTATATCTAATACTTCTGATTTGGTAGTATTTACTTTAAAGTTAGAGAGTTTCCCATATTCTTCCATTGTGACAAGGACATTCGGTAAGGGGTTTGTTATGTAGAGTCTTGGGTTTGTTATGTAGAGGAGAATATCATCCGCATAGGCTGCGAGCTTATACTCAGTTCCACCTATATTTACCCCTCTAATGTTCGGATTCTGTCTTAACCTGTTAAGGAGAGGTTCTAATGCTAACAGAAAAAGCATTGGAGACTGGGCATCCCTGTCTTGTTCCATTATGCATATAGAAGGGATCGGACAAAGTCCCATTTATCTTGACCCTCGCTGATGGTTTTGTATAAAGCGCCCTAATCCAACTGCAGATCTTGTCCCCATAACCCACTTTTTTGAGTGACTCCATCATAAAGTCCCAGTCTACCCTGTGAAACGCTTTTTCAGCGTCTATTGACAGTAGTAGGCCTGGGACTCCGCTATTTTTAATTGCTTGGGTTATCAGGAGGGTTTTGATACTATTGTCCTTACCCTGTCTCCCCGGTAGAAACCCCACCTGATCAGGGTGGATGATATTTTTAATTGTTTGCTTTAATCTCCCCGCTATTACTTTTGCGAATAGTTTCGTGTCATTGTTCAAAAGGGATATGGGCCTATAGCTGGAGCATAATGTGCAGTCCTTTCCCTCCTTCTGAACAATCGCTATATTGGCTGCCAATGCATCTCTGCTCATTTCCCCTCTCTCTCCTATCTCGTTCATGTACCCACATGGTTTTGGTACTAAACAATCTTGATACTTCTTATAATATAATGTGGTCAGCCCGTCTGGGCCTGGGCTCTTTCCTGTCTGGGTCTCCTTGATGGTCTTCCTCACCTCGGCCTCTGTAATGGGGGCCTCTAAAGATGCACTCTCTTCTTTTGGGATTTTATCCATCTCGGTTTCTTTTAGATATTTTCTGATTTTTTCTAATTTTTTCCCTCTCTCTTTATCCTTCTTTTTATTTATTGAGTAAATTTCCCCATAATATTCTTGGAAGGTTTTAGCTATCTCAGCATCTTTATATCTGATTTCTCCTGACTTCGCCTTTATTTTATCGATATATCCATTACTCTTCTTTTTACTTAAAGCCCTAGCTAGGAGTCGTCCAGGTCTATTCCCAGTGATATATCTCTCTTTTTTAACTAAGTTGTACTTTCTGCGATTTTCTGCCTCTATCTGCTGTCTCAACGCCTCTCTAGCTCCATATAGTTTTCCCAGAATCCCTCCCTCCCCTGTTTCTTTATGCATCCTTTCTAGTTTTTTAACTTCCTCCTGTAGGGCACGAAGATTTTTAATCTGGTTTCTTTCTTTCTCTACTCCCGCCTTTATTATTATCCCCCTTATATAGGCCTTATGGGCCTCCCAAACTATTGATTCTGCTGTTTCCGTTGAGGTATTTACTCTGAAATAGAATTCTAATTCTTCTTTAATTAATTTATCAATTTCCCTATCGTGAAGGAGGTCCTCATTTAATCTCCAGTTATTTTGATGGGGTGTTTGACCATTTTGTTTTATTCGCAGTATCACCGGGCTTGGTCTGAGAATGTTATAGGTCCTATGTTTATATCTTTTACCTCCTCTAAGTTCCTATGCTCCAAGAAAATATAGTCCAGTCTTGAGTGTACGGGGGGGTAGTAGGTGTAGTCTTTTGTTTCCTGATGTTGCATCCTCCAGACATCAACTAGCTGGCAACCTTGTAATTTTTTCTTAAGCTTATTCATCCACACTCCTCCAGTCCCCCGTGCACGCGACGCACTATCTCTACCCGGCTCTAGACATAGATTCATATCTCCTGCCACTATAACTTTCCCTCTCCTGAAATTCTCTATTTTTGATAGAACTCCAATTAGGTATATTCCTCACCATTTAGTTTGCCCCTCAGGAACAAAAATCGGCCTTCGGGGTCGGATATTCTCTCTTCAATCTGGTAGCGGATTCCCCTAGCAAAACCTATTGCTACCCCTTTTGCACCCCTTATCGGGGAGTCACTATAGATCCAAAACGGGTAGTCCCTAGACATTATCTTCCGATTTCTCCCCAGGAGTAGATGTGTCTCCTGCAGAAAGACCACCTCAGCTTTGATGGCTCTCAGCTCGCCCATTATGTTAGCACATTTTATGGGGGAGCTGAGGCCCCTCACATTGTATGTTACCAGATTAATTCCGACCATTTGCTCTACTCTTCCCGATCCAGCAGCAGGAGACAGTGAGGTTTGTACCGATCTCACCCCTCCCCTAGCCCCCCCCCACCCCCCCACCCCCCCCCCCCCACCCTCCCCATCCCCTTCCCACCTTGATCATGGGGGTATCGGGCCTAACAGTAGCCCATAACCGTGGCCCCACCATCTCCACCCGGCCCTACGGCTTTCCCCCTGAGGGTTGAGCTCAGTGTGGGCATCCTTGAATCCCCCAGCCCACACCAGGGCCTACCAGACCTCCCCCCCTCCACCCCCCCCACACCTCCCGTTCCTCCCTCCATCGCCCCCCCCTCAACCCATGTATCTCCCGGTCCCCCTGATCACAGCCCATTCCCTCCTTCTGATTATTCTACCATTTATTTAGAGCCCTCTCTTGTTGTGAACTGGTTTCCAAGTTTGTGCATCTTCTACATTATTCTGCCCTCCTACTTTCTCCCACCACCCCGGTATTTCTACAGGTGGAATGTCCAGCTTGCGGTAGAAGTTGTGGGTCTCTTCTGGGAACCTTAATGTCGCAGAGCGCACGTCTTTTCGCCCAATCAGACACGCTGGGAACCCCCAGGAGTAATGCACCTCTCTGACTTTAAGTTGCTCTAGTAAGGGACGAAGAGTTCTTTTTCTTGTCCGTGTCTCAGCAGCCAGGTCTGGATATATTTGTAAATTAGATTCACCATATTTAACTATTTGATTATTTCTCAGGCTTGCCCTAAGTTTCTCTTTATCTTGATAGTTATGGAACCTCACTATCACGTCTCGAGGTGCATCCTTATTAATCTCAGCTGGTTTCCTAATTCTATGTACTCTGTCCAATTTAACTCTCTTGTCAATTGGGTTGACAAGGGCTCCAAAGATTTGGTCCACCTTCTCCTGTAGGTTTTCCCCCTCCCCCTGTGCTTCTGGGAGTCCTCTGATCCTCAAGTTCTTCCTTCGACTTCGATTTTCCTGATCTTCTAATCGGTATCTTAAGTCCCTCTGTTCACGTTGCAGGTCTTCAATTTGACTTCTCAGGTTCCCCATCTCCATCCTCTGTCTTTCAGCTACTGTCTCCACCTCTTCCACTCTTCTCAGAATGTGGCCCATGTCTCCCCGTATTGCCTCTGTTTCAGCTTTAATAAAGGTTTCCAGTCTAGCAAACATCTCCGCTATGTCGTTTTTTGTTGGCAATACTCCCTCCCGTTGGCTCTCCATTAGGGCTTCTTCTCTTACTACTGGGTTTAGACTAAAAGGTTCAGCTTCAGCCAACTGTCTCCTTGTATTAATTTTTGACGGGCGTTCCGGGGTTTTATTTTTTGAACAGGAAGCCTTACCTAACATGAATGTTATCGTGTACCATGTACTTCCTTATTGTGCCTGGACTGGAGCTAGTCCTGGCGGGGGCCCCTGTTGGGTTTGTTGTTGTTCCCCCCCCACTTGCCTTTCCTCTCATTCTTTGCTACCTTACACCTCCTTTACTGTGTCCTTTTATTCTATATCGCCGCAGTACCTAGGGCCTTTTAATACGGTACAGTAGTTTCTTAAAGAGAGGAAAAAAAATAAAAATTCCAGATGGCGAGGTGTTAACCTAGTGGGGGGTTGGCTGCATAACCTTGGGACCGGTTAGGGGTAATTTCCAAGACATGTAACATTTATCTTAGGGGATTCCTACTCATTAAGAAGACCTATATATTTAGACCTCTCTTTACCACTCCCTTAGAAAATCTCTAATGGGACCCTCTATATCAGAGCTGAGCAGTAAGGGAATTCAGAGGGTACTATCCCCTTCATTTACTTTTCTGATTGATCCCTTCCTTTATATATTCTAAGCATATATCTCGAGACCTCGTGAGGGCACCCTCGGACCGGCAAGGTAGGACAGTGTAGATCATACAAACAGTACAAGAAATGGTACGTCCTCTGCTATATAACTGTATCACCTTTATTGTGGGACTTACTCAGAGACCCGGAGCTTTTACACCCCTATATCTAGATTATATACTGTATAGGATATGTACCTTAAGTGAACCTTTTGTAAAATGTACTGGCAGAATCTTTCCGGCTCCCTGTCCGTGAATAGTTTACCTATATTTTGTCACCTCTCACAAAATGTGCCCACCAGTACCAAAAAAAAAAAAAAAAAAAAGTTCAAGGGGCTCAATTCCCGCGTCACGTTCACCTGCTAATTAGCATGGGCCCGTCCCTTGAAGAGATTTTAATCAAACTCGTCAAGTCTCGGCAACTACAGCACACCCGTCTTAGAGGGGAGAAAGTAGACTGATCTTACTGAAAGTTTTGCAATTCCTCTCCTTTTATGTTTACTTCACTTTAGTGTCAGGCAATCCCCATATCCTCAGAAAGGAAGAGTCACACTAAAAGATATTTTGTATACCTTAGGGTATCCTGAAGTCCCAGAAAAGTTAAGCGTATGCTGTCCATGCGTAATTGACCTTTTACTTAGAATTCCAAAAATGTCCTTTATGTTACATATTAGTACTCCAGCCGTATAATAACATAAAAAGGCACTTACCCTCTCCGTGTCTTACAATCTAGTGCACTTATCTGAGGGTTAGCAGTCCCAGCAGTACTTGTGGCTTCCAGGAGAGAAATTGATGGTATCGTCCCCACCTCTCAGGCAGCTCACTCTTCAGGTGTGTTGTTAGATCTTGAGCCAGGTTCCCCGGGAGCTTCAGCTGCCCTTATCAGCTGTTTCTCACTGCTGCTCCTTAGCACACTGCGGCTCCTTAGTACACTGCGGCTCCTTAGTACACTGGGGGTCCTTGGTTCACCTGCTCAGCCTGTATTCCTGCAGTCTGGGGGAAGGGGGGGGCAACACAGACGGACCGAAGGGAGGGAGGGGGAGGAAGAAGGGAGGGAGGAGGCACAGCCGCGATCGTACAGGGACCCGGGTCCCGCGGCGTGTTCCCGGCGTGAGGGGCTAGTAAGCAGCCGCTCACATCCAGGCGAGAGGCGCTGCTATCAGCGTCACCGCCCCGCCACGAGGAGGGAGGGAGGAGAGGTTCAGGAGGAGAGATCCGGCATCCCGGCGCGGTCTCTGAGATCAGCCAAGCGCCCACATCTGACTCCTCCCCTCAGCTCGCCCTTTACAGTAGACTTAGTCTTTGGGCCTGAATTAGATACCGCCTTAGAAAGAACAGCGGATAAAAAGAAAACCTTTCCCATTAAAAAGAAAAATTTTCAAAGAAAATTTTTTCGTCCCGCAAAGGAACCCTCCAAGTCAGAGAAGGAGTTCAAACCCAAAAAAACACTGGACAGGACAAAAAGGGAAAGGAAAAGGGGGCATACTTTTTAACCGCCCCAATCCAAACCCTAAACCCCAGTGACATCAGGGTTCCCGTGGGAGGAAGGTTAGTGAATTTTCTCCCACAGTGGGAAAAGATAACCTCAAACGTGTTTGTCTTAAACATTATAAAAAGAGGGTATGCGTTGGAATTTCACAGCGATCCACCCTCAAAGTTTATTGTGACAAAGCTTCCAAGACACTCAGAAAAGGCCAAGGCCTTACCTCTGTTAATAGGGGAAATGGTGGATCAAGAGGTATTGACACCAGTCCCTATTCAGGAACAGGGGGATGGTTTTTACTCGCACATTTTTGTGGTAAAAAAGCCATCTGGAAAGTTCAGACTAATCATGAACTTCCGACCTCTGAACCGCTCCATCCGATACAAAAAATTCCGGATGGAGTCCATTTACAATTTAAGGAATCTTCTCCAAAAAGAGGTGTTCATGGCTACCCTGGATTTAAGGGATGCCTATCTGCATATCCCAATAAGGAAGGAATGCCAGAAATTTCTTCGGATGGCGATCCAGTTAGACACCAAAATGTATCATTTCCAGTGCAGAGCACTTCCCTTCGGATTGTCGTCCTCCCCGAGAATCTTTACCAAGGTTCTCGGGGAGGCATTGGTTCCATTAAGACTACAGTCAATCTTGATTATTCCGTATCTAGATGACTTACTCCTCACGGCCCATTCAGAGAAACAACTTCGTCGGGACCTAGAGTTGACACAGCTCAGCCTAGGTCAGTTGGGGTGGATAATCAGTCTGGAAAAGTCCAAGACTACCCCAACACAGGAAATTCTGTACTTGGGGTACAATATCCTGTCAGTAGAGCAGAGGATAGTCCTGCCGGAAAAAAAGATATTGAATCTGCGACATAGAATGTCTTTTCTTCAAAGCAGCGCCAAATGTACAGTGAGGGAGGTGATGTCGGTCTTAGGACTTATGACAGCAGCCATTCCAGCTGTACAATGGGCCAGGTTCCACCAAAGAGATCTTCAGAGGTTTCTGTTGGAACAGTTAAAAAACAGGGATCTGGAAGGAGAGATTTCAATCCCCACCAGAGTAAAGCGTTCCCTCTGGTGGTGGAAGGAGACAGAGAATTTAAACAAAGGGGTTCTCTGTATCTCTCCTGTCACATCCATACTAACTACGGATGCGAGCAGCTGGGGCTGGGGAGCCCACCTCAACTCAGACTGGGCACAGGGCAGGGGGACGTCAGAGGAGAAGCTTCTCTTGTCCAATTGGAAGGAGCTAACAGCTGTCCTCAGGGCTCTGCTATTAAGAATATAATACACGGTCATCATCTACAGGTCCGCTCAGACAATATGACGGCTGTATATATAAATATAATAAACAAGCAAGGAGGCACCAGAAGTCATTGACTAATGTTGGTGGCCAGTCGCATATTTCGATGGGCAGAATCCAATCTAGCATCCATCTCTGCAATACACCTGAAAGGGGAGCTGAACAACACTGCAGATTTCTTGAGTCGACAACGAGTGTCGAATCAAGAATGGTTTCTACACCCGGAAGTGTTCAACTACATAACAGCTTACTGGGGAAAACCAGTAGTGGACCTGTTTGCAAACAAGGAGAATGCAAAAGTTCCAAATTTTTGCTCGCTATACCCAGGAGACCAGCCCTGGGCAGTAGACGCCTTACAGACCCCATGGACCTTTAGCTTAGCGTATGCGTTTCCTCCGCTTCACCTCATCCCGAGGGTTTTATCAAAGTTTCTAGTGGAGGAAACGTGTTTAATCTTAGTGGCACCGTTTTGGCCCAAGAGACCATGGTTCACAACGTTGCTACGGTTGATAGACCAACCTCCACTGAGGCTTCCCTGCAGACCAGACCTTCTATCTCAGGGACCTCTCCTTCATCCACAGGTATCCATGCTGAACCTCTCAGCGTGGTTACTGAGGAGGAAATATTGAGGAGCAAGGGCCTGACTGATAGAGTAATTCAGACCCTGCTACAGAGTAGAAAACCTGTCACTCAAGCCATTTACAGGAAGGTCTGGAGGAAATTTAACAGCTGGTTGAACAGCCGAGGTGAGGTAAACATGGATACAGCAAATATTCTACAGTTTCTCCAGGAGGGGATAGACAAAGAGCTAACTCCTAGTACTATTAAGGTCCAGATAGCTGCCTTAAGTGTATACCTAGAGAAAAGGTTGCAAGAAGACCCTTTCATTGCTAGATTCTGTAAAGCAATCTCCAGACGCAAACCAGTTAGAGTTAATATAGCCCCATCCTGGGATCTATCAGTCGTTCTAAAGGCATTTTTGGGGTCACCTTTTGAACCTATCTCAGAGGCCTCTCTAAGACTGGTCACTTTCAAGACAGTACTATTTGTGGCAATCACTTCAGCACGCAGAGTTAGTGAAATCCAAGCTCTCTCTGTCAGAGAGCCATTCCTCCAAATTCTAGAAGACAGAGTCATCCTAAAGACAGACCCTGGGTTCTTACCAAAGGTGGCATCTAATTTCCATAGGTCACAAGATATTGTCCTCCCTTCTTTCTGTCAGAAGGCTTCAAACGAGAAAGAAAAGCGTTTTCATTTATTAGATGTGAGGAGGTGTATCCTAGAGTATCTTAGGGTAACCAATCCATTCAGAATCTCAGATTCACTTTTTGTTCTTTTTTCCGGACAACGTAAGGGGCAAAAAGCTTCTAAAGTCACCATAGCTAGGTGCATTAGGCTAGCTATAGCAGAGGGTTATAAGACAGTAAACAAAGATCCTCCTGGGGGTATTAAAGCCCACTCCACAAGGGCATTCTCAGCATCCTGGGCAGAAAGAGCTGGTGCCACCCCGGAGCAAATATGTAAAGCAGCCACGTGGTCAAGCTTTTCCACCTTTACAAGGCATTATCGACTAGACTTAATGTCCAGTCAGGATCAGGCTTTTGGGAGAAAAGTTCTCCAAGCCGTGGTTCCCCCCTAATCTGGTGAGTACTTGGGGATCCTCTCAAGGGCTGTCCTGGAAGACAACTGGGGAAAACTGGAGTTAGACTTACCGGTAACTCCTTTTCCAGTGGTCTTCCAGGACAGCACGATCCCACCCTTTTTTGTTTATGTTAATGTACTAACATTATTACCTGTTATGGTTATGTTTTTACAGTTCCATCCTTCGGTTCTTGGTAAATGACTGAACAGGGACCTGAGGGACCGCCTTTTGAACTGTTAGCAATGTGTTTCCTGGGTTGATGGGAGGGACTCCATCTCTCAAGGGCTGTCCTGGAAGGCCACTGGAAAAGGAGTTACCGGTAAGTCTAACTCCAGTTTTCGTGGCCAAGGCAGGTAACAGAGTCCTAGAGAAAAGGACAGCAGGCTGAAAAACCACTGGACTGGGCACAAAGGCAGAGGCAAAGGGGGAGTGCTGTTTAACCCTCCTCAACAGCCCGCCAAGCCACAGTCACTTGTGTTCCTCAGTGGAAGGAAGATTGAGGGTCTTC
The DNA here is from genome assembly GCA_037952925.1 of Lithobates clamitans. NCBI lineage: Eukaryota > Metazoa > Chordata > Amphibia > Anura > Ranidae > Lithobates > Lithobates clamitans. Next base: position 6,443,920 of record JBBGZY010000025.1, on the reverse strand, counting down.
ATCCCACAGTGGGCAGCAGTCACTTCAAGCCCCTTCATCCTGGACCTAGTGACCAACGGGTACAGGCTGGAGTTTGTTCACCAACCATCAGAACGATTGTTGGTCACCTTTCCTCCACAAGATCGAGAGAAAGCGAGGGCTCTGGATCTCCAGATCGGAGACTTATTGGATCAAAAAGTCCTGATTCCTGTTCCACAGTCAGAGCAGGGCAAGGGATTCTATCCCCATGTATTTGTGGTCAAAAAGCCGTTCTGGAAAGTTTCGACTTATCCTGAATCTCCAGACCTTAAACAAGTCCATCAGATACAAGCATTTCCATATGGAGACGGTTTTTACAATCAAAAACCTACTATACCCAAACTGCTTTATGGCCACGTTGGACTTAAGGGATGCCTATCTTCATATCCCTATCCATCCAGCCTTCCAAAAGTTTTTGAGATTGGCAGTGAAGACGAGTATAGGGACCCGACATTTTAAATTTCAGGCTCTCCCTTTCGGTCTTTCCTCAGCCCCCGCATCTTTACGAAGGTGTTGGGGGGAGCGCTGGCTCCACTAAGGTTAAAGGCGATAACTGTTATCCCTTACTTGGACGACCTCCTGATAGTGGCAAAATCATACCAGAGGCTGTTGGATCTCCAGGCTGTACAGGACTTCTTACAGTCCCTAGGCTGGCTGATAAACAAAGAAAAATCGTCCTTGATCTCGGCCCAGAAAGTAACTTATCTGAGTTATGATTTTTGCTCAGTGAACCAAAGAGTTTTGCTTCGTCGGTAGAAGATTACCAAAGTGTTCCAGACTATGTCAGCATTGCAGACCAACCAGTCAGTCTCTCTGAGACAGGTGTTGAGGTCCAGTGGGTCTTATGACCTTATGTTTTCCCGCAGTACCATGGGCGAGACTCCGTCAGCGTCCGTTACAAATGTTTCTATTAAGAAACTTGGCCGAGGACGTAAGGTCCCTGGAGTCAAGGATCCGGCTTCCCGCCAGGATAAAAAGAAGCCTGTGGGGGTGGAGAGCTGGCCAGCACCTAGCAGGAGGTCTCCCATGGTCCTTTTCCATATCCCGAAGAATTACCACCGATGCGAGTTCCTGGGGATGGGGGGCCCACCTCAGCAATTCAGTAGCACAGGGAGAGTGGTCCTCAAGAGAGGCAAGGGCCTCATCCAATCAAAGGGAGCTGCTAGCAGTCCAGAGAGCTCTGCAGTCTTTTCAGATGGAGAACAAAGGTCACAACCTCCAAATTCTGTCAGACAATATCGCGACAGTCGCGTATATCAACAAGCAGGGAGGTACGAGAAGCTGGATGCTTCAGTCCATTGCCCAGGAGATCCTTTCATGGGCAGAGGGGAATCTAGCTTCAATTTCGGCTGTACACCTGAAGGGGACAAACAATTGCTTTGCAGATTATCTCAGCTGTCACAGGATAGACCAAGACAACTGGTCCCTTCATCCCGAAGTATTTGCAGACCTCACCAGGAGATGGGGTTGTCCCGTAGCGGATTTGTTCGCAAACCGAAACAACCGCAAGGCGGAGATATTCTTTTCCATGAACCCGGCAGACCAAGCCTTGGGGATCGATGCTCCGGCAAACCGTGGCCTCCAGGCCTATGCTAAGCCTTCCCGCCAATCAGACTGATTCCAGAAGTCCTCCGGAAGTTTTTGCTAGAGGAGACGGATCTCATTCTAGTTGCCCCATTTTGGCCCAAGGGGCCATGGTTTTCCCTGCTACAATCTCTGGTTTCGGAGACTCCATGGAGTCTTCCAAAAAGAGAAGACTTATTATTGCAGGGTCCAGTATCGCACCCGCAAGTGGTTTCCTTAAACTTGACGGCCTGGTATCTGAAGAAAAGATACTGAGCGCCCAGGGGTTCTCTGACAAGGTAGTCAAGACTCGTAAATTGTAGGAAGCCGGTCACCAGAGCCATTTATTGCAAAGTTTGGAAAAAGTTTAATTCATGGTTATCTGAAAGTGAAAGATTAACTCATGATATTCCATCTATTTTGGAATTTTTCCAAGAGGGTGTCGACAAAGGTCTTTCAGTTAGTACCTTAAAGGTACAGGCGTCAGCTATTAGTGTGTTCCTCCAGTTTTCTCTCCTGGAAAATCCCACTATAGCCAGTTTTTTCAAATCTATCTCTAGGGCCAGACCAGTAGTGGTGAGAAATTGTCCAACTTGGGACCTGTCCCTAGTACTTCAAACTTTGGTAGAATTTCCATTTGAGCCTCTGGTAAGTATGTCAGTTAAGTTACTTACATTAAAGACTGTGTTCCTTATAGCTGTTACCTCAGCTCGTAGGGTAAGTGAGTTGCAGGGCCTATCAGTAAGGGAGCCCTTTCTCACGATTTTTGAGAATCGAGTTGATTTACGAACCGATCCAGGTTTTTTGCCCAAGGTGGCAAGTACATTCCACCGATCTCAGGACATTGTACTGCCAACCTTTTGTAGTTCGCCACAGGGCGACCTAGAAAGAAAATTTAGTTTTCTAGATGTAAAAAGGATTCTCTCAGTCTATCTTGAGGTCACCAAGACCTTTAGGAAAACTGATGCCTTGTTTGTCCTCTTTTCTGGATTTCACAAGGGGAATAGTGCATCTAAAGCCACATTGGCTAGATGGATAAAGCAAGCCATCTCTGAAGCTTACAAAATTAGGGAGGTTCCTACACCTTTTGTTACTGCGCACTCAACTAGAGCCTTGTCTACGTTTTGGGCGGAGAGGGCTGGTGCCTCACCGGAACAAATTTGCAGGGCTGCCACATGGTCCAGTTACTCGACCTTCATTAAACATTATCGCCTGGATCTCCTATCAGCTCAGGAGCAGGCGTTTGGTCGTAAGGTCCTTCAGGCAGTTATCCCTCCCTAGACTGGTAACTTCTGGCTCATCGTCTCATGGGCTGTCCTGGAAGACGCTTGGAGAAAAGCTGAGTTAGACTTACTGGTAACTCCTTTTCTGAGAGTCTTCCAGGACAGCCGGATTCCCACCCGGTTCTGTCTGAAGTTATGTGTATTATGCATATGTTTTGCAGGTTCCTACGGTTCTTGAGAAGACTGACATGGGCCTGGAGGACCGCCCTTTTATCTGGTGGATGTAACGTGTTTCCTGTCCTGGTAGAAGGAGCCCAAGGTCTCATGGGCTGTCTTTAGAAAAGGAGTTACCGGTAAATCTAACTCAGCCTTTCCCTATCACATTCCCCCCACAGAACCTGGAAGAAGACACCAAAAGAAATGCCGTGTATGCAGCAGAGGAGGAGTAAGAAGAGATACCAGCTATTATTGTCCCCAATGTCCCTCCCAACCTGGCCTGTGCATCGGAGATTGCTTCAAAAATTATCATACATCCATCCAATATTAGTTCCCCTTTGTATTAACAGACTGCCATTTCCCCATTTGCCTGCTACCATGTTAAAGCGGTTGTATAGTCTTTATTTTGACTTTTACCTACAGGTAAGCCTATAATAAGGCTTACCTGTAGGTAAAAAAAATAATCTCCTAAACCTTTACGGTTTAGGAGATATTCCCCTTGCTATACGCCGCTGACTGCAGCGGCGCATGCGCACAGGGGATTCTCGGCTGAAGCCCGGCAGCTGCCGGACCTTGCCGAGTAAGAAATCTCCCGCGCGCATGCGCGGGAGTGATGACATCGCGGCTCCAGCCACTCACAGCGCTGGAACCGCGATACCCGGAAGACACGCCGAGGCAACATGACAGCTCCCTCGGCGTGGACCAGGTAAGATACTGACGCCTCGTTCTAAGGTAAGTATTTCATAATGAGCTAGTATGCGGTGCATACTAGCTTATTATGCCTTTTGCTTTACAGGGTTAAAAAAAAAAAAAATAAAAATTGCGGGTATACAACCGCTTTAATTAACTGACCCTGGCCTGTTTACCGACAATGTCTTTGCTTGCCGATTTAAACCACGTTTCTGACTTCCACGTACACCAACCTCAGCCTGTTTACCAACGATGCCTCTGCCTGACGATTTAAACCATGTTTCTGACTTTCACGTGCACCCACCTTGGCCTGTTAGTTGACCATGTTTTACCTGCCGCTGGGACTGATCTTTTGACCATCTACTTCAGTACACAGGGGTCTCACATATGTGAGGGGCTTCAGAATAGCGTTCTGAGTAGAGAAAACCAGTTTTTTGTTTTCTATGCTCCCAGAACAGGGTCTGGTTGCCCAGAGGCTTCAAAGCGATTTGGGTGGGAGAAGCCTCTACCCCTATCCCCCTGGCCCTAAGCTTGATGGTCCTTCCTGCTGCCTGGACCAATACTTTGGCTGTGCTGACCATATTGCTGCCTGTAATGACCCATGACATTATGGACCATGTTTCTTCCTGCTGCTTGGACCAATACTTTGGCTGTGTTGACCATATATCTGCCAGCTGCCTCTATTGACTTTGGACAGTATTTCTGCCAGGACACCTCTGCCTGCTACCTGGACCTGTGCTTTGGCTGTGCTCTGGCTGTGCTGACAGTATCTCTGCCTGTACGAACTATGGACAGTATTCCTGCCTGCTGCCTGGATGATTGCTTTTGCTGTCGCTGACCTCATTCCTGCCTGCTGCCTGGAACGATGCTCTCCTCTGTGGACCACTGCACTTCTAAAACCACAGGTAATCTTTTGTTATTTTGTATGTACCTGCTATGTGTTCGAAATATGAAGGGCCTTCAAAAATGTGATCGGTAGTCAGAAAATGATATGTGTAATTAATGCTGCTAGAATGCCTGGAGGTGCTACTTGGATGTTGGGCGAGGAGTAGCGGATGAGGAGTAGCGGAATGCATTTTGGGGTGTCATTTTTGCTATGTACATGCTATGTGTTAGAAATATCTTATAAATGGACAACTTTGTGTTAAAAAAAAAAAAGCATTTTCATTTTTTCCACATTTTCCAAAAACTTCTGTAAAAAAATGAACCGTTCAAAAGACTCATTATGCCTCATAGATTATACGTTGGGGTGTGTGCTTTCCAAAATGGGGTCATTTTGTGGACAATTCCATTGCCCTGGTGCTCCAGGGCCTTCAAAAGTGTAATAGGTGGTTGAGAAAGGATATGTGCAATTTATGCTTGTAGAAACGCCTGAAAGTGCTACTTCAATGTTGGGCCTTTGTATATGGCCAGGCTGTGTAAAAGTCTCACACATGTGGTATTGCCATACTCGGGAGGAGTAATAGAATGTATTTTGGGGTGTAGTTGCAATTATGCATATGCTGTGTGAGAGAAATAACCTGTTAATATGACCAGTTTGCGTGAAAAAAAAAAAATCTTAATTTTCCCAAGAATTGTGTGAAAAAATTACTTCAAAAAACTCACCATGCCTCTTAGTAAATACTTTGGACTGTCTACTTTCCAAAAAGGGGTCATTTGGGGGGGTATTTGTACTTTCCTGGCTTCTTAGTGTCTCAAGAAATGAGATAGGCCTTCAGTACATCAGGTGTGATCAATTTTCAGTGATTGGCACCATAGTTTGTAGACTCTATAACTTTCACAAAGACCAAATAATATACATTAATTTGGATTATTTTTACCAAAGATATGTAGCAGTATAAATTTTGCCACAAATTTATGAAGAAAAATGACTTCTTTGTAAAATTTTACAATAGAAACTAAAAAAAAGTGGGGTTTTTTTTTCAAAATTTTCGCAGTTTTTTTGCTTATATCGCAAAAAATAAAAAACCCAGCAGTGATTAAATACCACCAAAAGAAAGCTCTATTTGTGACAAGAAAACTATAACAATTTTGTTTGGATACAGTGTAGCATGACTGAGTAATTGTCATTCAAAGTGTGAGAGCGCTAAAAAGCTGAAAATTGGTCTGGGCAGGAAGGTGCATAAGTGCCTGGTATTGAAGTGGTTAAGCCTCGTACACACGATCATATTTTCGGCAGGGAATTGTGTGATGAGAGACTGCCTAAAATCTGACCATTAGTACGCTCCATCAGACAATTGTTGGCTAAATTTCTGCCAACAAATGGATGGCAGGCTAGTAAATTTTCGATGGACAACGGTCTGTTGTCAGATTTTCCTATCATGTGTACATAAGTCTGTCACACAAGAGTCCAAATTACAAACGCACATGCTCGGAAGCAAGGACGAGCCGGAAGCGGTCGGTCTTGTAAACTAGCGCTCGTAATGGAGAATTAACATTCGTGGCAAATTATGAAATCTCGAAACGCAGCACACTTTTTCTTCTTCTTTAATGGGATAATAATGAAGCTGCTTTGCTGGTAATACTGATGGAGTTCTGCCAAACGTATTTTAAAAGGCTTTTATTTTCTAGTGATATCAAGAATAATATTATTATGCTTGTTTATTTTTTTGGGGCAAGTTACCACAACACCCGTATTATCCCGTAGTTTTTAAGATCAAAGATACAACTATGTTGGTGTCCCTTGTTAATTTTACCTTGTATTTTTTTAAATGTAATTGCCTACTCCCAAAATGTCATTTGAAGTAAAACACATAGCCAAGTATTATTCTATTTTAAATAGATAGGGGGCGCTAGAGGCTGTACAATATTAGTTTAAGTGCAAAAAAGAGCAAACGAAAAACTTCTCATTATAGAGTGGAAGATAAACAAACGCTAACAATGACAATTAACATTTGTACTACACATTATAGTGATGACAATAGTAGTGATTAATTGTCCCCATAAAGTAAGTAGTTGAAGTGATATCTTGCAAAAGTGCCAAAATCTTGCTGCTGTTAGAGAAAATTCCATCACCAGAAGAAAAAAGAAGAATACACCTTGAAGTAATAGATATCTGCTTACCAGATACCAATGACTCCTTTAATCAAAAAGAGAGTCACTAGCGCTTGTGCACGATTGTGCCTGCTCACATGGACAGCTGGATAAATGGATGGTATTTTAGGCACGGATCGTTCCCATCACACTCGTTCAAGATATGGATATATAGGAAACATAAACAGTCTCTATAGCGTAAAACCATTTATTAAAAGTTGAATATAAAAATAAATAGCCAAATGGCCGCTTACATTGAAAGGTGCCTACCCGGCACTGGGGCTGCTCGTATGTCAGGATAATTTTGAAGTCCAAAAAGACCCTTCGTATCTCATCCTAGCCGGCGTGCGTTCCAGCCCGCACGGAGGGACAGCCAGAGGATCCGGATGTTGTGAGACAAAAAGGACATGTGACCACGTACCACTCCGACGTACGTTTCGTTATGAACGTCTTCAGGGAAGCGTACATTGGTCACTCTGGTGCTAGTTTATATTGAAAAAAGGGGGCGGGTAATTGACGAGCGTAACAGGAGATTTGTGCTCGTAACAATAAAGTTGGATACTCGTCAATGCTCAGGAGCGGAAACTCCATCTAGTGTATAGGTTCTCATAAATCCAATCATTTTGAGTGATATAGTCCTATATCACTCAAAATGATTGGATTTATGAGAACCTATAGACCTCTGGCGTCTATTGATGCCTTATAGGCTATTTTATTATTATCCTTTGTCATGTAAACCGAGACTGTGGCTGCTTAGATTACAGGGTAAATTAGTTTTATCCATTTTTTTTGATTAATTAGACATTCAATTTAATAATTTTTTACAACATCAACTATCCTTAATTAACGGTTTAATATTGTCAATATGGGTTTTTTCCGCCTACTTGTTAATGACCAGTAGGGAGATTACCATATGATCCCAGGAGACATTGATATTAATGACTGTCTGTCCTAGTTGGGAGAAATTGGACCAGTATAGTCAACAACCACTAGATGGAGTTTCCGCTCCTGAGCATTGACGAGTATCCAACTTTATTGTTACGAGCACAAATCTCCTGTTACGCTCGTCATTTACCCGCCCCCTTTTTTTCAATATAAACTAGCACCAGAGTGACCAATGTACGCTTCCCTGAAGACATTCATAACGAAACGTACGTCGGAGCGGTACGTGGTCACATGTCCTTTTTGTCTCACAACATCCGGATCCTCTGGCTGTCCCTCCGTGTGGGCTGGAACGCACGCCGGCTAGAATGAGATACGAAGGGTCTTTTTGGACTTCAAAATTATCCTGACATACGAGCAGCCCCAGTGCCGGGTATGCACCTATCAATGTAAGCGGCCATTTGGCTATTTGTTTTTATATTCAACTTTTAATAAATTGTTTTACGTTATGGAGACTGTTTTTGTTTCCTATATATCCATATCTTGAACGAGTGTGATGGGAACGATCCATGCCTAAAATACCATCCATTTATCCAGCCGTCCATGTGAGCAGGCACAATCCTGCACAAGCGCTAGTGACTCTCTTTTTGATTAAAGGAGTCATTGGTATCTGGTAAGCAGATATCTATTACTTCAAGGTGTATTCTTCTTTTTTCTTCTGGTGACGGAATTTTCTCTAACAGCAGCAAGATTTTGGCACTTTTGCAAGATATCACTTCAACTACTTACTTTATGGGGACAATTAATCACTACTATTGTCATCACTATAATGTGTAGTACAAATGTTAATTGTCATTGTTAGCGTTTGTTTATCTTCCACTCTATAATGAGAAGTTTTTCGTTTGCTCTTTTTTGCACTTAAACTAATATTGTACAGCCTCTAGCGCCCCTATCTATTTAAAATATTTCACTTTTTGATTTGTTTCAAAAAATTTGGGAAGCAGCTTGTCATAGGTTGCTAAACATATATCATTTTTTAAATTTTATTTTCACTGCTGGGAATGTTTTTATGATATGTGATTCACTTATGGTTTCTTGATTTTTGACACCACTGGCGCGGAGGTTATTGTTTCTTAAGTATTATTCTACACATTTTTTTTTATTGTGCATTAAAAAAAACAAAAAAATTAAATTAGAGATGCTATCTGCCATCCAAATATAAAGAACTGAAACAAAAAGTGCATTCTATGCATACAAAAATATAGAAAATATAATAAAATCATTATTCAACAAAACCATTAAAAAAAAAAAATAATAGTAAAGGGGGTAGGGTGCAAGTTCCCAGACCAGCGGCCTTGTTGGGGGTCTTGTGGCTGGTATTGCCACTGACCGCCATGCTGCTGTGGTGGGTGGGTTGGTTGTGGAAGTGGTGGATGTGGGGCTACAAAATCACACAGGTGTGTGTTTTCTTTAATTTGGCCCCTCACTGCCTTGTTGAGGAGCTGCAATATGAGTTCCTCATACCTGCTCCTTTTGCTCACCGTTTATCTGCCTTAATTTATTGGCAGTCAGCACGGCAAATCCCTCAGCCCCATCTGGGTCTGTCTTGATGACAGTAGTGGCCTAGCTGAGGAAGGCAGCTGTGGCCTCGTCCAGATTCCTGCTCTTCCTGGCCCTTTTAGCAGGAGGGCATAGGGGAGGGATCTGGGACTCCGTCTGGCTGCTGGCCACGGGCTCCTCCTGACTGACACTTTCCTGTGTGTGAAAATGGGACATAATTAGAAACTTTTTTAGGGTTTGGTCATCAATAACACACAATTTTGATCTCCTCACTGTTGCAAATTGAATGTGGACAAATAGAAAAGACTATCATTCTGACCCCAGCATTTTTTATTCTCGTACAAATCATTTTTGGTCACTACTGTCTATTGATATGGAAACCACTTTAAGGCAGAAATATTTTAACAATAACATCTCGTTATCATCATTGCATTTTTGGATAAAAATATGTTCAACAATGCTATACCTGGGTCAAGCTAAGCTCCTCCACATCTTCATCTTGTGCAGCAGGAACTGTGTGTACCCCTGGAGCTGTGACCTCAGCAGATGTGGAAGTGAGTGTAGACAGCAATGGCCTGGGTTCTGTCTGGTCAGACAAACTGCAGACTGTTGTAATACCACTCAAGCAGTTTCTCCAACGCTGCCTTCCTCTAGATTTTATTTGAGTAGTCTCGACTCTTGACCTTCCAGAGACAGGGCAGCTCCCAGAACAGGTCAATGAATTGGGGCAAAAAAAATCTAAATGTATCCGTCATAGATGATATGAGGCCTGCAAGACAGAACATCATGTCTGGCTTAACTCATAAGCTGCTCCCAATCTAGGCCTCAATCTAAGCAGTATACACCACTAACCACCTATGCCCCAATTTCCAATTGTCCCTTGGTTTTCTGGCTCCTTTCGTGTGTTGGCGATGGCAATCCTTCGTCCTCCACTCCAAGATCATTCCTACGGCCGTTCCATCGACCATGCATTATGGCTTTATATACACTGCACATGCGTGAAACTCCGCTCTCAGTGCGTCATAACGCTGGGGCGTGACCATCTCTCTTCTGCATGCGACGCACACGGTGGAACATTCAGGAGGGACAAAATGGCGGATTCCAGGCAGCCCCGCGGTGGTGTAGCTTATAGGAGGCACAAAGCAACCCCCATGAGCAAGGATGAGATGGTGGAAATAGCATAGCTCCCAACTGTCCCTGATCTCGGACTGTCCCTGATTTGGAGTAATGTCCCTCTGTCCCTCATTCCTCCTCATTTGTCCCTCATTTTGGTCTGATCTATATAGATATATATAAAATGCACTTTTTATCTATCAAAAAGTGTTTTTCAGTGCTAAACCTTTCATCTGATTTTTAAATTGCTGCATTTGTAAATTCCAGAAGCCAATATAAAGGAATGGTAGTGGTAAAAAAAAGCACTTGTGAGTTTAACCAATCTTGTTTTTTTGTACAATTCTCCTTTAAGGGGGGAGTGGCAAGGGGTGTGTCCTATGCCTCCATACTTTTTCTGATAGGTGTCCCTCATTCCCATCTCAAAAAGTTGGGAGGTATGAGATGGTGCTGTCAGGGCTGGGTTCAGCCCTTCCTTCTCTGAGCTGGCCGCTCACATCTCTCTCCACAGTTACTCAGCTGTTGTTGATCCTGCTCATCAGTCCTGCCTACTTAAGCCGTCTAGTCCAGAGGAGCTCTGCCTTCGACAACTTCAAACACACTCATTGTCAGAAACCAGGAAATCAGACCGAGACAGAAGTACAGTTAAATCACACTTGTTTAATAATAAAAATAAATAGTACAAACATAGTCAAAACATAGCCAGAGTTCAGGAACCAGAAAGGATAGTCAGACAAGCCAAAGGTCAGGGAGCCGGAGATGAGTGTAGTAAAATAGCAAGCAGGATCTGGAGCCAGAAGGGATGTCAGCCAAGCAAGTTTTTTTTAACAGGAATGCAGGAGAGCGTCTCTGTGATGTTGGCTAAGGCGAAGGCAGAGCTCCTTTGGGCTTGATGGCTTAAGTAGGCAGGACTAACGAGCAGCATATCATTAACAGCGGAGTACCTGTGGAGAGATAGGAGCTGGCAATTAGCCGACAACTGAGCGGCCAGCTCAGAGAAGGAAGGGCTGAGCCCAGCCCTGACAGTACCCCCTTCTCAACGACCCCTCCCCCTCGGAGGACCACCAGGCTTGAGGGGAAAACATCTATGGAAATCACGGAGGAGGACAGGGGCATGTATGTCTCAGGATGAGACCGAAGAGCATTCCTCCGGACTGTACCCCTTTCAATGCACCAGGTACTGTATGCGCCCACGGAATCTACGGGATTCAACAATGGACTGTACTTCATACTCCTCATGGTTCTCGACCTGTACAGGGTGAGGACATAGCACCGAGGTGGTAAAGCGGTTGCAGACCAAAGGTTTTAATAAGGAGGCATGAAACACATTCGAAATATGCATGTTAGAAGGAAGGTCTAATTCGTAAGCCACTGGGTTAATCCTGCGAAAAATACAGAAAGGCCCAATAAACTGAGGTGCGAACTTCAGTGAGGGAACACGAAGTCGGAGGTTGAGAGATGACAGCTAGACCCTGTCCCCAACCTGGTAGGAAGGTGCAGGCAGGCGTCTGTGGTCAGCATGGAGTCTGTACTGTAAGGTTGGGGTTGTTTAGCTGTAGAGCCTACCAGTGAGCGGAGTCCATGCCAGATATGCCGTTTTAAGGGCTTGTAGGCCCACTTTTATTAACCACTTACCAACCGGCCCATAGCCGAATGACGGCTGCAGGGCGGTTGGATAACTCTGGGAGGGCGTACTATGACGTCCTCCCAGAATTCCCCTCTCGCGCGCCCCCTGGGGTGCGCACCCGAACACATCCGTGACCGCCGGGTCCAGAGGACCCGGCGCATCACGGATCCCGGTAAATGGCCGCTGATCGCGGCCGTTTACCATGTGATCGCGCCGTCAAATGACGGCGCGATCACATGTAAACAGACCGGCGTCATCTGATGACGCCGGTTCCTCTCCTCCCCCTCTCCTCCCCGCCTGTGTATCGATCGGTACACAGTGAGCGGGGAGGGGGATGGATGGATGTCTGCAGCGCTGTGGGCTGTATGTGTAGTGCCCACAGCGCTGCACAGAGACATCCAGGCATCCATCCATCCATGCTCAGCCATCCCCACTACACTGCAATGCTGTGCAATACTCTGCAACACCCCCACAATACTCTGCAATGCTGTGCAATACTCTGCAATACCCCCACAATACTCTGCAATGCTGTGCAATACTCTGCAACACCCCCACAATACTCTGCAATACCCCCACAATACTCTGCAATGCTGTGCAATACTCTGCAATACCCCCACAATACTCTGCAATGCTGTGCAGTACTCTGCAATACCCCCACAATACTCTGCAATGCTGTGCAATACTCTGCAACACCCCCACAATACTCTGCAATCCCCCCACAATACTCTGCAATGCTGTGCAATACTCTGCAATACCCCCACAATACTCTGTAATGCTGTGCAGTACTCTGCAATACCCCCACAATACTCTGCAATACCCCCACAATACTCTGCAATGCTGTGCAGTACTCTGCAATGCCCCCACAATACTCTGCAATGCCCCCGCCATACTCTGCAATGCCCCCACAATACTCTGCAATGCCCCCGCCATACCCTGCCATGCCCCCGCCATACTCTGCCATGCCCCCGCCATACTCTGCCATGCCCCCGCCATACTCTGCCATGCCCCCGCCATACTCTGCCATGCCCCCGCCATACTCTGCCATGCCCCCGCCATACTCTGCCATGCCCCCGCCATACTCTGCCATGCCCCCGCCATACTCTGCCATGCCCCGCTATACTCCGCAATACCCCGCTATACTCCGCAATACCCCGCCATACTCTGCCATACCCCGCCATACTCTGCCATACCCCGCCATACTCTGCCATACCCCGCCATACTCCGCAATACCCCGCCATACTCCGCCATACCCCGCCATACTCCGCAATACCCCGCCATACTCCGCAATACCCCGCCATACCGAGCCATGCTCAGCTGTACTCGGCTTCTGTATGTGGCCAGGCTGTGGAAGTCTCACACATGTGGTATCGCCGTACTCAGGAGGAGCAGGAGAATCTATTTTGGGGTGTCATTTTTGGTATGTACATGTTATGTGGTAGAAATATTGTATAAATGGACAACTTTGTGTTAAAAAAAAAATGCGTTTTAACCACTTCCCGCCCACCGGCCGTCATACAACGTCCTTGACTTTGTGCGGAGATATCTGAATGATGGTTGCAGCTACAGGCATCATTCAGATATCGGCTTTTTCAGCCGGCGATTCCCTACACCATGAGAATGATCATAGCAGCTGTTCCACTGCTTGATCGTTCTTACGGGAGGCGAGAGGGGATGTCCCCCCCTCCCGCGCTTCTACCGACTCACCGCTACAATCGAAGCCAGGATCGTTTTTTTTTTTTTTTTTTTATTTCAGGCTTCCCAGCCTAGAGGTGAGATGTGGGGTCTTATTGACCCCATATCTCACTGTAAAGAGGACCTGTCATGCCATATTCCTATTACAAGGATGTTTATATTCCTTGTAATAGGAATAAAAGTGGTCAAAAATTTTTTTTTTTGGAAAAAAGCATCAAACTAAAATAAATAAAGTAAAATGAACAATGAAAAAAAAAAAAAAATTTAAAGCGCCCCTGTCCCTGCGTGCTCGCATGCAGAAGAGAACGCATACGTAAGTCCCGCCCACATATGAAAACCGTGTTCAAACCACACATGTGAGGTATCGCTGCGATCGGTAGAGCGAGAGTAATAATTTTGGCCCTAGACCTCCTCTGTAACTCAAAACATGTAACCAGTAAAAAATTTTAAAGCGTCGCCTATGGGGATTTTTGAGTAGCAAAGTTTGGCACCATTCCACAAGCGTGTGCAATTTTGAAAGGTGACATGTTGGGTATCTATTTACTCAGTATAACTTCATCTTTCACATTATGCAAAAACATTAGGCTAACTTTACTGTTTTGGTTTTTGTAAAGCACAAAACAGTTTTTTTCCCAAAAAAAGCGCGTTAAAAAAATTGCTGCGCAAATACCGTGCGAGATAAAAAGTTGCAACGACTGCCATTGTATTGTCTAGGGTCTTTGCTAAAAAAACATATATAATGTTTTGGGGTTCTATGTAATTTTCTAGCAAATAAATGATGATTTTTACATGTAGGAGAGAAATGTCAGAATTGGCCTGGGAGCTCCAGAACGCCTGAAGGTGCTCCCCTGCATGTTGGGCCTCTGTATGTGGCCACGCTGTGTAAAAGTCTCACACATGTGGTATCGCCGTACTCGGGAGTAATAGCAGAATGTGTTTTGGGGTGTAATTTGTGGTATGCATATGTGGTGTGTGAGAAATAACCTGCTAATATGACAATTTTGTGGGGAAAAAAAAAACCTTGATTTTGCAAAGAATTGTGGGAAAAAATGACAACTTCAAAAATCTCACCATGCATCTTTCTAAATACCTTGGAATGTCTTCTTTCCAAAAAGGTATCATTTGGGGGGTATTTGTACTTTTCTGGAATGTTAGGGTCTCAAGAAATTAGATAGGCCGTCAGTACTTCAGGTGTGATCAATTTTCAGATATTCGCACCATAGCTTTTGGACTCTATAACTTTCACAAAGACCAAATAATATCCACCGATTTGGGTTAATTTTACCAAAGATATGTAGCGGTATAAATTTTGGCCAAAATATATGAAGAAAAATTACTAATTTGCAAAATATTATAACAGAAATGAAGAAAAATGCATTTTTTTACAGATTTTTCGGTCTTTTTTCTTTTACGGCGCAAAAAATAAAGAACCCAGCGGTGATTAAATACCACCAAAAGAAAGCTCCATTTGTGTGAAAAAAAGGACAAAAATTTCATATAGATACAGTGTTGCATGGCTGAGTAATTGTCATTCAAAATGTGAGAGCACCAAAAGCTGAAAATTGGTCTGGTTAGGAAGGGGGTTTAAGTGCCCAGTTGTCAAGTGGTTAAAGAAATAAAAAGAAAACAGGTCCGATAACAGAAGAGTTGCCCACACAGGGGTTTCAGCTCTCCACAGCAACAATGTAAGATAAACAGAAAATACCAAGCCACCTGGCTCTCTTTAGCAGCACTGCTGCTCAGGCTTATGCTTCAGCCCTCTCGGCTCTATAACGGAGTTCCTGTACACCCTGTACCTCAGCACTCTTCCAGCTTCCTTGCTGTTCCAGCCCACAGGCTTGGACCCTCTGTCTGCTCTGACAAACAGAACTGTGCAGACATGCACACTTCTCCCTTGCTTGCCTCGACTCCTCGGGAGGGTGGAGCCCAGAACCATGGTCAGGTGCCTACAAATAGCCCAGCACACACCTGACCAGTCAGTATGCTGGTGGATCTCAAAACCTGGACCCAGGGCTGGGGATTTCATCCCACCCGGATCACTACGAAATTCCTGTGCTCCAGGTCCCAAAGTGGACTTTAGTAAACAGTGAGGAAACTGAAAAGCCAGTTTCCTCCCAAATAAGCAAATAAACTGGAGCCTCTCAACCTGCCTGGTTGAGAATCCTGCGTCCAAACACTGGTGGGGTACCACACCACCACAGTACCTATCATTAGCATGTCGCAAAGCCTCCTGGACTTGTGCCCAAGTGGAACGAAGACCACGGAGATGCTCCTCTAACACAGGAATACTCTGTGGAACAAATATCAGGCAACATGGAAGGTTGGAAACCATAGTTCGCCATAAACGGGAACAATCGAGAAGCAGACTTCAAGGCACTATTGTGAGCAAACTCTGCACACGGTAATAGGTCTGACCAGTTGTTATGATGGTCAGAAATATAGCAACGTAGGAATTGCTCCGATGACTGATTGGCTCGTTCTGCGGCCCCATTAGACTGCTGGTGATACGCAGAGGAAAAAGCAAGCAGAATTCCCAACTGTGCACAAAAGGCCCACCAGAACCGGGACACAAACTGACTACCCCTGTCCGAGACAATCGCCTTGGGTAGCCCATGTAAGTGAAAGATCTCCCGAGCAAAAATGGAAGCCAGTTCCTTAGAAGTGGGCAACTTCTTAAATGGAATACAATGAGACATTTTTGAGAACCAGTCAACCACCATAAGGATAACTGTGTTGCCCTGAGAATTTGGTAACTCCATAATGAAATCCAAAGACAGGTGGGTCCAGGGCATCTCTCCATTGGGTATGGGTTGTAGTAGACCCACTGATAGATGTCGTGGAGTCTTACTCTGAGCACACACAGAACAGGCAGCTACAAAAGCAGTTACATCAGCACACATAGACTAGGCCACCAGAATTGTTGGGAAATAGCCCAAAAGAGTTGATTCTTCCCAGGGTGGCTAGCAGCCTTGGGAAAATGGTAAGACTGGAGCATGGCAGTACGGAGACTCTCTGGGACAAAGCAGCGGTCACAAGTTTTCTCAGGAGGAGCATGGACCTGAGCAGCAAGACTTTTGCCACCCAAAGGAGAAGTGAGACTGGTGCGAACTGAAGCCAGAATACGATCAGGAGGTATCACAGGAACCGGAACTGACTCCAACTTGGAAGTGGAGAAAAATTGTCATGACAGGGCGTCAGCCCTTACATTCTTAGTACCGGGTAAGAATGAGACAATGTAATTGAAACTTGACAAGAAAAGAGCCCATCGCGCCCTTCTGGGAGAGAGGCGTTTAGCCTCAGACAAGAACGTGAGATTCTTATGGTCAGTAAGAATGAGAATCGGCACAGTGGTAGCTTTGAGGAAATGTCTCCATTCTTTCAGGGCTAAAATAATCGCCAACAGCTTTCTGTCACCAATCTCGTAATTGCACTACACAGGTGACAATTTCTTGGAAAAGTAGCCACAAGGATGCAAAGCGCTCTCAGAGGTAGGACGTTGAGAAAGAAGAGTGCTAACTCCAGTCTCAGAAGCATCAACCTCAAGGATAAAAGGTAACGTAGGATCAGGTTGTGCCAACACGGGAGCAGAAACAAAGGCAACCTTGAAACTCTCAAAGGCCTTAATGGATGCCGGAGACCAACTCTGTGTGTTACCGTCGTTTCTGGTCATATCAGTCAGGGGCTTGACCAGAGATGAGAAGTTACAAATAAACTTCCGAATATAGTTGGCAAAGCCCAGGAAACGCTGCAGGGAACGTAAACCCATGGGTCGGGGCCACTGTAGGACTGCTGAAAATTTCTCTGGGTCCATCGAAAAACCAGTAGTGGAAATGACATAACCCAGGAGATTAACCTGTTCACGATGGAACTCGCACTTCTCCAATTTACAATAGAGATTGTTCTCTCTTAGTTTCATCTGTGTGGTGGCTCTCCAGGGACTTGGAAAATATGAGGATGGCAAACATGATCAACTTCTCCAGCTCAGTGGATATATCTCGGGCTGCTATCTCATCCTTGATAGAATTTGAAAGACCATGAGAAAAAGCAGCCATGAGGGCCTTATTGTTCCAAGCAACCTCTGCTGCCAGAGTACGGAATTCAATGGTGTAGTCAGCAACAGTTCTCGTACTCTGTTTGATGGACATGAAACACTTGGCAGCAGAAGCGGAGCATGCGGGAACGTCAAATACCCTTTTGAAGGAGGCTGCAAACTCAGGGTAACTCAAGACAACAGGTTTTTGCGTCTCCCATATAGGGTTTGCCCTGGCCAAGGCTCTCTCAGAAAGCATAGATATCACAAAACCTACTTTGCTTCTGTCCATGGGAAACGCCTGGGGCAGCATCTCAAAGTATATTTCAACCTGGTTGAGAAACCCTCTGCATTAAACTGGATCACCCCCAAATCATTGGAAGCAGAGCGGAACCAGACATACCTCTTATAGAGGTAATACTCGTGGCGGGTGCCTGCACAGAGACTGGTGCAGCAGCAGGGATGGCCTGCAAATCAGGTTGTACCAGAACAGCCACAGTGGGAGATTCCAGGTGAGCCGTGTAACTCAGGAGCATTTGTAATGTCATGGCAAACTAAACCATGCGGTGATCTTGCTCATCCAATCTGAAAAAAAATATTACCAACAAGTGGATTGACTGTATCTTCTGAATTCATGGCCGTCGCCTACTGTCAAAAACCATGAAATCAGACCGAGACAGAAGTACAGTTAAATCACACTTGTTTAATAATAAAAATAAATAGAACAAACGTAGTCAAAACATAGCCAGAGTTCAGGAACCGGAACGGATAGTCAGACAAGCCAAACGTCAGGGAGCCGGAGATGAGCGTAGTAAAACAGCAAGCAGGATCTGGAGCCAGAAGGGATGTCAGCCAAGCTTTTTTTTTTTTTTTTTACAGGAATGCAGGAGAGCGTCTCTGTGATGTTGACTAAGGCGAAGGCAGAGATCCTCTGGGCTGGACGGCTTAAGTTGGCAGGACTGATGAGCAGGATATCATCAACAGCTGAGTACCTGTGGAGAGATAGGAGCTGGCAATTAGCCGACAGCTGAGCGGCCAGCTCAGAGAAGGAAGGGCTGAGCCCAGCCCTGACACTCATTTAGCCACCGACAGGGGTGATTCTAGGTGGGCCAAAGGCCATGGGCTTAGGACAGAACTTAAGGGGTAAAGAACACTTTCTGGTTGCTGCCTGGCTCATCAGTACCCCTTAATGCAGCCTTGCCAGTGTAGACATGGCTAGAGGAGAGGCCCCGGGGTACACAGTCACGCCTGCTAGAATGATCATCATATATCCCATAGGAGACAAGAGGGGTGGGGGGCAACTGCAGGACTTTTTCAATGTTGTCACTTGTCCAGTGTTTGCCCTCTGTAAAATGACATCACCTTCCCTTTTTCTATGCATTTTATACTGTAAAAAACACAGTGCAGCATGGTGCAGACCACTAGTCAGGAGCAAACATTGTCATCAGACCAAGTGCAAGGTTGGTCAACTAATGTAGCAAAATGGATGCTAGAAACAGATGGGACTAGGGGTGGCTTAATGAATGGTGTATTGTTTCTTTTTAGAGGAAAGCGAATGTGGTCATCTCAATCAGGATGTGAGTTTGGAGGCATGGGATCTGGCTCGTGGACCCAGCACAGACCTGTCCGTTGTGGACGTCAAATCCCCTGACGCAAGTCGCACTTCGGGCCAAAGCGACCCCGAAGAGGAATAAAGTATTCGGAAGCCTCTTGTTTGCACAAGTAAGTATTCTTGGAATCTGGCTTCAAATGTGTCTACATGTTGAGTGTTTAGCTGAACAAACAAAACACCCAGTCCACACATTAGCAAAGTATGTAATGCCTTAACATTAGCATGGAGAAGTAAGAGGTGCCAGGAGCTGTCATTTTTGCTAAGTACCCGAGTTTTGGAGACCCAGGGCCAAGATTACTGAGTAGTTGCAGTGTGTACATTCCTAGTAGTGTAGGTGTCTGAAGGGCAAGCAGGTTGCAAGCAACAGTAGACTGGGTAGGTAAGCATTTCCTGAATTTGACTAGTAACTTTACCATAACTCACTATGTAGGGTCTCAGCCACTTGACCATTGTTCCCTTAATCCTTTTTTGTCTTCTTACTAGGTCATGATCTTCCAAGATGCACAATTGGCCGAATGAGTGCAGATATGGTGCATTGTTTGAAGGATCTGGAGCAAATAAAGGAGGCTGCCACTGCTTTACAGCGAAGAATCAGAGATTTTGTAGACATGGTTGCCAAATTCTAATTTCCTCTTGCCTGTTCGGAAGTTTCTTGTTCCACTTCTTGGCTCCCATTTGCACTTGGAATATTTACCATGTTTTTTTGACTTTTAAATGAGAAAGTTTAGTGTCCAAACTCAGTGTTTCTCCACTCCACTCCTCTAGGTGCACCACCAGGTCCTGTTTTCTGTATTTTCTTCAGTCTAAAAACGACTATGTGAATTACTATTACATTCAATTACATTGAAAATGACAACATGACCTGTGCCAAATTCTACAAGTATAGAAAACATGACCTGGGTTTGCATCTTGAGGAGAGTTGGGAAACACTGCCCTAACTAATGTGAATTGTAATTTTTCTGTGTTTTGAAGAATATAAAACCCAAAATTTGAAGGTGCTCCCAAATTGTGCCTTAACATTCTTATTTCCCTCATGATCCTTTGCCTAAAATGTGTGTATTTCCATACATCTAGTTTGCCAAAAGCCACAAAACACACAGTGTCAACATGTGCTATCTACCACCACTGGG
Source organism: Lithobates clamitans (assembly GCA_037952925.1). Classification (NCBI taxonomy): domain Eukaryota; kingdom Metazoa; phylum Chordata; class Amphibia; order Anura; family Ranidae; genus Lithobates; species Lithobates clamitans. The sequence goes on along the minus strand of JBBGZY010000025.1, from coordinate 6,423,534 downwards.
TATCAATGGATGCGTTTTGGGGGTGCAACCCCTTCCTCATAACTAAAGAAGCTCAGAGGAAGGTGTTGCACCCCCAAAACAAGTCCATTGATACCCCGTGATGGGAGCTAGCAAATGTTGACACACTGTGTTTAGTGGGTTTAGCAAAAAAATGGTTTATAACTACACACATTTGTTATGCCTCTACATGTAGGTGGCTTCAAATTTTGGGTTTTAACCGCCTCATTCCCGCCCGCCGCCATATGACGTGACGGACTTTGAGAGGGTAAATCTGAATGATGCCTGTAGCTACAGACATCATTCAGATATTGCCGTTTTCAGCCGGCGATTCCCTACACCATAAGAACGATCATAGCGGCTGTTCCCGCCGCTTGATCGTTCTTATGGGAGCTGAGAGGGGACGTCCCCGCCGCCCTCCGGTGCTTCTACCGACTTACCGCTATGATCGGTGAGTCGGACAGAGGATCCACGGGCCCTGGATGTTGATCATAGAGATTTCCGGCAGACCAGATGGTCGCCGGAGTCTCTATGATCATCGGAGGCCGGGCGCGATGTTATGATGTCATGCCCAGCCTCTGCATTCAAAAAAACGGCGCCACTTCGCCTGGGAAGCGGTGATAGTTTTTTGTTTTTTTTTTCATTTCAGGCCTATAAAGAGGACCTGTTATGTCATATTCCTATTACTAGGGATGTTTACATTCTTTGTAATAGGAATAAAAGTGATCAGAAATTTTTTTTTCAAAAAAGTGTAATTAAAAAATGAAAGTATAATTAACAATAAAAAAAATTTTAAAATTTTAAAGCGCCCCTGTCCCCGTGTGCTCGCACACAGAAGCGAATGCATACGTAAGTCCCGCCCACATATGAAAACGGTGTTCAAACTATACATGTGAGGTATCGCCGCAAGAGCAATAATTTTGTCCCTAGACCTCCTCTGTAACTCAAAACATGTAACCAGTAAAAAAAATTCAAGCGTTGCCTATGGGGATTTTTAAGTAACGAACTTTGGCGCCATTCCACAAGCGTGTGCAATTTTGAAGCGTGACATGTTAGGTATCTATTTACTCGGCGTAACTTCATCTTTCACAATATGCAAAAACATTGGGCTAACTTTACTGTTTTGTTTTTTTTTAAAGCACAAAACAGTTTCTTTCCCCCAAAAAAAACGCGTTCGAAAAATTGCTGCGCAAATACCGTGCGAGATAAAAAGTTACAACAACCGCCATTGTATTCTCTAGGGACCTTGCTAAAAAAATATATAATGTTTGGGGGTTCTATGTAATTTTCTAGAAAAAAAATGATGATTTTTACATGTAGGAGAGAAATGTCAGAATTTGCCTGGGTGGCAAGTGGTTAAAGGGGTGAGATCACCCCATATGAGAAGGCAACATCCACACAGTCTTGGGATACTAATGTCTCATTTGGCCTTCACTTTACCAAAATGGAACTTTGTAAGTTCCTGAGTTTGGGATGTGTATCTAATGTTTTTGAACATGCTTGTTTAGCCCCCAAAAAAGGGGAAATAATGCAAAACATACAAGATGCTGGTTTGTTTTAAAACCTTAAAATGCACATGTGAATGTGCTTTGAGTAAATAGTTTTTTACTAAACAATGTGTGGCTTATTATTTCAAAGCTCAATACCAGTGTATTTGTTAAGTAGTTGTAGTTACAGGGACAATGTGCTCATATAATGTCGCCAACTCATGCAATTTTTAGTCCTCCAAAAAAATTATAAGAGTGGAAAAGGCATAATGTTTTTGAACTTCATGCATTAGATCCATTAAGAACAAAAACATTGTGTGTGTAGCAGACCCGCAGCACACCATAATATTTAGCTGAAGAAGATATTGTCACCTCATGTAGCAAATAAGGCACATTAAGCCCATTTGTGAACATATTAGACAGATAAGAAACACAGACAACAGTAGTTCAAATGAAATAGGAGTTTATGATCAAAGAAATATATTATTCCTGATCAGCTACAATTTGTTGCCAAGCCACTGCCCCTCTACCCACAAAATAATCCAGGTATTTTTGCCGTAGATCTCTGGCATTTTGGTAGGGCACCCAGCACGGGTATTTGAGAGACGTCATCACACCCAGACGGCTGAGCTGCAGTCTCTTCAGCTGGGCCTACCACTGCAGGGTCCGCATCAGTTGGCACTGAGGCAAGGTAGCTGTTAGCATTCCTCCATAAAAAATTATGGAGGATACAGCAGCACAATACCACATGGTTGATTTTGTATAGCGCCAGGTTAATTGGTGTTAAAAACAGCCTGAACCGACTGGAGAGGATACCAAAGGCATTTTCAACCACCCTTCTGGCACGAGAGAGCCTGTAATTAAATATTCTCTGCTCTGGGGTGAGGTTCTTCATAGGAAACGGCTTCATAAGATGTTCCCCCAGAACAAAGGCCTCATCTGCAACAAAAACAAAATTAAGGTCCTCATTCTCCTCAGCAGGTGGCAAATTTAACCACTTGCCGACCGCCTCACGCTGATATACGTCATCAGAATGGCATGGGCAGGCAGAATCCCATACCTGTACGTGATCTGCCTCCCGCGGGTGGGGGTCCGATCGGACCCCACCGGTGCTGAGGCAGTCGGCGTTTGTCCAGCGGCGATCGGAGGTGAGGGGGAGACCATCCATTCGTGGCCCCCCCCCTCGCGATCCCTGCCAGCCAATGAGATCATTCCTCTGCTGCTGTATGCTAAACAGCAGCAAAGGAAATTATGTCACCTCTCCTTGGCTCGGTATTTTCCATTCCGGCGCTGAGGAGAGAAGACTGTAATGTGAGTGCACAACACACACACAGTAGAACATGCCAGGCACACAAAACACCCCCTTTACCCCTCGATCCCCCCCGATCACACCCCCCCCCCCCCGTCACACTGACACCAAGCAGTTTTTTGTTTTTTTTTCTGATTACTGCATGGTGTCAGTTTGTGACAGTTAGTGTGGTAGGGCAGTTAGTATTAGCCCCCTTTAGGTCTAGGATACCCCCCTAAGCCCCCTAATAAAGTTTTAACCCCTTGATCACCCCCTGTCGCCAGTGTCACTAAGCAATCATTTTTCTGATCGCTGTATTAGTGTCACTGGTGATGCTAGTTAGGGAGGTAAATATTCAGGTTCGCCGTCAGCGTTTTATAGCGACAGGGACCCCCATATACTACCCAATAAATGTTTTAACCCCTTGATTGCCCCCTAGTTGACCCTTTCACCGCTGATCACTGTATAACTGTTACGGGTGACGCTGGTTAGTTTGTTTATTTTTTATAGTGTCAGGGCACCCGCCGTTTATTACTGAATAAAGGTTTAGCCCCCTGATCGCCCGGCGGTGATATGCGTCGCCCCAGGCAGCATCAGATTAGCGCCAGTACCGCTAACACCCACGCACGCAGCATACGCCTCCCTTAGTGGTATAGTATCTGAACCGATCAATATCTGATCCGATCAGATCTATACTAGCGTCCCCAGCAGTTTAGGGTTCCCAAAAACGCAGTGTTAGCGGGATCAGCCCAGATACCTGCTAGCACCTGCGTTTTTCCCCTCCGCCTGGCCCAGCCCAGCCCACCCAAGTGCAGTATCGATCGATCACTGACACTTACAAAACACTAAACGCATAACTGCAGCATTCGCAGAGTCAGGCCTGATCCCTGCGATCACTAACAGTTTTTTTGGTAGCATTTTGGTGAGCTGGCAAGAACCAGCCCCAGGCAGCGTCAGGTTAGTGCCAGTACCGCTAACACCCACGCATGCACCGTACACCACCCTTAGTGGTATAGTATCTGATCGGATCAATATCTGATCCGATCAGATCTATACTAGCGTCCCCAGCAGTTTAGGGTTCCCAAAAACGCAGTGTTAGCGGGATCAGCCCAGATACCTGCTAGCACCTGCGTTTTTCCCCTCCGCCTGGCCCAGCCCAGCCCACCCAAGTGCAGTATCGATCGATCACTGACACTTACAAAACACTAAACGCATAACTGCAGCATTCGCAGAGTCAGGCCTGATCCCTGCGATCACTAACAGTTTTTTTGGTAGCATTTTGGTGAGCTGGCAAGAACCAGCCCCAGGCAGCGTCAGGTTAGTGCCAGTACCGCTAACACCCACGCACGCACCGTACACCTCCCTTAGTGGTATAGTATCTGATCGGATCAATATCTGATCCGATCAGATCTATACTAGCGTCCCCAGCAGTTTAGGGTTCCCAAAAACGCAGTGTTAGCGGGATCAGCCCAGATACCTGCTAGCACCTGCGTTTTGCCCCTCCGCCTGGCCCAGCCCAGCCCACCCAAGTGCACTATTGATCGATCACTGACACTTACAAAACACTAAACGCATAACTGCAGCGTTTGCAGAGTCAGGCCTGATCCCTGCGATCGCTAACAGTTTTTGTGGTAGCGTTTTGGTGAACTGGCAAGCACCAGCGGCCTAGTACACCCCAGTCGTAGTCAAACCAGCACTGCAGTAACACTTGGTGACGTGGCGAGTCCCATAAGTGCAGTTTGAGCTGGTGAGGTGGCAAGCACAAGTAGTGTCCCGCTGCCACCATGAAGAAGACAAACGGGCCCGTCGTGCCCATAGTGCCCTTCCTGCTGCATTCGCCAATCCTAATAATTTCCTCCATTCACATCCCCAACCAAATGCGGTCGGCTGCATGAGAGGCATTTTCTTTATCTCCTCCCGAGTACCCCTACCCAACTGACTTGGTTGAATTGATGATAGGCAACTCCTATCCTCATATTGATTAGTGGTTCCAAATTAATAATAACTACTGCAGTAGGGAACAGACACAAAAGATACGCTCAGCATCTTTCCAAATTACTGTTCTGCTTTATTATGACGCAATTGAAGGTTTTTATGCACATGATTACGTAGGTATCACATTAATATTACAATTGTAGGTTTATCATAACAAGGGGCGTTACATAGGCAGGCTTATTCTAATCAGGACTCGAAAGAATGTAAACATTTACTGAAAACATTAGTGCTGTTGCACAGTGAGGGCAGTGTGCAATACATACAAAATACAATACAATTATATACAGAACTTACAAATTTCCATTACAGTCTCCCCTCTTTTGATCAATATTTTGATCACTAACCATACCTGCTATCACCTTTTAACCTGGAACCTCCACACGCTTAGGTGGAGGTAGTCCTGGCCAAAGAAGCAAAAACTCCATTGTGGAGAAAATAATAGCTAAGCAACTTTTTCATTACCAAAACGACTTTTCATTGTGAAAAACAAATGATTGATAAGACATATTTACAGAGTACTGGCTGTACACTCCTGTGGCCAGAATGGCCTTCTAGCTGAATTGTGGACATGCTGACTTATCAGCATATGTAAACACAGACAATTCTACATGAAATGGAAGACGCACAAAAGACAAATATGACTTCAACTTGGCTGAACTACTTTTCAAATATATATATATATCCCTTACAATTAAAGTAATTGAATAAAAAAGTACCCTAGACTGTGATCACAAGAGGGAAACAAATCAAACACAGAGATTTCTTTAATTAAGTAATTTTTGCAGTGTCTGGTGTGGATCCAGGTGACTTTTTCTTCACGTTTTGCAAAAACTGTACATGAAATAGATGCTGTATTGAGTCTCCAAACTTTTCCTTATATATAAATGTCTCTTAACAATCCACAAGTCACCTGGCTTTAGTTTTAGATCCTTCCAAACTTTTAGGATCTGGAATTGGGGAGAAAACACATAAATGAGTTTGTCAAAAAACCTTAAAAGATCAGCAACATTCTCTGTGAGATGAGATGAGAAGGACTTCAGCTGCTGAGACAAAATATAAGCAAGTGAGTAACACACTCCCAAACCAAATCCCATAGGGAGAGAGTCCAACATCCCCCTTAGAGGCTTCATAAAATAGAAGAAAACATTCAGGCAAAAGTTTTCTAGTTTCTTACTCTACTTTGTCTGATACATTGTAGACAGTAGGGGGTGTAAAAATAAAACCTCAAAACTTCTAGTAAGGACTCTCCTATAAAAAATGATTTCCTCTGTTACTCTCTGTACTCCCTGGCACTCTGTACTTACAAACTACTTCTGATAACACTTTTTACTGTGGCCTTTGCAGTAGCATTTGCCACTGGACATCCAAAAAACATGTCCATACAGACAAAATGCATACTCGTAAGATCCTGACTTGGGCATCTGGATATATCTTTTATGTAATCTCTGGGAGGGATGTTCAGCTTTTGGTAACACCTTTGGTAACAGGTAAAACAAGAAGTGGTGTGTTATAAAAACAACTGTGGTGAACCCTGGCTCTATCCCACGCTCATTTACTAAGGCAGCCATAACTGCTTGTGACTGATGACACGGTCAATGTGTCAAGCTGAAGGGAAAAGAGTGGCTGGCAGACATAAATGATCACCTTTTCCAAAGTCCCGTTTCATAAGAAGTTGCCCCCTGTGGACCACTTGTTCTTCTCGTTCTGGGGTCCTTAAAGTTGAATTATTAATCCCAGCTATACTGGGCCAGAACTAGGGTGGAATCTGTGAGTTGCACAGACCCATCAAGTGTCCGGGGCTGTAAATGCAGCATCCTTAGTCACCTGGTCTGCTTCCATGTGTGAAAGTTAATATGGCTACCTCAGCAAGAACCTGGAAGGCTGAAAACAGCCGATCAAATTAACTTGGCATGCTTGGTTGGTTTACCTGCCGAAGTAAAAACAAACTTCTGGCCCTTTAAATGGAACCAAAAGCTCTCCTATATCTCGACTATCTATATAAATATATACTCTTTTTATAGCTCACAGGCTTTGCTAAAACATGGAGCTCTGCTTCTTGAGCTGGGGAAAAAGGATCCAATGACTTTGAATACAGAGTATCCTTCTGGGTGATAAACTGCATACTCAAATCTACAAAAAAATTTAATATCTGGGTCTTCAGGGAGTGTGTCCTGCACTGGGCTCACAGCAGCTGATTCCTATGTCATCAATTTAACACATGCGTCTTTTCCTTTCTTTTGAATAAATGTTTTTCATTGTTAGATTTGTACATAAACAAACTCATATTTTAAACCTTTCATTAGACAAAAATTTAGTTAGCTGTAAATTTGCTGCACAGAATGTCGGACCATTGACCAAAACAATATCTAACTTTGTCTAATAGCACCTTTGCATAAAAGCTACAGCTCTGATATATCGGGGTGAACCCTTCATTACTGGGTCCAGCTTGCATAAATATATTACAATGTCTTGTTTTCTATCACACTATTTGTGTAAGAACTCCAGTTTCATGTTTCAAAAGACAACTTTTTCCTGGCAATATTATAATAAATGATAACAATACCCTGCGGTCATGGAGAGATGCCCATAAATCCAAAATATTCTTCTGCTTATACCACTGCACTTACAAGAAAAAGGGGCACATCATTTCACAATCCACACATTCTGCTTTGGATTTAAAAAAAAAATAAAAATAAATAAAAACAAAAAGGACCATGAATCTGTATGATGGACCAGAAAGCATCAAAAACTATAAAACAACTGGCTGCAGGTGGCATCTATCCTAACAGGGTGTGTGGACTTGATGTGATGGGTCTGTTATATTAAAATTTTATTTAATATTACTCTTACATCATGGACCGCACATCAAGTTATCAAAAACCTTAAAATTTCATTTTTATAGAAGAACTTCCATCCATCTTGGCTTTGTTAAATATTATGGCAGCTTTATTCAAAATAACAACCTCATCTTAATCTTTTTTTTCTCTCAATAAGAGCTTATTGTATAAATGTAAAATTACAAAATTGTTATCTTAATCTAAACTAATCTCATTCATTACAAATTTCCCCATTAACCTGGATTTCATTTCCAACCAAAGGTTGTCTAAACCAGTTTCAATATATCTATATTATTAATAAAATTGTTAAACTCATAAATTAATACTCATTACTACTTAATTTTACTTAATTTCCCTTTTTTAAATGCACTGTTTCCACTATCAAAGGATATTCAATTTGTGTAATACACGGTTAAATGTAACCTTCATTTTACCATGTTTGGAAAACAGATTCAAAATAATTGTGATCACATTATTTTCCATTAGATTCGTTAACCCGGCACATTTTGTTATAAATGTTTTGTCTAAAAAAACTGGAATTGGCATGATGTCCTTGCAGCTTATCACTAACCTCTCATCCCAGCCACATTTCTTTCAGGAGAGCACAAAGGAGGGGGTCACATCTGCGTACATGACACACACATTTTTCCCATTTGTGCACAACACATGCATATCATTCTCTCACTTTCTTTTAACTCTCATTAATATTTTCCTGTCTAAATTCTACTTTCTTTATTTTTGTTCAGATATCTTTTATATCTAGCTTCTATGATCAGACGGTCAGCCAGAGTACTCATCACATCTTCTCTCTCTGACAACATATAAAGTTTTCTGTTTTACCTCTCATTTCTCTGTTTCTGACTCTAATAGTTATAGTGCCTGACCCCAAATTCATCCCACAACTTAACATGAAAATGTCCCTTTTCTGTCTAGTGTTAATGTCACCCTTGATCCATCCTGCTCACATAGATAGCTGTTTCTCTAGCTGTTTACTCTGCATGATTCTTAGTCCCTGTGGACTTTGGTAACCCAGTTACCCAATGTGGATCACTGTCCACTTTAACCATTAATCTAGGGGCTCAGTATAGGCGGAACCGCAGCTTTGGTTCATATGTAGCGCTCCTCTTGCGCTGGGCATTTTTGAGGGTCTCTTACCCTTCATTCCCTTATTTAATTCAATGCCCATAATGACTGGCCAGTCTTCTCTCTTCTCTACTTGTGCCTATACCCTCTTGCCTCTAAACTACTTTATCTAGCAGATGTACTACATATACCTGTGAACAGCACTATTCTTCCCTTTCTTATCTATAACACTCCGATGGACAGTAGACAGGGACAACATAACATATAACCACCAATCAATACAGTTCGCTTAAGGGGAGTAAAATAGGTACCCTTTGTTCCGAAAATGCCTTACCGATCAAGGAAGTCTGATAACTCAAATGTAAGCAAAAGGCTTACCTCAGCCGGCTGATTATCAGAAATTCCCGGATCGTCTCAAGCTCCTCGTTTCGGATACTCAGGGTCACCTGGAATCCCCTCCTAAGGCAAAGCTCGCCATGCTGACTCGGTTGAATTGATGATAGGCAACTCCTATCCTCATATTGATTAGTGGTTCCAAATTAATAATAACTACTGCAGTAGGGAACAGACACAAAAGATACGCTCAGCATCTTTCCAAATTACTGTTCTGCTTTATTATGACGCAATTGAAGGTTTTTATGCACATGATTACGTAGGTATCACATTAATATTACAATTGTAGGTTTATCATAACAAGGGGCGTTACATAGGCAGGCTTATTCTAATCAGGACTCGAAAGAATGTAAACATTTACTGAAAAAATTATTAGTGCTGTTGCACAGTGAGGGCAGTGTGCAATACATACAAAATACAATACAATTATATACAGAACTTACAAATTTCCATTACACCAACGAACCCCCCAAAAAAGATGTGTCTGCAGCAAGCGCGGATATAGCGTGACACCCGCTATTATTGTCCCTCCTGTCCTGACAATCCTGGTCTTTGCATTGGTGAATGTTTTGAACGCTACCATTCACTAGTTGAGTATTAGCGTAGGGTACAGCATTACACAGACTAGGACACACTTTCACAGGGTCTCCCAAGATGCCATCGCATTTTGAGAGACCCGAACCTGGAACCGGTTACAGTTAGAAAAGTTACAGTTACAAAAAAAAGTGTAAAAAAAAATATATAACATAAAATAGTTGTTTTATTGTTCTCTCTCTCTCTCTATTCTCTCTCTATTGTTCTGCTCCTTTTTACTGTATTCTATTCTGCAATATTTTATTGTTATTATGTTTTATCATGTTTTCAGGTATGCAATTTTTTATACTTTACCGTTTACTGTGTTTTATTGCTAACCATTTTTTTGTCTTCAGGTACGCCATTCACGACTTTGAGTGGTTATACCAGAATGATGCCTGCAGGTTTAGGTATCATCTTGGTATCATTCTTTTCAGCCAGCGGTCAGCTTTCATGTAAAAGCAATCCTAGCGGCTAATTAGCCTCTAGACTGCTTTTACAAGTAGTGGGAGGGAATGCCCCCCCCCCCCACCGTCTTCCGTGTTTTTCTCTGGCTCTCCTGTCTCAACAGGGAACCTGAGAATGCAGCCGGTGATTCAGCCAGCTGACCATAGAGCTGATCAGAGACCAGAGTGGCTCCAAACATCTCTATGGCCTAAGAAACTGGAAGCATTTTATCACAACAATCTTGGTGTGGTCAGATGCTTTGAGGGCAGAGGAGAGATCTAGGGTCTAATAGACCCCAATTTTTTCAAAAAAGAGTACCTGTCACTACCTATTGCTATCATAGGGGATATTTACATTCCCTGAGATTACAATAAAAATGATAAAAAAATGAAAGGAACAGTTTAAAAATAAGATAAAAAAGCAAAAAAATAATAAAGAAAAAAAAAAAAAAAAAGCACCCCTGTCGCCCCCTGCTCTCGCGCTAAGGCGAACGCAAGCGTCGGTCTGTCGTCAAATGTAAACAGCAATTGCACCATGCATGTGAGGTATCACCGCGAAGGTCAGATCGAGAGCAGTAATTTTAGCAGTAGACCTCCTCTGTAAATCTAAAGTGGTAACCTTTAAAGGCTTTTAAAAATGTATGTATTTTGTTGCCACTGCACATTTGGGCACAATTTTAAAGCATGTCATGTTTGGTATCCATGTACTCGGCCTAAGATCATCTTTTTTATTCCATCAAACATTTGGGCAATATAGTGTGTTTTAGTGCATTAAAATTTAAAAAGTGTGTTTTTTTCCCCAAAAAATGCATTTGAAAAATCGCTGCGCAAATACTGTGTGAAAAAAAAAATGAAACACCCACCATTTTAATCTGTAGGGCATTTGCTTTAAAAAAATATATGTTTGGGGGTAGTAATTTTCTTGCAAAAAAAATAATTTTTTCATGTAAACAAAAAGTGTCAGAAAGGGCTTTGTCTTCAAGTGGTTAAAAGAGTGGGTGATGTGTGACATAAGCTTCTAAATGTTGTGCATAAAATGCCAGGACAGTTCAAACCCCCCCCCCCAATGACCCCATTTTGGAAAGTAGACACCCCAAGCTATTTGCTGAGAGGCATGTCGAGTCCATGGAATATTTTATATTGTGATACAAGTTGCGGGAAAGAGACTAATTTTTGGGGGGTTTTTTTGCACAAAGTTGTCACTAAATGATATATTGCTCACACATGCCATGGGAATATGTGAAATTACACCCCAAAATACATTCTGTTGCTTCTCCTGAGTACGGGGATACCACATGTGTGAGACTTTTTGGGAGCCTAGCTGCGTACGGGACCCCGAAAATCCAGCACTTTCTAAGGGCATAAATTTTTTATTTTAATCTTCACTGCCTATCACAGTTTCGGAGGCCATGGAATTGCCAGGTGGCACAAACCCCCACAAATGACCCCATTTTGGAAAGTATACACCCCAAGCTATTTGCTGAGAGGTATAGAGAGTATTTTGCAGACCTCACATTTTGTCACAAAGTTTTGAAAAAAGAAAAAAAAATGTATTTTCTTGTCTTTCTACATTTTCAAAAACAAATGAGAGCTGCAAAATACTCACCATGCCTCTCAGCAAATAGCTTGGGGTGTCTACTTTGCAAAATGGGGTCATTTGGGGGGGTTTTGTGCCATCTGGGCATTCCATGGCCTCCGAAACTGTGATAGGCAGTGAAGAGTGAAATCAAAAATTTACACCCTTAGAAATCCTGAAGGCGGTGATTGGTTTTTGGGGCCCCGTACGTGGCTAGGCTCCCAAAAAGTCCCTCACATGTGGTATGCCCGTACTCAGGAGAAGCAGCTGAATGTATTTTGGGGTGCAATTCCACATATGCCCATGGCCTGTGTGAGCAATATATCATTTAGTGACAACTTTTTGTAATTTTTTTTTTTGTTTTGTCATTATTCAATCACTTGGGAGAAAAAAAAAATTAATATTCAATGGGCTCAACATGCCTCTCAGCAATTTCCTTGGGGTGTCTACTTTCCAAAATGGGGTCATTTGGGGGGGTTTGTACTGCCCTGCCATTTTAGCACCTCAAGAAATGACATAGGCAGTCATAAACTAAAAGCTGTGTAAATTCCAGAAAATGTACCCTAGTTTGTAGACGCTATAACTTTTGCGCAAACCAATAAATATACGCTTATTGACATTTTTTTTTACCAAAGACGTGGCCGAATACATTTTGGCCTAAATGTATGCCTAAAATTGAGTTTATTGGATTTTTTTTATAACAAAAAGTAGAAAATATCATTTTTTTTCGAACTTTTCGGTCTTTTTCTATTTATAGCGCAAAGAATAAAAACCGCAGAGGTGATCAAATACCATCAAAAGAAAGCTCTATTTGTGGGAAGAAAAGGACGCAAATTTCGTTTGGGTACAGCATTGCATGACCGCGCAATTAGCAGTTAAAGCAACGCAGTGCCAAATTGCAAAAAGTGCTCTGGTCAGGAAGGGGGTAAATCCTTCCGGGGCTGAAGTAGTTAAAGTGCCATTCTGGAGCCGCTTGTAGAACTCTCTTTGCATAATGACTCCTCCATCAGAGTTGTGGCCGTTCTTCCCAACTTCCAGATACAAGAACTCATTTGTGGCGGACAATACAGCTAGCAGGACTATGCTGCAAAGCCCTTATAATTAAAATAATATGAGCCCGAGTTGGGTGGTGGGACAATCTGGACATGTTTTCCATCAATAGCACCACCACAGTTGGGAAAATCCCACTGATGGTGGAACTGGGCTGCAATGTCCTGCCATTGAAAAAAAGAAAAAAAAACTGTGCTAAGAAATAAATGATAAAATAAAAATAATTGACGTGAGCAAATAATCATAAAAGCAGCAATTCAAAAAATATATGACACACATATAACAGATCAAATGGAAAACACCTAAATCGCGCTAATAAATAACCATAAAGATTATTAAATAATCAATTGTGAATATGATGCATCCCAAACTGATTTGGTGGGATGAATACATTGAAAAAATAACAGTATATATCTCTGTGATCACTAATAATGGTACCTAAAACCAAATTGTATCACATTTAAAGAACAAATAATAAAAAAATGTCTCTCAATAGATTGTGAATAGTCCACCCGTACAAAAACAAAAATGTAAAAGTCCACACATAGGAGAATCTTCAGCTGTTATGTGACAAAAGATTATGGTCCACCACCAGTAAAGAAGGGGTTACTTCTTACCAGACATAGACGATCCCCCATTACAGAGGATCATAGAAGGCATGTCAACTGTAGTGGTAAGTGTATCTCCCGTGCTGGACTGCTGCGGCTGTACCTCAGATCGTCACACGAGCCAGATCGGTTCAGATGTAAACATAGCATGTAACAAAAAGTAGAAAGCTCTGATCGTGTAAAACCTTCAAACTTTATTCTCATAAAAGGTCAAAAACACACTTACATAAATCGTCAGTGATAAAGCCTAAAGTCCGTGGTGTCGGCCGATCACACACGGACAAACCCGTCCTGCTGGAAGAAAGCTCACAGACTGGAGGTGACGTCAGCGCGTTGTCCTGCTCCGCCCTACGCGTTTCGTGTTTGGTCACGTCATCCAGCGGCACCTCCCTAAATACCGGAACACCAAACCAAGCCTCGCTCTGAGCCGTGGTCCACCAGTGAGCATCCAAATTGCTCGATATGGACAGCGGGACCAAACGAGGAAGGCCGGTGAATGGCAATAAAAAGCAACCTTATAATAAAACAGACAAAGTGCAGTTTATTACACTAAAGCATCTCATATCACTAAGGTGAACCATGTATCCCACACAATGTAAACAGAGTTCTAAAGTACCTATGTATATTTGTCTGATAAAAATTCAGCAAAGGCATCTAATGCTAGTAGTATGCATAGAGAATACCTTATATATTAAAAAAGATGAGTAAATAAAAATAAATTAATAAAAAACTTTATGTAGACAGAGAGGCCCCTGATAAATATATCACCGACACACCACAAAATTGCCAATCCAAAGTTAATAGATAATGCATATCGTTGTCAATCACAAGTATAGACAGAATCGTGATTGACATTTAAAACCTGGTCCTTTGGTTTTAGGTACCATTATTAGTGATCACAGAGATATATACTGTTATTTTTTCAATGTATTCATCTCACCAAATCAGTTTGGGATGCATCATATTCACAATTGATTATTTAATAATCTTTATGGTTATTTATTAGCGCGATTCAGGTGTTTTCCAACGTCCTGCTATTGCTGTGGGTTTAAAGAAAACTGTGGATTAAAAAAATAAAAAAAAATTACTACTTCCTCACATAACATTGCAAGCAGATTTGACACAAAAATGCTTATCTAACATAAGGAGAACACTTAAATTAGTATTTAAAGGCAAAAGGGTAAGGTCAACTTATCTGATTCATCTCCCCCTCTGGTGGCCCATTAGCAAAATTTTAGGGTGGGGGGAGGAGATGGGTAGATGTTTTGGACAGGTAACCCTCTCCACTTCCATGAGAGCTGTTTGCATAAATAATCTGGGATACTTTAGCCAGCCCCTCCTTACACTATTGACAGCCCAGTGGACAAGTAAAAAGTGTCATAATCTAAAAATATGGTTCCCCACTGTCCAAATTGCAGCACATTTTGACATTCAGAAATAACCTATCAATATAATAGGAGACAAAAACTGTCTACATTACAATTTGTAGCTAATGAAGCAGGCCCTTGCACTGCATGGTTGAGTGAATTTATACAGAAATATGACCACAAAAGAGGGATATTGTGTATAGGTTTTGCAAAGTCAGCAAATAGAGTATTTGTATCCGTTGACTTAGCATTTGCGGGGGAGGGGTTACAAAGGAGTTTGGACCCCAAAAAATGACCTCTTGCACTCTGCCTAAATTGGAGGACAACAATAACATTTGGACACATTTTAGGGGGTGTTTAGGGTAAGCACAAAAATGGAGCTGGCAAAATACATTGTTAAGTTACTAGGCTAGGTGTGTATGGGCCCAGGATAGTATGCTGGGGAGGTTAGTGAAGGAAAATATGCATGTAGACCAAAAACAGCAGGAAAAGCTTACAGCATGCACGAGAACAAAGAGGACATTCACAGCATATTACAATAATGTTAATTATGGAATCAAGAAATTAATACAATACATTAGCAAACATTAAATACATAGAATGTGTTGTTAAAGGCAAAAACTTACCCGAATATAGTCCTTCTGTAGGACTTAAATAATGGCTGAGCAGGTGTCTGGCATAATGAGTCCCTGAGCCTGGATGAGATCTCAGTGGTAAACTTGACGATGGGGAGAAATCTCCAGGACCTCAAGTAACGCAAGGTGGCTATGAGCCTTTGCTCAGCAGTGATGGCAAGCCGCATGCATGTGTCCTGCTTCTTAATATAGGGGGGCACCAATGCCAAGAGTTAGTGAAAGCAGGGGTCCGTCATCCGGAGATAATTCCGAAAATAATCTGGTTTATTCTCCTGAAGCTCCCGCAGCAAAGGCAAATGACATAATTAGTCACGATTAAGCAACCAATTTTTGGTCCAAGAAATCCTCCTCCTCCTGTTCCTGGACTGGACTTGGGTGAAAGCAATGACTCCAAGGCCAATAATAGCACGTTCTCTCCTCCGATTACGCAACATGACTGGTTGACGAGTGGCCGTTCAGAGACGAACTGACAAGCATGAACTGAAAAGTGCAAATCAACACTCACCAAACTTCTACTAACACGAAATTAGCAGAAGGAGCCCAAAGGGTGGCGCATGACAAATGAACTTCCTCTTTATCGGCTCGTAGTACGTCACTACCTTCGTGTTTGTTGGCCGACAATTGTGTACCGTTTGTATGCAAGACAAGTTCATGCCACACGCCCTTTGGACAAAAGTCTGGCACTTTGCCAACAATCCAATTGTGTGTATGAGGCTTTAGGGCCAGTTCACACCACATGCAGTACATGCAAAATGTGTTTTAACTCCTGCCATGATCCATTTCTGGTCACATGCAGATCTGGGCAAAATGGAGCATAGAAGGCTGTATCTGGACACTGAGAGACTCCCATAAACAGTGGATGCACCCGATAAAGCCTTCCCTTGAGGGCATGAAGTCTCAGCAGTGCAATGGCCATAACCATGAATAAGCCTGCCAGTGCAGACATTTTCTCTACACAGCAGCTAACAGTACGCAAAGAACACTTCTAAGGGAAACAGAAGGTGATCTGACAGAAAAAGTGATTCAGAAGCATTGTCTTGATGAAAATAAAGATTTTTACATTAAATTGACCCCAAAAAAGGAGGAAAGCATCTGGAATGCATCCAGAAACGCATCAAAAACTGTTAAAAAAGCTCATGCAGAAATGAATCCAGGACAGATCTGGAGGATGTTTTTGTGGTGTGAACTGGCCCTTAAAACGCTGCTGAAAAAGTAGGCAAAAATTACACAAGGTTCTCATGAATGCATAATAAGGGTCTCCAGAGCCACGTACTGAGCTGAGAAACTTGGTCTCATTCCTAAACTGGGTCTGGCGTTTGGAGACTTTTAAAGAGTTTAGAAGGGACGAAGTCTCCAACCCAGTGTCCAGGTCTTCCTGGAGACCAACCTGGTCTGTGCACAGCCCTTATAATCATAGGCAGGGCAGCCATCTGGAATGTTTTGTCCCCTTACACAGCTTTAGGCCTGGGCACCACTGGCCTGACCACCAACATTTCCCAAGGCCTGCCCACGAGCAATCCTACAGAATCCACCCACTGGCCGCCACACCTGTTCACACTTAACCCCCCCTTACACCTGTTCGCACTCCGCTCCCCCCTCACACCTATACGCACTCAGCCCCTCACACCTGTACGCACTCTGCCCCCTCACTCCTGTATGCACTCAGCTCCCCCCTCGCACTTATACACATTCAGTACCCTCACACCTGTACGCACTGAGCCCCCTCACACCTGTACGCACTCAGCCCCCTCTCTAACCTGTACACACTCAGCCCCCCATACCTGTACACACATCCCCCCTCACACCTGTACGCACCCAGCCCCTCACCTGTATGCACTTAGCCCCCCTGACACCTGTATGCACTTAGCCCCCCCCACTTGTACGCACTCAGTCTCCCTCACACCCTTATGCACTTAGGTTCCCCACCTGTACGCACTCAGCCACCCCACAACTGTACACAGTCAGCCCCCCACACACCTGTACACACACTGTCCCCACTTACCCTGCATATATGTCAACCTTCCCCCCATATACACACATCTGTAAGCACATACACAGCTCTGCCCCCCCATACCTAAACAGTCCCCTCCCTTTCCTTCACAGCCCCTACTTGTAAAGGAGGTATTCCTAGTCCCTGCTCTTTGCAGCCAATTAAAGTACATAACAGTACAAGCAGCACACACGAGGAGTGCACATGCAGGAAGTAGCCAGAGGTGGCAGTAATGAGCTTAGTGTGTGTGCTCCAGTAAACAGAGAACCATTTTAGGTCCGAATTCAGCCAAAAATTCGGACTGAAATCAGACCTGAAAGGATGGATGGGGACACAACGGACTCCTGCTGTGAGCCAGAGCGTGCTGCAGTGTGAACCCAGCCTGACAGTCCCCAGCAGAGTGATTTGCCGTTGCCCTCTATCTCTCCCTGAAACATCAACAATAAGGGCCAGTTCACACCACATGCAGTGCATGGAAAATGTATTTCTTTTTCATACATCACGGGACACAGAGCCACAGTATTTACTGATGGGTTATATAGGCACCACTAGGTGATGGACACTGGCACACCCTAGACAGGAAGTTCAGCCCCCTATATAACCCCCTATATAAGCCCACCGTGAGAGGTGAAGATTGGGTCTGTTACCACAGAACCCTGCAGCTGCATAAGGTAAGGGAGATTCCTAAGGAATTTTTCTAATTCTTGTGGGTTTTCTCCTTTTAAGTAAATGTCTGCTATGCCTGAAGTCGCCAACAGGGGCTGTCAAGAGGACGTACACTTCCATGCTGGTCAGTCTTGTCTCTGTGTCACAAGCTGAACGCTCCTCCGAGCCCATGCTCCAGATAGGATGTGGGAAGAAGCCATAGGGCAGTCGGGCACACCGCCTCCCGCCGCCGCCGCCATTACGGCGGCTCTGCATCCACGGCCCTCCTCTCTCTTCCGCCCCAGCCTCCCCTCCATGTGCGATCCGATCAGGATCAGAGCCCTTGGCTCGCACGGGAAAAGCAGTCTTTTTTGAAAAAGACGAGGGGGGGCAGAAGGGGTGGTTGGAGGAGGGAGGGGCGGAGCTTTAGCGACGTAGGCGTGGTTTAACGCTCACAACACGGGTTATACAAAGCTATAAAGTGCACTTTTTTGCAGGTGCACACAGCTCAAGGAGGGACACAGAGCAGACGGGGGCATGTAAGTGTTGGTAACACAGGCATTCCCAGGCAAACATTTACTTAGCATCAGACTGAGCCTTGATAGCAGCGGCAGTTGCTGGACTATATTGCTCAGCAGTGGGTGCATTTCTGGTAGTACCTCTGCATTTGGTGCTTGGCACTATGGGCAGAAGGGGAGGTACAAATACCCAGAGAAATAGGGGCTCAAAGGGATCTCCCTCAGGCTCTGCAGCACCATCCCCCCTGAAGGACCAAGGGAGGCTGGTCAGAGTGAGCCGTTGGAGTCAGGGGCTGCAACTGCTTCTGGCATTTCAGCCCCTGTATATATTACTCAGAAGGTTTTTTTCCTCAACCATAAGTGGATTAGAGGAAAGATTAATGGCCTTAATCGCATCTTCACAAAGTGGAAGAAAACGCATTAGGTCACCTTCTACCACCCAGGACCCTCAAACAGAGGAACTCTGGGAAAGGGGAGACGAATCCCCCTCAGAGGACTGGGATGAGACTGATGACTCCTCTTCTGAGGAATCAAGTGGGGAAGGACCCTCTGCAGCTTTACAGGATGAAAAAATGCTGGTGCAAACTCTTGCTGAAATGGTCCGCTCCACATTTAAGTTACCCGTAACTGAGTCGGTTGAAAAACCCACATCTTGTTTGGGTTCACTGAAGCCTCCTCAAACTGTGCATGCCTTTCCTGTTCATTTCCCAGTGCCAGGGGCATCAGCCTCCAGGCAGTCGCGACCGCCTCCACCGTCAGGCTCAAGAGGTAAAACTCAGAGTCAACCCCAGATCAAATGTTCCCAAAGACCCAGAGAAAAAGAAGTCTGTCTTTCTAGGGTTGGAGCGACTTTTGTCGCAAAAAGTAATCGTAGTAGTTCCCATGCAAGAGCAGGAATTTGGGTTTTATAAAAAACCTTTTCACGGTGCCAAAGCCAAATGGAGATGTCAGACCCATTTTAGATCTCAAAGATCTAAACCGGTTCCTAAAAATTTGATCTTTTTGCATGGAATCGATCCGATCAGTCTGTGCATGCCTTTCCTGTTCATTTCCCAGTGCCAGGGGCATTAGCCTCCAGGCAGTCGCGACCGCCTCCACCGTCAGGCTCAAGAGTTAAAACTCAGAGTCAACCCCAGGGACAAAAGAAGTCCTGAGGGAGGAAATCTACAAAACAGAACGCTAAAGCCTCTTTTTGAAGGGGCGCCCCCGCTCGTTCGAGTGGGGGGAAGACTGCTACAGTTCTCAAGGGTCTGGCAGGAGGATTTTCAAGACAGATGGGTGGTCTCCACAATAACTCTAGGTTACAAACTAGAGTTCCGAGAATTCCAGTCTCCTCATTTCCTCAGATCAAATGTTCCCAAAGACCCAGAGAAAAAGAAGTCTCTCTTTCTAGGGTTGGAGTGACTTTTGTCGCAAAAAGTAATCATAGTAGTTTCCATGCAAGAGCAGGGATTTGGGTTTTATTCAAACCTTTTCACGGTGCCAAAGCCAAATGGAGATGTCAGACCCATTCTAGACCTCAAAGATCTAAACCGGTTCCTAAAAATTCATTTTTTTTTGCATGGAGTCAATCTGATCAGTAGTCTCCATCCTACAAGGAGGAGAATTTCTGGCATCAATAGACATCAAGGATGCATACCAGCATGTACCTATTTTCCCCACTCATTAGAAATATCTGCGTTTCGAAGTGGAAAAAATTCATTTTCAGTATGTAGCTCTACCTTTTCGGTCTAGCTACTGCACCTCGGGTGTTCACAAAGTTCCTGGCTCCTTCTCTGGCCAGATTAAGGGCCCAGGGTATAACGGTTAATAGCATACCTTGACGACCTGCTCTTAATAGACCGGTCGGTAGCCCGCTTAGACCAAAGCTTGGTGACCACAGTCAACTACCTGGAATACCAAGGTTGGGTCCTCAACTTACAGAAGTCTTCTTTAAAATCAGTAAGAAGACTAGAGTACTTGGGTCTGGTCAAAGATACAACCCAGAATAGGGTGTTTTTACCCCAGGCAAAAATCAGTGCCATAAAGGAGCTGGTTCAGGTAGTCAGGGCAAAAAAGGGTCCTTCTATTTGCCTTTGTATGAGGTTGTTGGGAAAGATAGTGGCTTCATTCAAAGCGGTTCCCTATGCTCAGTTTCATTCGAGACTGCTGCAAAACAGTATCCTGTCTGCCTGGAGCAAGAAAGTCCAGGTGCTAGATTTTTCGATGCGCTTGTCACCAACAGTGCGCCAGAGCCTCAATTGGTGGTTGATACCCAAGAATCTGCAGAAAGGGAAATCCTTTCATCCCACAGAATCCAAACACTGGCCATTGCACCTCTTCGCACTCAGCCCCCCTCCTCACATCTGTACACACTCAGCCCCTCACACCTGTACGCACTCGGCCCCCTCACTCCTGTTCGCACTTTGCCCCCCCACCTGTATGCACTCAGCTCCCCCTCACACCTGTATGCACTCAACCCCCCTCACACCTGTATGTACTCAGCCCCCCTCTAACCTTTACACACTCAGCCCCCCTTACACCTGTACGCACTTAGCCCCCCACCTGTACGCACTCAGCCCCCCTCACACCTGTACACACACTGTCCCCACTCACACCTACATATATGTCAGCCTCCCCCCTCATACACACATCTGTAAGCACACACAAAGCTCTGCCCCCCTGTACATAAACAGCGCCCCTCCCTTTCCTTCACAGCCCCTACTTTCAAAGGAGGTCTTCCTAGTCCCAGCTCTTGTTTGCACAAAGCTGACACATCGCTTAGACTCAGAGGAGCTGCGGCCAATTAAAGTACATAACACAGTACAAGCAGCACACACACAAGGAGTGCACATGCAGGAAGTAGCCAGAGGTGGCAGTAATGAGCTTGATGTGTGTACTCCATAAAACAGAGCAACAGAAGCTGTGGACTTGTCTTCTATGCTCCACATGGCTTCCCTGCACGCGCTCCTGGCCCTGCTGGGTGCCGGGCCCCTCGGGATGCCTGGGCCCCCTACATTTGTATCAGCTGCCCCCCCCTGATGGCTGTCCTGATCATAGGCCTGAGCGTAGTTCAATTTTCCCTTTAGAAGACAGGTGTGCGCCACTCAAGAGACAGTGCTCCATGCTGGAGAGGTGGCACCAGCTCCTGTGTGGTAAGTTGTCTGGGGTTCTTTTGAAAGATGAGGGATGGTAGTATTTGGTTGTTAGTCTTGTGCATACATGTACCAGTGTGCTTTTTTTTTTTTGGCATGGTGGTGTCTGGGTTCTATCCCCTTGGGTGACCCCTCTTTTTTTTTTGTATGTCTCTGGTGTCCAGGGAAGGTTTTTTATAGAGTGGTGTTTGTAGAGCTGTGCGCTTCTAGGTCCCTTTTTGGTGGGCAGTGTCTGTTAGCCTAGACTGCTTCTTAGATGGGACTGTCGTAATGTTTTTCTTTATCGTACATCACGGGACACAGAGCACCATAATAATGACTATGTGGGTTATACGCTTACCTTTAGATGATTGGACACTGGCAACCAATAGTAAGACGGTTCCTCCCATATAACCCCTCCTATACCAGAAGCACCTCAGTTTTTTCGCCAGTGTCTTGAAGGTGATGGTCATGGCTCTTGAAACTCTTCAATTTTCTTCAAAGATGTCCCACTGAGGACATCATAATCGGATCCATTCGGATGGCATAACAAAAGCTAAAGTGAATGGTACCCGAACCTCGGTTCAAGAACGTGGTATTGCTTGTAATGTGTCCTATATAGGCGCTGGACCCTTGTTAAGTTGGTATTCCTGGTCAATCTTGCCCAAGGTAAAACCAGAAAGGGTTGTTTACAGGTCCAGTGGTGTGGACCCCAAAAATATGGGGGACCCGGTCCCTGAAGGTCCTTAGAGGCGCTACCCGCCGTGATGGGGGAAGATTGGGCCTGGTAAAACAGGCCCTGCTGCTTGGGATGGTGAGTACTCCCTTTGGAAATTTATTATATATATGTATGTATTCCCTCTGAAACCTGCTGGTAAACCTTGAAACCTGTGTCTTACAGATGGCTGGTATGGCGCGCATTCTGATGGGGCGTGCGCAAATGTGCGCGTGCGCGCCACGGGCGTGTGTGTGCACCTTCAGGGTGCGCGTGCGCCGCTGCTGTGCGCATCACAGATACGCCGCGTGCGTCAGGACAGCGCATCCGCCGTGCGGCAGGTATGCCGCTGATGCGCGTGCTCACTCCCAAGCTAAGGCTTTATAGGGATGGAGCTCCTGGCGCGCGCGTGGACAACACAGAGTGATAGTTGGGCACGTGAGTCTGGAGGTCTTGGACACAGTGGTGACAGGTTGAAGGCTGGTTGTAGTTTGTGGGGAGTACTCCTTTTCTCCTCGTGTGTAAGCAATGTCTTCCAGAAAACGAGGTATAGGGAACAAGGCTAGCACAGGGGTAAGAGTACCTCCTTTAAAAACAGGAGACCAAACCCATGCTGATGCAGCCTCAGTTTCTCCTGAAAGACCTGCAGCATCTGGCCTGGCTGAGCCATTGCATTTGTCAGGCATAGTGGCCACCACCAATATACCTACCTTGGCTTATGTTACAAAGGATGATTTGGCATCTGCCTTAGCGGGCCTTGAGGGCAAAATAGCTGGCATGCTTGCCTCTGTAACATGGGGGGGGGAGCGTAATAGATCTCCCTCCCCTGAGCCTGGGCCAAGTGGAGAGTCACTAGAGCACCAGGACTCTTATAGCCAGATGGGTCCAGGTGATCTGGAACCAGAATGGGCAGAGGATTTGGAAGAGGTGGTCATAAAAGACCGAGAGGAAGGAGAGGCTGAATGATCCTCAGCTGAGGACTCTGGCTCTAAAGAGCCAATTTCAGCCTCCTATTCCCAAAGATTGTTTATCCATTCTCTAATTGAGATGGTACGAATTGGGTTTAAGTTACCCCCGGTTCAGGAGTCTGCACTCTCCTGTTCTACTTTGGGATCTTTGCGACCTTAGCAAATTTCCCAAGCATTCCCTTTGCATCCGTTACTGGAGCAGGTGGTTTACGCTGACTGGGAGCACCCTGACAGGATATACTTACCTCCAAAAAGGTTTTCTGTCTTATATCCTATGGAGGAGAAGTTCAGGAAGAAATGGGGCACACCATTGGTGGACGCTGCCATATCTTCTGTAAATAAAATTTTAACCTGTCCAGTGGATAATGCCTAGGTATTCAAGGATCGGACTGATAAAAAGCTAGAGTCCTTATTAAAGGCCTCCTTTTCAGTGTCTGGTGCAGCAGTTCAGCCAGCGGTTGCAGCTATTGGGATTTGCCAATCCCTAAAGGATCGCATTAAAGGATTGGTAAGAAACATACCTTGCCAGGAGGAATCTGCTGAGGAATTATCAGAGATTCCTCATGCCTTATGTTTTGCAGTAGACGCATTGAAGGACTCAATCCAACAGATTTCTCGTTTTGCATTACTGTCAATCCATATGCGCAGAGTCTTGTGGCTAAAGAACTGGTCTACTGAGACACCATGTAAAAGGCTACTCGCAGCTTTTCCATTCCATGGAGAGCGCTTGTTTGGCGAGGATCTGGATAAATATATCTAAAAGATCTCTGGAGGAAAGAGTGTCCTACTCCCTATTAAAAAGAAAGGGAAGCAACCCTCTTATAAAATTCCTAATGCTCCAGGACCTAGTGCTTCTTCTCCTAAGCGGTATCGACGGCCTCAGCCGTCTGGGTTTAAAAGACCCCAGGGTCAGAAGAAACCCTGGACCCAAAAGACACCCAAGCCCAACTCCAAGTCTACCTTGTGAAGGGGCGCCCCCGCTCCCACGGGTGGGGGGCAGGCTTCGGTTGTTTGGGGATGCCTGGGAAGAACTAGTTCAAGACAGATTGGTCATTTCCACTGTAAAATACGGTTACAGAATAGAGTTTCGAGAATTCCCCCCAAATCGGTTTTTATACTCAAGGGTTCTGTCGGATCCAAAGAAAAGAAGATGCCTATTCCTAGCTTTACAGCATCTGCTGAAGCAGGGGGTAATTGTAAAGGTTCTGCACGAGGAAAGGTTCAAAGGGTTTTACTCAAACCTATTCACTGTGCCGAAGCCAAATGGGGAAGTAAGGCCCATTTTGTACCTCAAAGCTCTCAACGTCTTTATAGACGTTCGATCCTTCCGCATGGAGTCGGTTCATTCGATAGTAAAATCCCTGAGAAAGGGAGACTATTTAGCGTCCATAGATATCAAGGACGCGTACCTTCATGTGCCAATCTTCGGTCCACATCAAAGGTTCCTACGCTTCGCTGTAGAAAGCAGTCATTTTTAATTCGTGGCACTACCATTCGGTCTGGCCACAGCCCCCAGGGTTTTCACAAAGACTCTGGCCCCGGTGTTGGCTTCCCTAAGGTCTCAGAAGGTCTCCATAGTAGGATACCTGGACGATCTTCTCCTAAAGGATTGCTCTTGCCCCCCCAACGTGTCAAGAACAGTACAGGTTTTACAATGCCTAGGTTGGATTCTAAATTTGGACAAGTCAGCTCTTTGTCCAACCCAAGCCTTGGTGTATCTGGGTCTGGTCTTGGACACCACCCAAGAAAAGGTGTTTCTGCCCCCCTTAAAGGTCGCCTCCATAGTGGAACTTGTCCAGAAGGTGAAGAAGGAACTAACACCTTCTATTCGCCTGTGCATGAGGTTACTGGGCAAGATGGTGTCATCCTTTAGCGCAGTTCCACTCCAGAGTGTTCCAGAACAGTCTTCTAACGGCCTGGGACAAGTCGGCTCAAAACCTTGGATCGGCCGATGCTTCTATCTCCACAGGTACTATGGAACCTCTCTTGGTGGTTAAGAACCAGCAATTTGAAAAAAGGGAAATCTTTTCCACCAGTAGCCTGGAAGGTCGTAACTACGGACGCCAGTCTTCTCGGCTGGGGAGCAGTCCTAGAGGAGGCATCTGTTCAGGGAATATGGTCCCAGACAGAAAGGACCCTGCCCATCAATCTATTGGAGATTCGGGCAGCTCGTATGGCTCTGCAATTCTGGACATCCAGATTGCGGGGGCTTCCTGTCAGAGTCCAGTCCGACAACTCCACGGTGGTGGCATATATCAACCATGAGGGAGGTACCAGGAGTCGGGCAGCCCAGAGAGAGGTAAACCATATATTGACTTGGTCAGAAAAACATGTGCCGTTCCTTTCAGCAGTGTTTATCCCGGGGGTGGACAATTGGCAGGCAGATTTCCTAAGTCGCCAGAAATTGTTGCCAGGGGAATGGTCCCTGCACCCCAAGGTTTTTCTACAGATCTGCCAATACTGGGGGACCCCAGATGTGAATCTGCTGGCATCCAGATTCAATGCCAAGCTGGACAGGTTTGTCTCCAGGACCAAGGATCCGCTTTAGTAGTTCCTTGGGATCAGTATTCTCTGATATATGCTTTTCCCCGATCCAAATTCTGCCGCACTTATTATGCAGAATACAGGAGGAGCAAAAACCAGTGATCCTAGTGGCCCCAGCGTGGCCCCGGAGATCCTGGTACTCAGAGACCTGTTGTCTCCCATATTCCAGGACCCATATTCCATCCTTCTTTACGGTTGCTGAATTTAATGGCTTGGCTATTGAGACCAGACTGTTGAAAGACCGTGGTATTATTGGTTCAGTCTTGTCTACCTTGATCAACGCTAGAAAGTCGGTTTCTAGAGCTATCTATTATAGTCTGGAGTCTTCCAGAGTCTGGAAGTCGTACATTTCTTGGTGTGAGGAGAGGAAATGGAACCCTCGTAGGTATATGATTGGAAGAGTTCTTGGCTTTCTTCAAGCAGGAGTAGACTTGAAGCTTGCTTTAGGGACAATTAAGGGACAGATTTCGACCTTATCGGTTTTTTTACAAAGACCAATTGCATCCCATTCTTTGGTGCGAACCTTTGTCAAGGGAGTAACACACTTGAGGCTGCTGGTTAAACCACCTTTATGTCCCTGGGACCTAAATTTGGTGCTGTCAGCCTTACAGAGTCAACCGTTTGAACCTATTAAGCATATTCCTTTTGTCCTATTGACCAGAAAATTCGTTTTTTTGGTGGCTATAACATCGGCAAGAAGGGTGTCAGAATTGGCCGCCCTTTCTTGCAAAGAACCTTTTATGATTCTTCATCAGGACAGTGTGGTCATGCGCCCTCGTCCGGATTTTTTACCGAAGGTAGTTTCCAAATTTCATTTGAATCGGGATATAAGTTTCCTTACTACAAAACTGAGGTGCTTCCGGTATAGGAGGGGTTATATAGGAGGAACCATCTTACTATTGGTTGCCAGTGTCCAATCACCTAAAGGTAAGCGTATAACCCACATAGTCATTATTATGGTGCTCTGTGTCCCGTGATGTACTTCAAGAAAAGGATTTTACAGGTAAGCTGTTTTAAAAATCAATTTTTCAGCCCACTCCCTGTGACAAAAGAGACCCTGTTACCAAACCCAAAAGGAGGTATTGTCATACTTTTGGGACCAAGTTTTTTTACATCCTAAGACAAAGCGACAAAGCCTGGTGTCATTTGTGTATCCATAATCTAGAAGAGATGGCCTCTACCTTCCAATCCTTTAGGTCAGTTTTAGAGGATTCATTTTAAGGAGCTGGTGTAAGTCAGGCCTCAAAGCTTCAGAAATAGCAGAATCTTCGGATTCAGACTCCGAGAACCCCAAGAAAATGCTGATCATAAGACACCTAAATGCATGTTCCCTGCACACGAGACTGAGGAACTGCTCAATCGCTTCTCGCCCACTCTATTGTTAAAAAAAACAGCTACAACGCAGGCTTACAATGCCGGAAAGGGCGTCCATGAGCATCTTCTCGGGAACACGTTTGCATCTGAAAGAATCTGTGATTGCAGTGTCTCTTAGACACAGCCAATCACAGATCGTGGTAAATGGCCATTTACCACAGCCTTTTACCACGTGATCGCCATTAGTGTCGCTGTACCATTGCGCCATCAGTGTCACAGTGCCATCAATGCTATTTGTGTCACAGTGCCATCAGTGTCACTCAGTGTTGCCTTATCAGTGGAACGTCATCAGTGCCCATCAGTGTAGCTGATCAGTGAAGCCTTATCAGTGCAGGCTTATCAGCACCCATCTGTGCAGTCTCATCGGTGCCCATTAATGCAGGCTTATAACACACCCATCTGTGCAGGCTCATCAGTGTCCATCAGTGTAGGCTTATCAGCGCCCATCTGTGCAGCCTCACCACCACCACTTCTAAAAAAATTAGAGAAGGAATACCAAAGTCTAAGTGGGGCCACCAAGAGTAGCGGGGAGCTATCTGTGTCAGATTCTGATTTTGAGCCACTGCTAAGCAGTGGGACACTGACAGAGTCCGAGAAGGAGGATAGTGTGCCCTCCAAATGAAGGCATTCTGATGAGGAGGAGGTGATAGGGACATCCCAGAACTTAGGGGTTCCCAATAACATTTTGACTGCTGAAGCACATTCAAAAAGATGTATTTAATATTCAAGCCTATAGTTTTAGCCATAGTCAGGGGAGTAAACGTATACAGTACATGGTGACATAATTGCTCTGAAATGTTTGATAAATAAATAGCTATTCCATTTACCCTATCAATCCCATCTCTTGACAAAATTAAAAATTTCCACACAACTAACAAAACATAACAGCACTATAACAAACAATTCATACACTGGTTGAGGACAGTTGGGTTCTTGACTATTCAGTGTAGAGATTCTTTTGGTGACAGTTAAAGATGTGTACGGTCTAACCAGATGTGAATATTAATTGTCATGATAATGGGGAAGATGGAAAAAAACTAAGTCTTATAACACAAAACCTAACATAAATGGCATTTTAAAGAAAAGCAGATACAATTACAATTCCTGTCAATAGCTTCTAAATTCCAATATCTCCCTCCAACTGCCTAATCTTAGTTTAAATATCTATTTTTCTAGTTCATATTCCTCCTAATTTATGTACCCAATTTACTTCTGCAGGAAAATCTAACTTTGCTTTGTCAAGGCTAAACAAAAATATTAAAATGCAAAAATGTCTAAAATAAAAATTACACATTGGTCTAACAATGTATGAATGCCGTGTCTTTAGTTGATTGCTTCGCTGTAACTTTGACAGCTAGTCCATAAGATTCCACTGCAACACCTTAAGAACGCATACAATGTTCATATATAATCTTCTTTTCTTCAGGACTATCCACATGACCACATGACAAGAAACTTCCAGTAGGTGTGCAGATCTTTTTGTAATTATAGCAAACTGAACTTTGATTTTTTTAGACAGCTGACATGATAAGTATCAAAGTTCTTCAGACCTCTAGAAAGCTTTTGAAAGCACTCTTTTGCTTCAATGCTGTTTGTGGCTGATGTCATAAAGCCAAGGAATGAGGGAGGATATTTTTGAAGATGGCGTCACTCAGATTGTTAGTCCAACATTTGATCATTAACAAAAATGCCCATAAAGCCCTTGAGTTTTTTACTGCTGAAGTAAATCTATGTTCTAGAGGTAATAAGACCTAGAAGAAAAGAAAAAAACGTCTTAATACAAGGAGGAACCATTCTCATTTAGTATAAAATATTATTCAACTGTTATTTAAACTAAACTGTCTAGACTATCCTGAATTCAATTAAACATTTATCATGAACAATAGGCTTCTCAGAGGGGGGCCTATCACGTATGGCTTGGATCAGTGATCCTACAGGAACATTGACAAGAGAGCACAGAATATAGGATTTACAAGAATGACAGAAGTATAGTGCAGTACTGGGGTTCAGAGTTCACAGGAAGTCAGGTACACAAGATACAGTTGATGTGTACAAGGATTCTAAGGCAGGAAGGATACCTAATGGTACTATCTGGGGAGAACGCAGCATGTCCGCACATGCAACAATGGTGAGGACCCTTGAAAGGGCCGAGGCGCAGAGTCTAAGAAACTACCTGGACTTCTCCAGAGCTCTTGGTGGTAGAGATGGTTTGTGCTGCAGACAGTTCCCCGGTTGCAGCCCTCTTACTCACCCAAGCAGGCAGATACCTATAACTAAGGGCCAATGGACAAATGAGAATCCCTTGCAGCGCTGAGGTTCTGGGATCACTAAACAGTAGTGAGTAAAATTCAAGCAACAGGTGTGTGCCTGGACACACACAGACATGAGACAGCTAGAAATGAGTAGCCATGCAAACAGTCACATAGGAATCTATAAGAGTAGTGAAGTTGCATGGTGTCACCGAACAGGAACCTAGCTTAAAAATACACTTGGAGACACAAAGGCAGACTTGCTTGGGACATTATTATTCAAAGCCCAAGGCAATCTGCATCAGCTTGAAAAGACAGTACTGGCTGGACATGTAGCTAATTCAATTAACAGGAGGTATAATCTATACTTAAAGCGGTTGTATACCCGCTGAAAATTTTTTTTTTACTCCTGTAAAGCAAAAGGCATAATGAGCTAGTATGCACCGCATACAAGCCCATTATGAAATACTTACCTTAGATCAAGGCGTTGGTATCTTACCTGGTCCATGCCGAGGTAGTTGACATGTTGCCTCGGCGTGTTTTCCGGGTATCGCGGTTCCAGCGCTGTGAGTGGCTGGAGCCGCGATGTCATCACTCCGGCGCATGCGCGCGGGAGATTTCTTTCCCGCCAAGGTCCGGCAGTTGCGGGCCTTCAGCCGAGAATCCCCTCTGCGCATGCGCCACTGCAGTCAGCGGCTCATAGCAAGGTGAATATCTCCTAAACCGTACAGGTTTTTTTACCTACAGGTAAGCCTTATTATAGGCTTACCTGTAGGTAAAAGTTTAAAAAAGAGACTATACAACCGCTTTAAAAACAAGTTTTGTGGGACAAGATACAACTGCAGACCTTATAAATTAAAGCATTGGAACTAAATGCCAATACCAATACAATAATCACACACATAGTTTGGACTTGATGGACTTGTGTCTTTTTTTTGTCAACCTCACCTACTATGTAATACCAGCATACCTGCTAATCTTTGGGAATAGAGGAGACAGATCTGTAGAAAAGCTGACGATCTGTGAAAGGTCTAATTTAAAATCTTAATAATACCCAAGTAATCTTAACACTCAATGTAGTAACACTGACATACATGTAGTAATACATTCATTACTTTTTTTTGTTTTGTTTTGTTTTTTTTAAATCATAGGTGTTTAAACTAGAGCAGCAATTATTCAATTCAATCTTAATAACTTTTTCATCTTAGCCACTTAAGGACCGGAGCATTATGCTGCTTAAGGACCAGAGGACTTTTTCCAATTTGGCACTGCGTCGCTTTAACTGCTAATTGCGCGGTCATGCAATGCTGTACCCAAATGAAATTTGCGTCCTTTTCTTCCCACAAATAGAGCTTTCTTTTGAGGGTATTTGATCACCTCTGCCGTTTTTTATTTTTTGCGCTATAAACGGAAAAAGACCGAAAATTTTGAAAAAAAATATTTTCTACTTTTTGTTATAAAAAAAATCCAATAAACTCAATTTTAATCATACATTTAGGCCAAAATGTATTCGTCTTTGGTAAAAAAAATGTCAATAAGTGTATATTTATTGGTTTGCGCAAAAGTTATAGCGTCTACAAACTAGGGTACATTTTCTGGAATTTACACAGCTTTTAGTTTATGTTTGCCTATGTCATTTCTTGAGGTGCTAAAATGGCAGGGCAGAACAAAACCCCCCCAACGGACCCCATTTGGGAAAGTAGACACCCCAAGGAAATTGCTGAGAGGCATGTTGAGCCCATTGAATATTTATTTTTTTTGTCCCAAGTGATTGAATAATGACAAAAAAAAAAAATTACAAAAAGTTGTCACTAAATGATATATTGCTCACACGGGCCATGGGCCTATGTGGAATTGCACCCCAAAATACATTCAGCTGCTTCTCCTGAGTACGGGGATACCACATGTGTGGGACTTTTTGGGAGCCTAGCCGCGTACGGGGCCCCGAAAACCAATCACCGCCTTCAGGATTTCTAAGGGCGTACATTTTTTATTTCACTCCTCACCACCTATCACAGTTTTGAAGGCCATAAAATGCCCAGATGGCACAAACCCCCCCCCAAATGACCCCATTTTGGAAAGTAGACACCCCAAGCTATTTGCTGAGAGGCATGTAGAGTCCATGGAATATTTTATATTTTGACACAAGTTGTGGGAAAGTGACACTTTTTTTTTTTTTTCTGCACAAAGTTGTCACTAAATGATATATTGCTTACACAGGCCATGGGCATATGTGGAATTGCACCCCAAAATACATTTAGCTGCTTCTCCTGAGTATGGGGATACCACATGTGTGGGACTTTTTGGGAGCCTAGCTGCGTACGGGGCCCTGAAAACCAATCACCGCCTTCAGGATTTCTAAGGGTGTAAATATTTGATTTCAATCTTCACTGCCTATCAGTTTCGGAGGCCATGGAATGCCCAGGTGGCACAAAACCCCCCCAAATGACCCCATTTTGGAAAGTAGACACCCCAAGCTATTTGCTGAGAGGCATGGTGAGTATTGTAGCTCTCATTTGTTTTGAAGTTTTCAATTTTCAAAACTTTGTGACAAAAAGTGAGGTCTGCAAAATACTCACTATACCCAGCAAATAGCTTGGGGTGTCTACTTTCCAAAATGGGGTCATTTGGGGGGGTTTTGTGCCACCTGGGCATTCCTTGGCCTCCGAAACTGTGATAGGCAGTGAAGAGTGAAATCAAAAATTTACGCCCTTAGAAAGCCTGAAGGCGGTGCTTGGTTTTCGGGGTCCCGTACGCGGCTAGGCTCCCAAAAAGTCTCACACATGTGGTATCCCTATACTTAGGAGAAGCAACAGAATTTATTTTGGGGTGTAATTTTACATATTCCCATGGCATGTTTGAGCAATATATCATTTAGTGAGAACTTTGTGCAAAAAAATAAAAAATAAAAATTTGTCTTTCCTGCAACTTGTGTCACAATATAAAATATTCCATGGACTCGACATGACTCTCAGCAAATAGCTTGGGGTGTCTACTTTCCAAAATGAGGTCATTTGGGGGGGTTTTGAACTGTCCTGGCATTTTATGCACAACATTTAGAAGCTTATGTCACACATCACCCACTCTTCTAACCACTTGAAGACAAAGGCCCTTCTGACACTTTTTGTTTACATGAAAAAATTATTTTTTTTTGCAAGAAAATTACTTTGAACCCCCAAAAATTATATATTTTTTTAAAGCAAATGCCCTACAGATTAAAATGGTGGGTGTTTCATTTTTTTTTTCACACAGTATTTGCGCAGCGATTTTTCAAACGCATTTTTTTGGGGAAAAAACACACTTTTTTAAATTTTAATGCACTAAAACACACTATATTGCCCAAATGTTTGATGAAATAAAAAAGATGATCTTAGGCCGAGTACATGGATACCAAACATGACATGCTTTAAAATTGCGCACAAACCTGCAGTGGCAACAAAATAAATACATTTTTAAAAGCCTTTAAAAGCCTTTACAGGTTACCACTTTAGATTTACAGAGGAGGTCTACTGCTAAAACTACTGCCCTTGATCTGACGTTCACGGTGATACCTCACATGCATGGTGCAATTTCTGTTTACATTTGATGCCAGACCGACGCTTGCGTTCGCCTTAGCGCGGGAGCAGGGGGGGGCAGGGGTGATTTTTTTTTTTTAAATGATTTTTTTGCTTTTTTATCTTATTTTTAAACTATTCCTTTCATTTTTTTTTTTTAAATCATTTTTATTGTTATCTCAGGGAATGTAAATATCCCCTATGATAGCAATAGGTAGTGACAGGTACTCTCTTTTGAAAAAATTGGGGTCTATTAGACCCTAGATCTCTCCTCTGCCCTCAAAGCATCTGACCACACCAAGATCGGTGTGATAAAATGCTTTCCCAATTTCCCAATGGCGCTGTTTACATCCGGCAAAATCTAAGTCATAGAATGCTCGTAGCTTCCAGTTTCTTAGGCCATAGAGATGTTTGGAACCACTCTGGTCTCTGATCAGCTCTATGGTCAGCTGGCTGAATCACTGGATGCATTCTCAGGTTCCCTGTTGAGACAGGAGAGCCAGAGAAAAACACGGAAGACGGTGGGGGGGGCATTCCCTCACACTGCTTGTAAAAGCAGTCTAGAGGCTAATTAGCAGCTAGGATTGCTTTTACATGAAATCAGACCGCTGGCTGAAAAGAATGATACCAAGATGATACCTAAACCTGCAGGCATCATTCTGGTATAACCACTCAAAGTCATGAATGGCGTACGTGAAGACAAAAAAATAGTTAACAATAAAACACAGTAAACGGTAAAGTATAAAAAATTGCATACCTGAAAAGCAAACATGATAAAATATAATAACAATAAAACATTGCAGAATAGAATACAGTAAAAAAGATCAGAACAATAGAGAGAGAATAGAGAGAGGGAGAACAATAAAATGACAACTTATTATTTTTTATTTTATATTTTTTTTGTTTGTTTTTTTTTACACTGTTTTTGTAACTGTAACTTTTATAACGGTAACCGGTTCCGGGTTCGGGTTTCTCAAAATGCAATGGCATCTTGGGAGACCCTGTGAAAGTGTGTCCTTAGTCTGTGCAATGCTGTACCCTACGCTAATACTCAACTAGTGCATGGTAGCGTTCAAAACATTCACCAATGCAAAGACCAGGATTGTCAGGACAGGAGGGACAATAATAGCGGGTGTCACGCCTATATCCGCGCTTGCTGGGGACACAACATCTTTTTTGGGGGGGTTCGTTGGGTAGGGGTACTCGGGAGGACATAAAGAAAATTCCTCTCGTGCAGCTGACTGCATTTGGTTGGGGATGTGAATGGGGGAAGTACGGGCGCTGCAGAAGTGGTGGGTTCCCAATTAGGATTGGCGAATGCAGCAGGAAGGGCACTATGGGCACGACGGGCCTGTTTGTCTTCTTGGTGGCAGCGGGACACTACTTGTGTTTGCCACCTCACCAGCGTGAACTGCACTTATGGGACTCGCCACGTCACCACGTGTTACTGCAGTGCTGGTTTGACTACGACCGGGGTGTACTAGGCCACAGATATTGATCCGTTCAGATATTATACCACTAAGGTAGGCGTACGGTGCGTGCATGGGTGTTAGCGGTACTGGCGCTAACCTGACGCTGCTTGGGGCTGGTGCTTGCCAGTTCACCAAAACGCTACCAAAAAAACTGTTAGCGATCGCAGGGATCAGGCCTGACTCTGCGAACGCTGCAGTTATGCGTTTAGTGTTTTGTGTCAGTGATCGATCGATACTGCACTTGGGTGGGCTGGGCCGGGCGGAGGGGCAAAACGCAGGTGCTAGAAGGTATCTGGGCTGATCCCGCTAACACTGCATTTTTGGGAACCCTAAACTGCTGGGGACGCTAGTATAGATCTGATCGGATCAGATATTGATCCGTTCAGATATTATACCACTAAGGTAGGCGTACGGTGTGTGCATGGGTGTTAGCGGTACTGGCGCTAACCTGACGCTGCTTGGGGCTGGTGCTTACCAGTTCACCAAAATGCTACCAAAAAAACTGTTAGCGATTGCAGGGATCAGGCCTGACTCTGCGAACGCTGCAGTTATGCGTTTAGTGTTTTGTGTCAGTGATTGATCGATACTGCACTTGGGTGGGCTGGGCCGGGCGGAGGGGCAAAACGCAGGTGCTAGAAGGTATCTGGGCTGATCCCGCTAACACTGCATTTTTGGGAACCCTAAACTGCTGGGGACGCTAGTATAGATCTGATCGGATCAGATATTGATCCGTTCAGATACTATAACACTAAGGTAGGCGTACGGTGCGTGCATGGGTGTTAGCGGTACTGGCGCTAACCTGACGCTGCTTGGGGCTGGTGCTTACCAGTTCACCAAAATGCTACCAAAAAAACTGTTAGCGATTGCAGGGATCAGGCCTGACTCTGCGAACGCTGCAGTTATGCGTTTAGTGTTTTGTGTCAGTGATTGATCGATACTGCACTTGGCTGGGCTGGACCGGGCGGAGGGGAAAAACGCAGGTGCTAGCAGGTATCTGGGCTGATCCTGCTAACACTGCGTTTTTGGGAACCCTAAACTGCTGGGGACGCTAGTATAGATCTGATCAGATCAGATATTGATCCATTCAGATACTATACCACTAAGGTAGGCGTATGCTGTGTGCGTGGTTGTTAGCGGTACTGACGCTGCCTGGGGCAACGCATATCACCGCCGGGCAATCAGGGGGCTAAACCTTTATTCGGTAATAAACGGCGGGTGCCCTGACACTATAAAAAATAAATGAACTAACCAGCGTCACCCGTAACAGTTATACGGTGATCAGTGGTGAAAGGGTTAACTAGGGGGCAATCAAGGGGTTAAAACGTTCATTAGGTAGTATATGGGGGTCCCTGTCGCTATAAAACGCTGACGGCGAACCTAAATATTTACGTCCCTAACTAGCGTCACCAGTGACACTAATACAGCGATCAGAAAAATAATTGCTTAGTGACACTGGTGACGGGGGGTGATCAAGGGGTTAAAACTTTATTAGGGGGGGTTAGGGGGGTACCCTAGACCTACAGGGGGCTAACAGTAACTGTCCTACCACAGTAAAACAAAATACTGCTTGGTGTCAGTGTGGCGGGGGGGAGGGGTGATTGGGGGGTGTTCTACTGTGTGTGTGTGTTGTGCACTCACATTGATGTCTTTTTTCCTCGGCGCCAGAACGGAAACTGCCGAGCCGAGGAGAGATGACATCACATCCCCTGCCTGTGTGTACTACACACAGGCAGGGGAGGATTCTCATTGGCTGGGAGCGATCGCGAGGGGGGGGCCACGATCGGATGGCCTCCCCCTCATTACAGAACGCTCCCAGACCAACGCCGCCCGCGGGAAGGCAATCACGTATCAGGTACGTGATTTTGCCTGCCCGTGCCATCCTGCTGACGTAAATCAGCGTGAGGCGGTCGTCAAGTGGTTAAAATAATATACAAAACCTATATAAGGCTCAGTTCCCACTATTGCGACTTAAAGTTGCAGCGACTTTGAAAAGGTTCTTGCACTACCTTGATACGATATTCAATGCAACCCTGATCTAGAGACTGTAATGTTGGACCAAAGTCACACTCCAGAATCTCTCAATCACATGACTTTGGGGGTTCATTATAGCGGAAAACGTAGTCCAAGACAAGAGACGCTTAATTATCTAGGGCAGGGGTGTCAAACTCAATTTCATTGTGGGCTGCATCAGCATTATGATTGTCCTCAAAAGGGCCGGTTGTATCTGTAAGATTAGATGTCCAGTGCATCCCCTCCCCTTACATTAGATGTCAAGAGCCACCCCACCATCAGAAGTTGAGTCCCCTACTCTCCCTAACATCACAGTGAACCCCCTTTCCTTATGCTGCTGCTGGGAAGAAGCTGGATGCGTTGCTTGAAAGCAGAAAGTAGGGGTCTGGAGGAAGACCAGAGGAGGGCTGGACCTCTCCTGCAGCTACAGGAGAGGTGTGAGGGCCACTTGAAATGGCCTGGAGGGCAGGATTCGGCCCGCGGGCCTTGTGTTTGACACCTGTGATCTAGGACATTGAAACTCGTTACATTTCAAAACTCATTCATGTCAGATCATAACATAACAGATCATACAGGGGGCTGCACATACAGGGGGTTCTTCCAAAGAAGTAGGGTTCTTTAAATAAGTGGCACTTCTGCTCTTGCACCATCCATCTGAACATTTTCTTATCTCTTCACAGGTAATCTACGTTTATACTTCCATATACTAACTGAAAATTGACTGACTGCTCACATGCATATTTGGTAATCTGTGTTTATACTTCCATATACCAACTGAACATTGACTGACTGCTCACATGCATATTTGGTAATCTGCGTTTATACTTCCATATACCAACTGAACATTGACTGACTGCTCACATGCATATTTGGTAATCTGCATTTATACTTCCATATACCAACTGAACATTGACTGACTGCTCACATGCATATTTGGTAATCTGCGTTTATACTTCCATATACCAACTGAACATTTACTGACTGCTCACATGCATATTTGGTAAATCTGTTTGTCACCACTGTTTCAACTTCATCTGTAGCCATGCTCACATTATTTCAATGTTTATTTAGCTATTAAGTCTTATCTAAATTATGGGTTCCCTTATCTTTACAATTTTGGCCTTTTAATCACCTTTGCAGTTTGATTGTGGTGTGAAAATTTTGCTCTGCTAGCTGTGTGTCTAATATGACCTCCTGATTGATTAATTGCCAGATTCTATCCACACCCAACACAGTATAAAAACAAGGCCTTCTTTACGGGGGAACACATACAGGGGGCTGCACATACAGGGTGTTCTTCCAAAGAAGTGGGGTTCTTTAAATAAGCGGCACGTCTGCTCTTGCACCATCCATCTGAACATTTTCTTCTCTCTTCACAGGTAATCTGCGTTTATACTTCAATATACCAACTGAACATTAACTGCTCACATGCATATTTGGTAAATGTCTGTTTGTCACCACTGTTTCAACTCCATCTGTAGCCATGCTCACATTATTTCAATGTTTATTTACCTAAATTATGGGTTCCCTTATCTTTACAATTTTGGCCTTTTAATCACCTTTGCAGTTTGATTGTGGTGTGAAAGTTTTGTTCTGCTAGCTGTGTACGGGGGAACACATACAGGGGGCTGCACGTACAGGGGGTTCTTCCAAAGAAGTGGGGTTTATTAAATAAGTGGCACTTCTGCTATTGCACTTTAGCGATTTGCACAAAGCAAACCACAGCAGACTGCAGGTGACCTCATTTCCAAATGATCTCCACTTCCTCTCTGAAACATGCACGCTTTACCTCTCCTTTTCACAATTGCAAACTCACTTTTCTTCGCCCCTCTGCTCCACCCCAAAATCTGTACATATCACCCTTACTTCTCCCCTCCGCCTATTACTGCACTCATCACCTTTTTCTAACTCTAAGCCCACTTGCTAAAAAACCCCCCAGGATACTGAAGCATGTCCCCTCATACAAATCGTATTCTCATATTACCTCCCTTACTCTTCTGCTTCTTCTAACCGCTAGAGATATTTCCCCAAACCCTGGGCCTCCCTTATTTAACTGTACTCAACACACCCATCACCCTACACCCTCTGGCAGTAGTCACAAGCTGCGCAATTTAGTCTCCATTTCTCTTCTTCCCAACGCCAACCTCCCCCTCTCCTGTGCCCTCTGGAACGCTTGCTCTGTCTACAACAAACTCACCGCTGTTCATGTCCTCTCTGTCACTAATTCCTTTAATCTACTTGCTCTCACCGAAACCTGGCTCCACGAATCTGACACCCCTTCTCCTGCTTCCCTATCCCAGGGTGGCCTTCACTGGACTCACTCCCCTAGGCCTAATGGACGCAAGGGAGGTGGAGTGGGATTCCTCCTATCCCCCCCAGAGCACCTTCCAGGTTATTCACTCTCCTCCCTCTTTTTCCCTCTTATCATTTGAAGCCCACTGTATATGTCTATTCTCTCCAACTTCCCTAAGAATTGCTGTGATCTACCGGACCCCTGGACCATTATCGACTTTCCTTGATGAGTTTTCTGCCTGACTACCCTACTTTCTCTCTTTGGAAATTCCCACAATCCTTCTCGGTGATTTCAATATCCCTGCTAATACAAACACTCCTGCTACTTCTAAACTTCTTAGTCTAACCTCTTCATTTGACCTGAAGCAATGGGTACAGGCTTCTACTCACTCTGATGGCAACACCCTTGACCTTGTATTCTCCTACCTATGCACTCCATGCAACTTCTCAAACAATCCTTTTCCTCTCTCAGACCACCACCTTATTAGTTTCTCTCTCCCCCTGTCTTCCACCACCTTTCCCTCCAATCACCCAACCATCACCCGTAGAAACTTTCGCAACTTCAACTCCTCTCTCCTCTTTTCTGCTACTGACTACCTCTATGACAAAATCTCTTCCCTGTCCTGCCCCAACCAAGCTATGTCCATCTACAATAAATCCCTGTCCTCCACCCTGGACAAGCTCGCTCCCCTCACTACACACACAATCAGGCCTCAACCCCTACAATCCAAAAAAAATATTGCGCTATTTTAAAAAAGAATGTAAAAAATAATAATCGTGAAGCAGGAACATACG
This sequence comes from Lithobates clamitans, assembly GCA_037952925.1. Lineage (NCBI taxonomy): Eukaryota > Metazoa > Chordata > Amphibia > Anura > Ranidae > Lithobates > Lithobates clamitans. The sequence goes on along the minus strand of JBBGZY010000025.1, from coordinate 6,383,960 downwards.
AATATGACTACAAGAATGCAGGTGAAAATGTAGCGCTAGTGCAAAACCATGTAAGGCATCAAAACAAACCAAAAAGACATGTATATACACATATAAAAAATGTGCTCTCTAAGCAAACAAGTCCCAATAAGTGATGAACCACAAAAGAGTCTATGCAGAGGTCACTGGAAAAGAGAGGTGGCGTGTGAACCACAAAGAATGGGGGGTGTACTTCAAGTTGAAAACATCTTCATATGAACAATCAGGAAACACCGGGTATGTTTGTTTAACAGCAGATCTAAGTGTCAGTGACACTAGATCAAACAGGCATAGACAAAAATGGCTTGCGGTGTCCTGGAATGGTCCGACAGAGGCTGGAACAGGTATGGACAGGAACAGCTTGTGGTATCCTGAGATGGTTAGCAAGAAGGCTGTGACAGGTACAGATGTCATCGAGAGTCATCTCTTCATGAAAGAAACCAGCATGTAACAAGATAAAATTGTGATCACAGTAAAAAAGCAATGTGGAGAGCCACATTGGCCACATTACAGCCACATTACAGCAAAGCCCTATGCGTTTCGCCCTACTAGAACTTCTACAGGGGCATCAAATAACTCCCCCACATTGCTACCTATATATAGAATACTAACAAGTCATAAAACCATGTGACCAACCAGAGAGCGCCGCATCTGATTGGTTATGATGAGCTCACCCGTGGAGGGAACCAAAATTTGACCGACCATGGGTGAGCCAATCACATAAGAGAATATTATGGGTAAGAACCAAACTAAACATGCTGTGGGCCAGAAAAAGCCCGCAAAATACAACCTGGGAGAGCGTCCAATCAACATCGGCGAACCGATGTATCAGGATGAGGTGCAAGGACCAATCAAAAACTACTAGTGAAATGGCAGCAGGAAGCTGGTTGTCACCAACCCTACATGCAGACTGAAAAGGGGCATTGAAAATCAAAAGAGGAAAGGCCGTCACGACCGCATACTGATCCGCCTCCTAAATGAGGCTTGGAAACATGTCCCGTGACGTAGACGCCTCTCACTCAGGCATAGTCAGCGTTCGCCTCATAACGAGGCTAGGAATGCAAGTCACGTGTTACAATGACGTCGGGTATTGTGAGGACCGGCGTCATGACGTATCCAGCGTTCACCTCAGAACGCGGTTGGAGACGTAGGTCACATGTACAAAATGACGCTGGGTATTCAAAACACCGGCGTCATAACGTATCACGTCACTTGGAATGAGCACAAAATAGTGTCAGCAATGAAGTACAATCCATGTAAGCAAAGGAACTAATAATAACTTGTCTGGTAGTAAAAACCAAACAAAGAATAGATGTGAAACAAGTATATCTTAGCCTCATAATTAGGGCTGCACTGGGCTGCACTGCGACAAAAATCGCAGAAAAATATCATGGCTGTTGTGATTTCCGCAACACCCCAGTATGGTGTGTAGAAAAAAAAAAAGGGGGATTAATGAAAACATAAAAAACTATTTAGGCCTTATTAATGAATTAATTAATGTCCCACTCGACGTTGAGACTGAAAGGTGAATAGGTCTTGAGCTGGAAAATACAGTAGGTCTCGAGATAGGATATCCCACGGGTGCGAGATTCACCCCTCCAATTGGGGATGAAATTGTCAATAACAACAAACCTAGTACCCGTGGGGTCTCGATCATGATGTTCCAGATAATCACGGGGGACAGTGTGGTTGGATTTCCCATTTCTGATATTAGTCAGGTGTTCAGGTAACTCAGACTGTGAAGGTTCGGGTAGTGTGTCCAATGTACTGTTTATTGCAAGGACAGGTAAGTAGTCCCTGGATGGAACGAATCCCTCTGAATATCACACCAACATTGTCAGGGATGACAGGACCCAAAAACTTGTCACACTGAAGAATACCCCAATGTTTTTGAATAATTTGTTTGATTTGTCTAGATTGAAGAGAGTAGTTAGTAACAAAAGACCATCTAAACTTATCATCATTAACATTTTTAGGGGTGGATGTCAATAAAGAATACCTATCTATTTTGGAAACCCTTTCAATTTCCAGATGCAAACTGTTGGGTTTATAACCCTTTTCAACAAACCTATTTTTTAAAAAAGTGGACTGACTGAAAAAGTCATCTAACCGGGTACAGTTTCTCCTCAATCTGAGAAATTGGCTAAGAGGGATAGACTTAAGCCATTGAGGATGGTGACAACTATCTATGGGAATGTAAGAATTCCGGTCAGTAGGTTTGAAGTGGGTCTTGCACTTAAAATTGCTGTCCACAACGTTGATCTCAAGGTCCAAGAATTGAATAGAGGTAAGGCTGGCCTCATAGCTCAGACGTATACCTCTATTATTCAAATTGAGGAAAGACATACATTTGTCAAGGGATTTACATACATACATAGTTAGTCAGGTTGAAAAAAGACACAAGTCCATCCAGTCCAACCATAAAAAAAAAAAAAAAAAAAACGCACAATCCAATATACCCAATACTATACCCACAGTTGATTCACGGTCACCATGCCATAGGAGGATGTTGTCTATGTATCTAGCGCAAAGGACCAATTCGGGTCTCTTAAGGGCATAGACGACATCCTCCTCCCACTTGACTATGAATAGGTTGGCCAGACTGGGGGCAAACTTTGCCCCCATAGCCACTCCCTTAGTCTGTAAATAGATTTTGTCTTGAAACCAAAAGTAGTTGTGCCGAGTGGCAAATCTGAGGAGATCCATAATAAAAATTACGTTGGATTAAAGAAAGGGTGGTGTTATGGCCTAAATAGTACTCCACTGCATCAAAACCCAAATTGTGTGGGATACAGGTGTAAAGAGAGGCCACGTCAGCTGTTACTAGGAACGTGCCCTCTCTGTACACATTGGACTCTAATAGCCGGATGGTGGCACCAGTGTCCTTCAAATAAGAGGGCATTGAGCAAACCACCGGTTGGAGATGAAAATCCACATATTTTCCTATCCGGGATGTCACCGAGTCTATCCCGCTGACGATGGAACGTCCAGGGGGATTAACTGGGTCCTTATGCACCTTCGGAAGGTAATATATGGTAGGTATCCGAGGTGCAAGAGGTATGAGAAAATTGCGTTCTTTTTTTATCCAAAATGCCCAGGGAATAACCCTCATTGACTAATTGTGTGAGGGACCACTTAAAATTGGCAGTGGGGCCAGAATGAATGGGACTGTAGGTGTTGGAATCACCAAGAATCTCACTCATCCTAGCAATATAATCGTCCTTGTTTAAGATGACTATTGCTCCACCCTTATCGGCAGGGCGTATAATCAAATTTTTCTGTTAGCATAATGATTTTAGTCCTTTTTTAATTTTGGGGTCCAAAAAGGTTTGTTTATTGGGCAACCCCTCTAGATCACATAATACTAAACTGCAAAAGACATTAATGGCCAGGGCCATAGTGCCGGGGGGGGGGGGTTGAACAAAGACGGGTTAGAAAGACCCGTATGTGTATAACCGTCATTGTTGACAGGGGTTGTCCTGGGAGGAAGAGAAAGGAAATGACGCTGAATACTAAGTTTACGTATGTATTATTGTATGTCTATGAAGGTAGAAAATGTATTAAGTGCTTTGGGAGGGACATATTTCAGACCCTTGTCAAGGACTAACTTTTCTATATTAGACAAAGACACCGAACTTAAATTGAAAATGCCCGAAGGTTCTTTTTCTTTTTGCTTTGGATCCTCCGCCCCCCTCTGGTACCTCTCGTCTTTCGGGACTTTCCCGGTGTTCTTGTGAGGACACCGGAAAACCCGACTGGTAAGCTGGTCCTGGTAGATTTTGGTTATAGTGATAGGGAGATCTAGATAGTAGGTCTTCATCCCTTTCATTATATCTATAAGGGTCGCGATAGGACTCTCTCTGTCTCCTAGTTTGTAGGGGTAAAAAACGATTATGCGTGCGAATGGGAGTTCGTGTCATGTACTCGAGATTCGTCACGATAATCATACCATCCAGATGGAGGTCACCTTGCTCCATCATTATGGAGGACGAGCTTCTATTATGATGTCTGTTGTTATTACCCCTACCCCTAGTGGGGGGATGGTAATTGTGATGTGAGGTAAAGGGTGGTTGATGTGACACATATCTAGAACTCTGAGATCTAGTACCATTTTTAGGGCCCTGAGGGGTGTTGCGAGGTCCAGTGGGCCCATCTCTGACGTTGGCCTCATAGACCAACTTCCTCTCAAAGGCACTTGGGGCTGAATTGATGGTATCCATTTCTGTGGACACATCTTCAGATGGTATTGGCAGACCCATCTTTTTTTGCCAACCACAAACAAGATTGGTTTTGTAATCGACTATGTCTCGATTATATTTCTCTTGTTTTTTGTTTTTTTTGATTCCTCGAGCTGGTAGAAAGAGAGACATATTCAGAGGTAGCTTTAAAAGGACCTAATTTCTCCTTGAGATCCTTGATCTCTTTGTCAATGAGAGACAATTTGAGTTGTTTTCTGTCTATCAGGAAACCAAGGAGTTTGATCCCTACCTCATTAAAATAACGGAACCACGACTCAATGTCAGAGTCGCCTTGTTGTGGAAAGACATCCCAGCGGAGGCTTCTAGGAACCATTTTTTCTTTAATATATTGTTCCAAAAAGGCTCTATCCCACTGGAGATGTATTTCTGTAGTCATTAAGTTCTTCAACCTAATAAACATACCACTGACTTCAGTATCAGGATTATTAATCGTAAACACACCATCTGTATTGAGTGACCTGGTGGTCCTATATTCAAACACATCCATAGTGGTGAAGAAAAGAAAAAAATATATAAGTGAACAAAAATGGCTGCAATAATAACAACAAGTCAAAAAGAAACACTGTATAATCCAAAAAATAAATAAATAAAAATAAAAAATATTGCGCTATTTTAAAAAAGAATGTAAAAAATAATAATAGTGAAGCAGCTACATACGAATATGACTAAAATTCATGACAAGAATGCAGGTGAAAATGTAGCGTTAGTGCAAAACTGTGTAAGGCATCAAAACAAACCAAAAAGACATGTATATACACATATAAAAAATGTGCTCTTCAAGCAATCAAATCCCAATAAGTGATGAACCACAAAAGAGTCTATGCAGAGGTCACTGGAAAAGAGAGGTGGCGTGTGAACCACAAAGGATGGGGGGTGTACTTCAAGTTGAAAACATCTTCATATGAACAATCAGGAAACACCGGGTATGTTTGACAGCAGATATTACAGAAGAAAAAAATGAATGGGTACTCTTACCGGAACCAGTGGATCTGAGTATCAGAGACACCAGATCAAACAGGCATAGACAAAAACGGCTTGCGGTGTCCTGGAATGGTCCGACAGAGGCTCGAACAGGTATGGACAGGAACAGCTTGTGGTATCCTGAGATGGTCAGCAAGAAGGCTGTGACAGGTACAGATGTCATCGAGAGTCAACTCTTCATGAATGGAATCCCCACAGGGGAATCAGCTCTTGGGCCAATGATGACCGGTTGGATAGAATGAGCATATTCGTAATGAAAGAGTAAAAAGAAAAGAAAAAATGCTCCAGATGGTGCAGGTAAAAAAAAACGGATATTTATTTTCATAAAACCAGCATGTAACAAGATAAAATTGTGATCACAGTAAAATGTGGAGAGCCATATAGCAAAGCCCTACGCGTTTCGTCCTACTAGGACTTCTACAGGGGCATCAAATAAACCCCCCCCATTGCTACCTATATATAAAATACTAACAAGTCATAGAACCATATGTGACCAACCAGAGAGCGCCGCATCTGATTGGTTATGATGAGCTCACCCGTGGGAGGGAACCAATCTAAAATTGGACCTACCACGGGTGAGCCAATCACAAAAAAGAATATTATGGGTAAGAACCAAACTAAACATGCTCAGTCTATGGTCACTCTACGCACTTACCCCATGGTACATTGTACCACTTGTGCTACCAAGTTTGTAGTTTATCTGCTTACCTGTCTTTGCAATAAACAGTACATTGGACGCACTACCCGAACCTTCACAGTCCGGGTTAATGAACACCTGACTAATATCAAAAACGGGAAAACCAACCACACTGTCCCCCGCTATTATCTGGAACATCATGATCGAGACCCCACGGGTACTAGGTTTGTCATTATTGACAAGTTCATCCCCCATTGGAGGGGTGAATCTCGCACCCGTAGGATATCCCGTCTCGAGACCTACTGAATTCATTCATTAATAAGGCCTAAATAGTTTATGTTTTCATTAATCCCCTTTTTTTTTCTACACACCATACTGGGGTTTCCCCAGTCTGTGTGTTGTGGAAATCACAACAGCCATGATATTTTTCTGCGATTTTTGTCGCAGTGCAGCCCAGTGTAGCCCAGTGCAGCCCTAATTATGAGGCCAAGATATACTTGTTTCACATCTATTCTTTGTTTGGTTTTTACTACCAGACAAGTTATTATTAGTTCCTTTGCTTACATGGATTGTACTTAGTTGCTGACACTATTTTGTGCTCATTCCAAGTGACGTGATACGTTATGACGCCAGTGTTTTGAATACCCGGCGTCATTTTGTACATGTGACCTACGTCTCCAATCGCGTTCTGAGGTGAACGCTGGATACGTCATGACGCCGGTCCTTACAATACCCAACGTTATTGTAACACGTGACTTGCATTCCTAGCCTCGTTATGAGGCGAACGCTGACTATGCCTGAGTGAGAGGCGTCTACGTCACGGGACATGTTTCCAAGCCTCATTTAGGAGGCAGATCAGTACCCGGTCATATATTACATAGTTACATAGTAGGGATGAGCCGAACACCCCCCTGTTCGGTTCGCACAGGAACATGCAAACAGGAAAAAAGTTCGTTCGAACACGCGAACACCGTTAAAGTCTATGGGACACGAACATGAATAATCAAAAGTGCTAATTTTAAAGGCTAATATGCAAGTTATTGTCATAAAAAGTGTTTGGGGACCTGGGTCCTGCCCCAGGGGACATGGATCAATGCAAAAAAAGTTTTAAAAACGGCCGTTTTTTCAGGAGCAGTGATTTTAATAATGCTTAAAGTCAAACAATAAAAGTGTAATATCCCTTTAAATTTCGTACCTGGGGGTGTCTATAGTATGCCTGTGAAGGGGCGCATGTTTCCTGTGTTTAGAACAGTCTGACAGCAAAATGACATTTTGAAGGAAAAAACCCATTTAAAACTACCCGCGGCTATTGCATTGCCGACAATACACATAGAAGTTCATTGATAAAAACGGCATGGGGATTCCCCGAACCAAAATTTAGAAAAAAAATGACGTGGGAGTCCCCCTAAATTCCATACCAGGCCCTTCAGGTCTGGTATGGATATTAAGGGGAACCCCGGCCAAAATTAAAAAAAAAAAATGACGTGGGAGTCCCCCTAAATTCCATACCAGGCCCTTCAGGTCTGGTATGGATATTAAGGGGAACCCCGGGCAAAATTTAAAAAAAAATGACGTGGGGTTCCCCCTAAATTCCATACCAGACCCTTCAGGTCTGGTATGGATTTTAAGGGGAACCCCGCGCCAAAAAAAAAAAAACGGCGTGGGTCCCCCCAAAAATCCATACCAGACCCTTATCCGAGCACGCAACCTGGCAGGCCGCAGGAAAAGAGGGGGGACGAGAGTGCAGCCCCCCCTCCTGAACCGTACCAGGCCACATGCCCTCAACATTGGGAGGGTGCTTTGGGGTAGCCCCCCAAAACACCTTGTCCCCATGTTGATGAGGACAAGGGCCTCATCCCCACAACCCTGGCCAGTGGTTGTGGGGGTCTGCGGGCGGGGGGCTTATCGGAATCTGGAAGCCCCCTTTAACAAGGGGACCCCCAGATCCCGGCCCCCCCCTGTGTGAAATGGTAAGGGGGTACTTACCCCTACCATTTCACTAAAAAACTGTCAAAAATGTTAAAAATGACAAGAGACAGTTTTTGACAATTCCTTTATTTAAATGCTTCTTCTTTCTTATATCTTCCTTCATCTTCTGGTTCTTCTGGTTCTTCTGGCTCTTCTGGTTTTTCCTCTGGCGTTCTCGTCCAGCATCTCCTCCGCGGCGTCTTCTATCTTCTTCTCCTCGGGCCGCTCCGCACCCATGGCATGGGGGGAGGCTCCAGCTCTTCTCTTCTTCTTTTCTTCTCTTCTTCTCTTCTTCTCTTCTTCATTTTCTTCTCCGGGCCGCTCCGCACCCATGCTGGCATGGAGGGAGGCTCCCGCTGTGTGACATTCATCATCTGACAGTTCTTAAATAACGGGGGGGGCCACCCAGTGACCCCGCCCCCCTCTGGCGCACGGGATATGACGGGACTTCCCTGTGACATTCCCCGTGACATCACAGGGAAGTCCCGTCATGTCCCCTGCATCAGAGGGGGGCGGGGTCAGGGGGGTTTAGAACGTATATATTGATCGTCAAAGAGATATTTATAGGTTAATTTTCTACAGAAAAGGTACAGGTATTTAATAGTATCATATTTGTCCATTTGTGAAGTGGGGCAGAAGCTCAGACCAAATCTCAAGAGATCAAAATCTGCTTGGGAGAAAGAATACAGAGTGAGATTAATAATATCAAGTTCTACGTGGGAGGGGGCAGAGTCAGAAGTGAGGGAAAATTTTAGGAAGGTGATGGTAAAGAAGTAACATGAGCATCCAACGTGCTTTGTTTGGTAGGGAACAGTGCTGGTATTGTAGAACTTAGTGGGAGTGAGACCGTGTTAGTGGTGCCTCGTGTCATCATGTTTGAGCCATTAGAACCATTGCTAAGGACAGGATTGGCATTGGATCCTGATGTGTTTTGTAACAACGTAAGTGCCTGTGTGGCTAAGTGGCCCAAGTGCGTCGTTGAGTGAGTGCCATCTATGGCCCCCAAAGTGGGGCCCAGAGGTGGACATTGAGACTGTGTTTTGGTCACTGATGGATGTTGTTTCATGATTTCATCTGGTCGTTTTTTGGGGTGCGCAGTGTGGGGTTGGTTCCCTCCCAAACCTCTTTTACGTGGGCCAGAGTAGGAATTGGGACGTGTATTAGGGGGTTGAGAAACTTAGTGTACTGTGCCTGTGCACAGTGTGCACCTAAAGCTACCTGAAGACAATTGCTGGTGTTCTGATCCTATTAATACCACAGGCAGGCAGCTGCAGTATTTTCAGTTAGTGTACTTTGTCCTCTGCACAGTGTGAACCTAAAGCTACCAGAAGAAAATTGCTGGTGTTCTTCTGATCCAAATTAATACCACAGGCAGGCAGCTGCAGTATTTACAGTTAGTGCACTGTGTCCTCTGCACACTGCGCACCTAAAGCTAATTGAAGAAAATTGCTAGTGTTCTTCTGATCCTATTAGTACCACAAGCAGGCAGATGCAGTATTTACAGTTAGTGAACTGTGTCCTCTGCACAGTGTGCACCTAAAGCTACCTGAAGAAAATTGCTGGTGTTCTGATGCTATTAATACCACAGGCAGGCAGCTGCAGTATTTTCAGTTAGTGTACTTTGTCCTCTGCACAGTGTGCACCTAAAGCTACCTGAAGACAATTGCTGCTGTTCTGATCCTATTAATACCACAGGCAGGCAGCTGCAGTATTTACAGTTAGTGTACTGTGTCCTCTGCACAGTGTGCACCTAAAGCTACCTGAAGACAATCGCTGGTGTTCTTCTGATCCTATTAGTACCACAGACAGGCAGCTGCAGTATTTACAGTTAGTGTACTGTGTCCTCTACACAGTGTGCACCTAAAGCTACCTGAAGACAATCGCTGGAGTTCTTCTGATCCTATTAGTACCACAGACAGGCAGCTGCAGTATTTACAGTTAGTGTACTGTGTCCTCTGCACAGTATGCACCTAAAGCTACCTGAAGACAATTGCTGGTGTTCTTCTGATCCAAATTAATACCACAGGCAGGCAGCTGCAGTATTTACAGTTAGTGCACTGTGTCCTCTGCACACTGTGCACCTAAAGCTACCTGAAGACAATTGCTGGTGTTCTTCTGATCCTATAAGTACCACAAGCAGGCAGATGCAGTATTTACAGTTAGTGTACTGTGTCCTCTGCACAGTGTGCACCTAAAGCTACCTGAAGAAAATTGCTCGTGTTCTGATCCTATTAATACCACAGGCAGGCAGCTGCAGTATTTTCAGTTAGTGTACTTTGTCCTCAGCACAATGTGCACCTAAAGCTACCTGAAGACAACTGCTGGTGTTCTGATCCTATTAATACCACAGGCAGGCAGCTGCAGTATTTACAGTTAGTGTACTGTGTCCTCTGCATAGTGTGCACCTAAAGCTACCTGAAGACAATTGCTGGTGTTCTGATCCTTATTAATACCAAAGGCAGGCAGCTGCAGTATTTACAGTTAGTGTAATGTGCTCTCTACACAGTGTGCACCTAAAGCTACCCGAAGACAATTGCTGGTGTTCTGATCCTATTAATACCACAGCAGGCAGCTGCCGTATTTACAGTTAGTGTACTGTGCCCTCTGCACAGTGTGCACCTAAAACTACCTAAAGAAAATTGCTGGTGTTCTTCTGATCAAATTAGTACCACAGGCAGGCAGCTGCAGGATTTACAGTTAGTGTACTGTGTCCTCTGAACAGTGTGCACCTAAAGCTACCTGAAGACAATTGCTGGTGTTCTTCTGATCCTATTAGTACCACAGGCAGGCAGCTGCAGTATTTACAGTTAGTTTACGTTGTCTTCTGCACAGTGTGCACCTAAAGCTACCTGAACACAATTGCTGGTGTTCTGATCCTATTAATACCACAGGCAAGAAGCTGCAGTATTTACAGTTAGTGTACTGTTCAATCTGCACAGTGTGCACCAAAATGCTACCTGAAGAAATTTGCTGGTGTTCTTCTGATCAAATTAGTACCACAGGCAGGCCGCTGCAGTATTTACAGTTAGTTTACTGTGTCCTCTGCACAGTGTGCACCTAAAGCTATCTGACGACAAATGCTGGTGTTCTAATCCTATTAATACCACAGACAGGCAGCTGCAGTATTTACAGTTATGCCCCGTACACACGGTCGGATTTTCCGATGGACAATGTCCGATCGGAGCGTGTTGTCGGAAATTCCGACCGTGTGTGGGCTCCATCGGACATTTTCCATCGGATTTTCCAACACACAAAGTTGGACAGCAGGAGATAAAATTTTCTGACAACAAAATTCGATCGCGTCAATTCCAACCGTGTGTGGCCTGTTCCGACGCACAAAGTGCCACGCATGCTCAGAAGAAATTCCGACACGGAACAGCTCGTTCTGGTAAACTTAGCGTTCGCAATGGATACAGCACTTTCGTCACGCTGCAATGTTAAAAATGGTTTAATAGAGCGCACTCTCTTCTTCTTTATAATGTGACAAGAATTAAGTCGTTTTGCTACTCATATTCACACACACTTCTCACAAACTTATTTCATTACTATTTCTCGGGATTCCCTCAATATATTTTGATTTCTCACATCTGACATTTTTTTTTTTTTTTTGTGATTTTGATTTGTACTCCCGAAAATGTTTGTGTGTGTTTTTGGTGACAAGTTCCCACAACACCATTGATATGTTGTTCTATTTAATCTGTAGGAGATTGTTTGGTGTTGTTGTCCCTTGTTAATTTCACATTGTACTTTGGAAATGTACCTTAATTGTCACCAACAAACTGTCCTTTTTGGATGAAAACACACACAGGAGAGTAGAATTTACCTAAAAATATTTTATTAAGGGGTCACAACTATAAACAAAGAGGGAGGCAACGCTGGAGAAACTGCAGAAGTGGGCGAAGCCTTGGACCCCCAGGGCAGTCATCATTTATTTAAAAGCAAAATTGGTGGCCTGAGGAGTCCTCATCTAAGGGAGGGCAGTCTGGTCCAGAAGTCCCAGAGATCCGGAAAGCAGCAGATGACATCTGTGTCCCCAGGCTGTAGTCATACGAGAGACTGCATCTTCTGTCAGACCAGACTGAACCCAGGGTCATCACTCTCAGGTCTTCCTTCCACGCTTCCTTCCAGGCTTTGGCTGTGGTGGTGGAGTTGTGGCAGCAGGAGGAGGAGGAGGAGGAGGATCGTCCCTCTCCATGATATCCGTCTTGTGTGTCAGTTCCCCACTCTCCCCCTTACGTAGGACTTTATAAATCAGGTCCTCAGAGATCTTGCGTTGGCCCTCCTGCATGCCCTGCAATTTGGTGGCAGCCATACAGGCAAAGGCCTCTTCAGGACTGGGGAAGGCTCTGAGGGACGCGGAAGCCTCCTGGATCAGCCTGTATGCTAAATCCTGCACAGGACTGGGAGTGGCCTTCCTGGCTCGTTTATGTGGCAGGCGGAGGGGAGGGACCTGAGACTCAGTCAGGCTGCGACTTGTCCCAGGCTTCTCTTGGCCGACACTTAGCCCCGCCTCCTCCTGGCTGCAACTAATCCCCGCCTCCTCCTGACTGCCACATTCCACAACCTCCTCCTGGCTGAGGTCTTCCTGTGTATGAAAAAGGGACATAGTTTTAGTATTTTTTACATCAATCACACACAATTTTCACCACCTGACTGCTGCAAATTGAATGTTAACAAATATAACAGACTATCCTTCTGAGCCCAGCATTTTTCATTCTTGTCCCAATTTTGGGTGCCCACTACTGTCTATTGATATGTAAAACACTTTTTTTAATCAGCAATTAGTGATCAATAATAACATCTAGTAAACATCATTTATTTATTGCCCAGAAATCTGTAGAAGAATGCTATACCTGACTCCAGCTGGGCTCCTCCACTTCTTCCTGGCTGGAAGGCCCAGGTTGGACATCAGAAGCCTCAGCTGGGGTGGAAGGAAGCGTGGAAGGAAGAGTGGAGAGGGATTCCCTGACTTCTGTGTGGTTTGACAGAAATCGCAGTCTCTCGTAGTACCACAGCCTGGGGACATAAACGTCATCTGCTGCTGCTCCGGACCTCTGGGAATCTGTGACCTTCTTGCGCTCCCTCAGATAAGTGCTCCTCAGGCCACCAATTTTAGCTTTTAAATAGGGGATGGTTGCTGTGGGGACCACCGGCTTCACCAACTCCAGCAGTTTCTCCAGCGCTGCCTGCCTCTTCTGTTTGTGATTATAGTGGGGGTGTCTCACCTGCCACAGACAGGGCAGCTCCCTGTACTTGTCTATGAACAGGGGCAGGAAATTGTGGTCATTGAACCCATCCATTTTCTCTGCAAGACACAACACAAGACAAACCCTAATGTCAGGCCAAACTCCCCTAATCTTGTTACAATATACGCTTCAATTTCGAAGCAGTATAGGCCCAAGTTTAGATCCTACCTTCGTTAGCACGATCGGCGTCTCCGATGCTCCTTCCTCCGCTCACAGATCGTACGTAAGACGCGCGCGTTACGATTTATACACACTGCGCATGCGTATAACTCCGCCCGCCCCTGACGTTCTTTCTATTCTATTCCCCGCCCCTTTTCGTTCGGCGCAGTGGGGGAAGAGCACATGGCGGATAGACAGCAGGATCGTGCTAATTACAGCAACGAGGAGGAGGAGGAAAGGCCGGAGCCTGAAACGTCCCGATCCAGAAGGAGATTGAAGGACTCAAATATGTCCTTTGGGGAGATGTTGGAGATGGTGGACATCCTGAAGAGGGCCGACTATGATGGGAAGTATGGACCTTACCCCAACCCCAATGTCCAAAAGGCCAAGATCATGGCGAAAGTGGTCAGGAGTCTGCACCGGAAATTCGGGGTACGACGATCGAAAGATCAGCTCAGGAAGCGGTGGTCGGACCTGAAATTACGAGAACATGAGCAGTACAGAAAGATCCAGAGAGTGCTGCAAAAAAGTAAGTAGTTGTGCTGTGTTCCTATTGTTCTTGTGTTTATTACGTTCGTGCTGCTCCATGTGCTTTTAGGAACTGTTGTACAGTTTAAAATGGCAACTTTCATGTTCATGGGCCCATTATTCGTTCGGATCACACATTTTTATTTCGGACTATAAAATACCATTGTTTAGCCCATATGCATTTGGCCACCATTTTGACGCCCTATACTTGTGTTCAAAGAATTGGGGTGTGTAGATGGCTTTGTTACTAGAATGAAATACAAACTAGATTCTGTGTAAGGAGAGGACACTCAGCAGCTGTTTTCACATCTGGACACTGGAGCACTAGTGTGGGACAAAAGAACACCATTTTTATTAGGGGGGCCACACAGGTGCTCCAGTGTATACTATAGGGGGGTCTCCATCTGTGAAGCTTGTACTAAACAGGTAAAGTATTGCAGGTTGACAAAGCGCATTAAAAAAATTACATCTTGGAACTCGGCTAAAATAGACAATTGTACCCCACTTCCAAGCAATGTTTCATCTTTATAGTTCTGACATTAAATATCTGTGTGCTAATTATACCATTTTTATTTTACATAGGGGATAAAAGACTCGGAGGACACCCCTCATCTGAGGAGACCAGAGCCCCCCCCCCCGGAAGAAGGGGAAATCCCCCCAACACAAGCTGAGCAGGAGGATGAAGACGTGGTGGAACTAGTCACCACAACAGGTGAGTGTCGGCGACCACAGGCTCAGATAAGAGATGGATGGTGGCATTTTTTGGGAAACCTAATTTATTTTGGGTTTCCTCTCTTTTTAGGTGATCGTGAGGTTGTGGATGAAGATCCTTTCACATCCGAAAGTGCCCAGATCCTGATCGAGGAGATCATGGGGTGTAATTTACAATTGGAAAACATCAAGCAAAACATCAATGATGTTATTCCAAAATATAAAAACATCATTGATGTTTTGGGGCGAGTTTAAAACCCCTCCAAATCACTTTCTTCTTTTGTGTGCTACAATGTGCGAAATGTTTTTGTGATTTTTCCCAAAGCCAAATTTGGAGGATGCACACAGTGTGTCAACATGTGCTATCTGCCATCACGGGAGATCAATGGACGCGTTTTGGGGGTGCAACCCCTTCCTCAATAATAAAGTAGCGCTGAGGAAGGGCTTTCTCCCCCAAAACACGTCCCTTGATCCCCCGTGATGGCAGATAGCACATGTTGACTTTCTGAAGTTGATGTGCATCTTCCAAATTTGGCTTTTCCAGGGGTGATTTCCCCCCATCTGAACGCAATATCAAACACAGTTCCTAAATACTCATGTCTGATATTGCCTTCAAGTTCTACCAAATGTGAACTTTGTAACTTCAAGATTTGTGTCTTTACACAGGCCTGTTTTCTATAAAATGCACATTTTGATTTTGGATAATGACACCACAAAAATTGTTATACAACAAACATGTTGGTTTGTCAGAAAAACCTTTGGTAAATGCACATATGATTGTGCAGGTATTAAAAAGATTGTTCATCAAGAATGTGTGGATTATTGTCTCAACGCTACAACACTTTTGGGGTGATGTAATTGCTGTCTTATGCAAAAAATGGGGGTTATTTCCTAAGGGAAAATACACTTTGCACTACAAGTGCAGGTTCAGTGCAGTTGCAAGTGCACTTGTAGTGAAATGTGTTTTGGCATTTAGGAAGTACCAGCCAACACTATTTTTTATAAGGTTACCCAATCACGACATTTTCTGCACTCAACACATTTCTGTCAGGGTCAGCTAAAACAAACACAAGCAGAAAATGTCAACCAAGAATTTCTTTTGGTTGTTTTTTATTTGAAAAAGGTGTCACAGATTGTCTGGCATATTGATAGCCCCCCTACCCGCAAAGAACTCCAGGTAGCGTAACCGGACATCACGGGCATTCAGGGAGGGCAAGCCAGGACGGCCACTTTCAAGCGCCGTCATTGTTGATGTATTTGGGATTCCGGCCTCAGGCCCAACTGAGCCAGCATAGTTGGCTGAATGATTTCTTACAAAATTATGGAGAACACAGCACGCAAGTATTATATGGTTCAGTTTATACTCCGCCATATGGATGGGTGTCAGAAATAATCGGAACCGGCTGGCCAGAATTCCAAATGTGTTCTCCACCACTCTTCGGGCTCTGGCCAGCCGGTAATTAAAAACCCTCTGTTCTGGGGTGAGGGTCCTCATCGGGAATGGCCGCATCAGGTGGTCCCCCAGCGCAAACACTTCATCAGCAACGAACACAAATGGGAGACCTTCAACATTGTCCTCTGGAGGTGGCAAGTCCAAGCTGCCATTCTGGAGACACCTGTAGAACTCCGTCTGGGCGATCACTCCACCATCGGACATCCGGCCATTCTTCCCCACGTCCACATACAAGAACTCGTAATTAGCTGACACCACCGCCAACATCACTATACTATTAAACCCCTTGTAATTATAATAGTACGACCCCGAGTTGGGTGGTGGGACGATGTGGACGTGCTTCCCATCAATTGCCCCTCCGCAGTTAGGAAAGTCCCACCGCTGGGCAAAGTGGGAGGCCACAGTCTGCCATTCCTGTGGCGTGGAAGGAAACTGTTGAGGAAAAAACAATAAACATTACTATTTTTTCACAGAAACATGGCAAGCAGATTAGACACAAACATTCTGGGGCAACCACCAGATAGCATTTATTAAGGGGAATTTAACAAGGCCAAAGTATAAGGTACACCTATCATATTCCCCCTCCCCCCCTCTCATGGGCCATTTCTAACATTATAGGGGGGGAACTCTTGGACACTTAACCCTCTTCACTTCATTGAGAGATGAATGCCTAAATAATGGGTATTACTTGGAACAGCCCCTCCTTAGTTACACTATTGGCAGACCACTGGACAGGTAAGAAGTGTCATAATACAAAGATATAAATACAATTATACACATTTGACGACATTTGGACATTCTGCTATTACCTATCAAGATAATAATAGGATACAAAAACTTTAAACAGTACCACTGGAAAGTATACATGCAGGCCCTTGCACTACATGCTTTGGGGAATTCATTCATAAATCTGACCAGAAAAGAGGTGGGTATAGTGTGTATGGGTTTGGCAAAGTCAGCAGATAGATGATTGAGGATAGAGAATTGGGATCAGCTGACTTAGCAGTTGGGGGAGGGAGGGTTACTAAAAATTATTTGGGGACACCCCAAAAAAAAGCCTCTGCCACTCTGCCTGAATTTAAATAAAAAATAACATTTACAAACATTTTAGGGGGTGTTTGGGGTAAAGCACTACTATGGAGCTGAAAAAATACATTGTTAAGTGACTACATGAGGTGAATATAGGGCAGGAGACACCATGCTGGGGAGGTTATTGAAGGGCAAATATGTATGAAGGACCTAAAATAATAATTACATAAAAATCCAGCATGCATGAGAACAAAGGGGACATTCACAGCATATTACAATCATGATTATTAGGGAATGAGGAAAGAAATACAATATATTAGCAAACATTAAATACAATAAAATGTGATATTAAAGGATAAAAATCTTACCTTCATATACTCCTTCTGCAGGACCTGGATGATGGCAGAACAGGTCTCTGGGATAATGATCCCCAGAGCCTGGGGGGAGATGCCTGTCGAGAACTTCAAGTCCTGCAGACTTCTCGCTGTGGCCAAATACCGCAAGGTAGCGACCAACCTCTGCTCCGGAGTGATGGCTTGCCTCATGCAGGTATCCTGCCTGCTGATATAGGGGGTCAGCGAAGCCAACAAACGGTGAAACACGGGGTCCGTCATCCTGAGAAAGTTCCTGAAATCATCAGGATTATTCTCACGGATCTCACGGAGCAAAGGCATATGAGAGAAATGGTCACGCTGAAGCAACCAATTCTTGGTCCATGAACTCCTCCCCACCCTGTTCATGGACTGGACTTGTGTCAAGGTCAGGACCCCAACACCAGGCCCCCGCACAGCACGAACTCTACGAGGAGTACGCATACGAAACATGGCTAGAAAACGGTCGGCTGCTCAGAACGCAGTAACAGAACGCACTGAAGAACAGCAAGGCCTGTGAAGAGCGACCTGAAAAACAGCAATGAGCAGGCAAGATCACACAGAAAACTCTGATACGAACTGACTGCACGCACTGAAGAGCAGATACAAACCCACAAGCACAAACTGAATGGCAGAAAACGATCTGAAAGCCACCAATCTGAAAAAGCGCGAATCGTCTCTCACCAAACTTTTACTAACACGAGATTAGCAAAAGGAGCCCAAAGGGTGCCGTGCTTGGTTCTGAACCGGCCTTTTCTAGTCTCGTCGTACGTGGTGTACGTGACCGCGTGGTTGGCGATCGGAAATTCCGACACCTTTGTGCGACCGTGTGTAGGCAAAACAAGTTTGAGCCAACATCCGTCGGGAAAAATCCTAGGATTTTGTTGTCGGAATGTCCGAACAAAGTCCGACCGTGTGTACGCCCTATTAGTGTACTGTGTCCTCTGCACAGTGTGCACCTAAAAATACCTCAAGAAAATTGGTGGTGTTCTTCTGATCCTATTAGTACCCCAGGCAGGCAGCTGCATTATTTCCAGTTAGTGTACTGTGTCCCCTGCACAGTGTGCACCTAAACCTAACTGAAGAAAATTGCTGGTGTTTTGATCCTATTAATAAAACAGGCAGGCAGCTGCAGTATTTCCACTTAGTGTACTGTGTCCCCTGCACAGTGTGCACCTAAACCTAACTGAAGAAAATTGCTGGTGTTCTGATCCTATTAACACCACAGGGAGGCAGCTGCAGTATATACAGTTAATGTACTGTGTCCTCTGCACAGTGTGCACCTAAATCTACCTCAAGAAAATTGGTGGTGTTCTTCTGATCCTATTAATAACACAGGCAGGCAGTTGCAGTATTTATAGTTAGTGTACTGTGTCCTCTGCACAATGTGCACCTAAATCTACCTGAAGAAAATTGGTGGTGTTCTTCTGATACTATTAGTACCATATTCAGGCAACTGCAATATTTACAGTTAGTGTACTGTGTCCTG
Source organism: Lithobates clamitans (assembly GCA_037952925.1). Classification (NCBI taxonomy): domain Eukaryota; kingdom Metazoa; phylum Chordata; class Amphibia; order Anura; family Ranidae; genus Lithobates; species Lithobates clamitans. Next base: position 6,365,111 of record JBBGZY010000025.1, on the reverse strand, counting down.
TGCACAGTGTACAACGAAAGCTACCTGAAGAAAATTGCTGGTGTTCTTATCCTATTAATACCACAGGCAGGCAGCTGCAGTATTTACAGTTAGTGTAATGTGCCCTCTACACAGTGTGCACCTAAAGCTAACTGAAGAAAATTGCTGGTGTTCTGATCCTATTAATAAAACAGGCAGGCAGCTGCAGTATTTATAGTTAGTGCACTGTGTCCTCTGCACAATATGCACCAAAATCCACCTGAAGAAAATTGGTGGTGTTCTTCTGATACTATTAGTACCATATACAGGCAACAGCAGTATTTTGAGTTAGTGTACTGTGTCCTCTGCACAGTGTGCACCTAAAGCTACCTGAAGAAAATTGCTGGTGTTCTGATCCTATTAATACCACAGGCAGGCAGCAGCAGTATTTCCAGTTAGTGAACTGTGTCTTCTGCACAGTGTTCACCTAAAGCTACCTGAAGACAATTGCTGGTGTTCTGATCCTATTAATACCCCAGGAAGGCAGCTGCAGTAATTACAGTTAGTGTACTGTGTCCTCTGCACGGTGTGTACCTAAAGCTACCTCAAGAAAATTGGTGGTGTTCTTCTGATCCTATTAGTATCCCAGGCAGACAGCTGCAGTATTTCCAGTTAGTGTACTGTGTCCTCTGCACAGTGTGCACCTAAAGCTACCTGAAGAAAATTGCTGGTGTTCTGATCCTATTAATAAAACAGGCAGGCAGCTGCAGTATTTCCACTTAGTGTACTGTGTCCCCTGCACAGTGTGCACCTAAAGCTAACTGAAGAAAATTGCTGGTGTTCTGATCCTATTAATAAAACAGGCAGGCAGCTGCAGTATTTATAGTTAGTGTACTGTGTCCTCTGCACAATGTGCACCTAAATCTACCTGAAGAAAATTGGTGGTGTTCTTCTGATACTATTAGTACCATATTCAGGCAACAGCAGTATTTAGAGTTAGTGTACTGTGTCCTCTGCACAGTGTGCACCTAATGCTACCTGAAGAAAATTGCTGGTGTTCTGATCCTATTAATACCACAGGCAGGCAGCAGCAGTATTTCCAGTTAGTGAACTTTGTCCTCTGCACAGTGTGCACCTAAAGCTACCTGAAGACAATTGCTGGTGTTCAGATCCTATTAATACCACAGGCAGGCAGCTGCAGTATTTACAGTCAGTTTACTGTGTCCTCGGTGCAGTGTGAACCTAAATCTACCTGAAGACAATTGCTGGTGTTCTGATCCTATTAATACCACAGACAGGCAGCTGCAGTATTTACAGTTAGTGAACTGTGTCCTCTGCACAGTGTTCACCTAAAGCTACCTGAAGACAATTGCTGGTGTTCTGATCCTATTAATACCACAGGCAGGAAGCTGGAGTATGTACAGTTAGTGTGCTGTGTCCTCTGCACGGTGTGTACCTAAAGCTACCTCAAGAAAATTGGTGGTGTTCTTCTCATCCTATTAGTACCCCAGGAAGGCAGGTGCAGTATTTCCAGTTAGTGTACTGTGTCCTCTGCACAGTGTGCACCTAAAGCTACCTGAAGACAACTGCTGGTGTTCTGCTCCTATTAAAACCACAGGCAGGCAGCTGAAGTATTTACAATTAGTGTACTGTGTCCTCTGCTCAGTGTGCAACCAAAGCAACGTGAAGATAATTGCTGGTGTTCTGATCCTACTAATACCAAACGCAGGCAGCTGCAGTATTTCCAGTTAGTGTACTGTGTCCCCTGCACAGTGTGCACCTAAAGCTAACTGAAGAAAATTGCTGGTGTTCTGATCCTATTAAAAAAACAGGCAGGCAGCTGCAGTATTTATAGTTAGTGTACTGTGTCCTCTGCACAATGTGCACCTAAATCTACCTGAAGAAAATTGGTGGTGTTCTCCTGATACTATTAGTACCATATTCAGGCAACAGCAGTATTTAGAGTTAGTGTACTGTGTCCTCTGCACAGTGTGCACATAAAGCTACCTGAAGTTAATTGCTGGTGTTCTGATCCTACTAATACCAAAGGCAGGCAGCTGCAGTATTTACAGTTAGTGTACTGTGTCCCCTGCACAGTGTGCACCTAAAGCTAACTGAAGAAAATTACTGGTGTTCTGATCCTATTAATACCACAGGCAGGCAGCTGCAGTATTTAGAGTTAGTGTACTGTGTTCTGTGCACAATGTGCACCTAAAGCTACCTGATGAAAATTGGTGGTGTTCTTCTGATCCTATTAGTACCATATTCAGTCAACTGCAGTATATACAGTTGGTGTACTGTGTCCTCTGCACAGTGTGCACCTAAAGCTACCTCAAGAAAATTGGTGGTTTTCTTCTGATCCTATTAATACCATAGGCAGGCAGTTGCAGTATTTATAGTTAGTGTACTGTGTCCTCTGCACAATGTGCACCTAAATCTACCTTAAGAAAATTGCTGGTGTTCTTATCCTATTAATACCACAGGCAGGCAGCTGCAGTATTTATAGTTAGTGTACTGTGTCCTCTGCACAATATGCACCTAAAGCTACCTGAAGAAAAATGGTGGTGTTCTTCTGATCCTATTAGTACCATAGGCAGGCAACTGCAGTATTTACAGTTAGTGTACTGTGTCCTCTGCACAGTGTGCACCTAAAGCTACCTGCAGACAATTGCTGTTGTTCTGATCCTATTAATACCACTGGCAGGCAGCTGCAGTATTTACAGTTAGTGTACTGTGTCCTCTGCACAGTGTGCACCTAAAGCTACCTGAAGACAATTGCTGGAGTTATGATCCTATTAATACCACAGGCATGCAGCTGCAGTATTTACAGTTAGTGTAATGTGCCCTCTACACATTGTGCACCTAAATCTACCTGAAGACAATTGCTGGTGTTCTGATCCTATTAATACCACGCGCAGGCAGCTGCAGTATTTACAGTTAGTGCAATGTGCCCTCTACACAGTGTGCACCTAAATCTACCTGAAAACAATTGCTGGTGTTCTGATCCTATTAATACAACAGACAGGAAGCTGCAGTATATACAGTTAGTGTACTGTTCCTCTGCACAGTGTGCACCTAAAGCTACCTCAAGAAAATTGGTGGTGTTCTTATCCTATTAATACCACAGGCAGGCGGCTGCAGTATTTACAGTTAGTGTACTGTGTCCTCTGCACAATGTGCACCTAAAGCTACCTGAAGAAAAATGGTGGTGTTCTTCTGATCCTATTAGTACCATAGGCAGGCAACTGCAGTATTTCCAGTTAGTGTACTGTGTCCTCTGCACAGTGTGCACCTAAAGCTACCTGAAGGCAATTGCTGTTGTTCTGATCCTATTAATACCACAGACAGGCAGCTGCAGTATTTACAGTTAGTGTACTGTCTCCTCTGCACAGTGTGCACCTAAAGCTACCTGAAGACAATTGCTGGTGTAATGATCCTATTAATACCACAGGCAGGCAGCTGCAGTATTTACAGTTAGTGTAATGTGCCCTCTACACAGTGTGTACCTAAATATACCTGAAGACAATTGCTGGTGTTCTGATCCTATTAATACCACAGGCAGGCAGCTGCAGTATTTACAGTTAGTGTACTGTGTCCTCTGCACAGTGTGCACCTAAAGCTACCTGAAGAAAATTGCTGGTGTTCTGATCCTATTATTACCACAGGCAGGCAGCTGCAGTATTTCCAGTTAGTGTACTGTGTCCCCTGCACAGTGTGCACCTAAAGCTAACTGAAGAAAATTGCTGGTGTTCTGATTCTATTAAAAAAACAGGCAGGCAGCTGCAGTATTTATAGTTAGTGTACTGTGTCCTCTGCACAATGTGCACCTATATCTACCTGAAGAAAATTGGTGGTGTTCTCCTGATACTATTAATACCATATTCAGGCAACAGCAGTATTTAGAGTTAGTGTACTGTGTCCTCTTCACAGTGTGCACTTAAAGCTACCTGAAGAAAATGTCTGGTGTTCTGATTCTATTAATACCACAGGCAGGCAGCAGCAGTATTTCCAGTTAGTGAACTGTGTCCTCTGCACAGTGTGCACCTAACGCTACCTGAAGACAATTGCTGGTGTTCTGACCCTTTTAATACCACAGGCAGGCAGCTGCAGTATTTACAGTCAGTTTACTGTGTCCTCGGTGCAGCGTGAACCTAAATCTACCTGAAGACAATTGCTGGTGTTCTGCTCCTATTAATACCACAGGCAAGCAGCTGAAGTATTTACAATTAGTGTACTGTGTCCTCTGCTCAGTGTGCAACCAAAGCAACGTGAAGACAATTGCTGGTGTTCTGATCTTATTATTACTACAGGCAGGCAGCTGCAGTATTTACAGTTAGTGTACTGTGCCCTCTGCACAATGTGCACCTAAATCTACCTGAAGATAATTGCTGGTGTTCTGATCCTACTAATACCAAAGGCAGGCAGCTGCAGTATTTACAGTTAGTGTACTGTGTCCCCTGCACAGTGTGCACCTAAAGCTAACTGAAGAAAATTACTGGTGTTCTGATCATATTAATACCACAGGCAGGCAGCTGCAGTGTTTAGAGTTAGTGTACTGTGTTCTGTGCACAATGTGCACCTAAAGCTACCTGAAGAAAATTTGTGGTGTTCTTCTGATCCTATTAGTACCATATTCAGTCAACTGCAGTATATACAGTTGGTGTACTGTGTCCTCTGCACAGTGTGCACCTAAAGCTACCTCAAGAAAATTGGTGGTTTTCTTCTGATCCTATTAATACCATAGGCAGGCAGTTGCAGTATTTATAGTTAGTGTACTGTGTCCTCTGCACAATGTGCACCTAAATCTACCTGAAGAAAATTGGTGGTGTTCTTCTGATACTATTAGTACCATATTCAGGCAACTGCAGTATTTACAGTTAGTGTACTGTGTCCTGTGCACAGTGTACAACTAAAGCTACCTGAAGAAAATTGCTGGTGTTCTTATCCTATTAATACCACAGGCAGGCAGCTGCAGTATTTATAGTTAGTGTACTGTGTCCTCTGCACAATATGCACCTAACGCTACCTGAAGAAAAATGGTGGTGTTCTTCTGATCCTATTAGTACCATAGGCAGGCAACTGCAGTATTTCCAGTTAGTGTACTGTGTCCTCAGCACAGTGTGCACCTAAAGCTACCTGCAGACAATTGCTGTTGTTCTGATCCTACTAATACCACTGGCAGGCAGCTGCAGTATTTACAGTTATTGTACTGTGTCCTCTGCACAGTGTGCACCTAAAGCTACCTGAAGACAATTGTTGGAGTTATGATCCTATTAATACCACAGGCAGGCAGCTGCAGTATTTACAGTTAGTGTAATGTGCCCTCTACACAGTGTGCACCTAAATCTACCTGAAGACAATTGCTGGTGTTCTGATCCTATTAATACCACAGGCAGGCAGCTGCAGTATTTACAGTTAGTGTAATGTGCCCTCTGCACAGTGTGCACCTAAGGCTACCTGAAGACAATTGCTGGTGTTCTGATCCTATTAATATCACAGGCAGACAACTGCAGTATTTAGAGTTATGCCCCGTACACACGGTCGGATTTTCCTATGGAAAATGTCCGATCGAAGCGTGTTGTCGGAAATTCCGACCGTGTGTGGGCTCCATCGGACATTTTCCATCGGATTTTCCGACACACAAAGTTGGACAGCAGGAGATAAAATTCCGATCGTGTGTACCCAAATCCGACGGACAAAGTGCCACGCATGCTCAGAATAAATAAAGAGATGAAAGCTATTGGCCACTGCCCTGTTTATAGTCCCGACGTACATGTTTTACGTCACCGCGTTTAAAACGATCGGATTTTCCGACAACTTTGTGTGACCGTGTGTATGCAAGACAAGTTTGAGCCAACATCCGTCGGAAAAAATCCTAGGATTTTGTTGTCGGAATGTCCGAACAAAGTCCGACCGTGTGTACGGGGCATTAATGTACTCTGTCCTCTGCACAGTATGCACCTAAAACTACCTGAAGAAAATTGCTGGTGTTCTGCTGATACTATTAGTACCACAGGCAGGTAGCTTTAGTATTTACAGTTAGTGCACTGTGTCCTCTGCACAGTGTGCAACTAAAGCTAACTGAAGACAATTGCTGGTGTTCTGATCCTATTAATAACACAGGCAGGCAGCTGCAGTATTTACAGTTAGTATACTGTGCTCTCTGCACAGTGTCCACATAAATCTACCTGAAGACAATTGCTGGTGTTTTCATGCTATTAATACCACAGGCAGGCAGCTGCAGTATTTACAGTCAGTTTACTGTTTCCTCTGTGCAGTGTGAACCTAAATCTACCTGAAGACTATTGCTTGTGTTCTGATCCTATTAATACCACAGGCAGGCAGCTGCAGTATTTACAGTTAGTGTACTGTGTCCTCTGCACAGTGTGCACCTAAAGCTACCTCAAGAAAATTGGTGGTGTTCTTATCCTATTAATACCACAGGCAGGCAGCGGCAGTATTTACAGTTAGTGTACTGTGTCCTCTGCACAATGTGCACCTAAAGCTACCTGAAGAAAAATGGTGGTGTTCTTCTGATCCTATTAGTACCATATGCAGGCAACTGCAGTATTTCCAGTTAGTGTACTGTGTCCTCTGCACAGTGTGCACCTAAAGCTACCTGAAGACAATTGCTGGTATTCTGATCCTATTAATACCACTGGCAGGCAGCTGCAGTATTTACAGTTAGTGTACTGTCTCCTCTGCACAGTGTGCACCTAAAGCTACCTGAAGACAATTGGTGGTGTAATGATCCTATTAATACCACAGGCAGGCAGCTGCAGTATTTACAGTTAGTGTAATGTGCCCTCTACACAGTGTGCACCTAAATATACCTGAAGACAATTGCTGGTGTTCTGATCCTATTAATACCACAGGCAGGCAGCTGCAGTATTTCCAGTTAGTGTACTGTGTCCTCTGCACAGTGTGCACCTAAAGCTACCTGAAGAAAATTGCTGGTGTTCTGAACCTATTATTACCACAGGTAGGCAGCTGCAGTATTTCCAGTTAGTGTACTGTGTCCCCTGCACAGTGTGCACCTAAAGCTAACTGAAGAAAATTGCTGGTGTTCTGATTCTATTAAAAAAACAGGCAGGCAGCTGCAGTATTTATAGTTAGTGTACTGTGTCCTCTGCACAATGTGCACCTAAATCTACCTGAAGAAAATTGGTGGTGTTCTCCTGATACTATTAATGCCATATTCAGGCAACAGCAGTATTTAGAGTTAGTGTACTGTGTCCTCTTCACAGTGTGCACTTAAAGCTACCTGAAGAAAATTTCTGGTGTTCTGATCCTATTAATACCACAGGCAGGCAGCAGCAGTATTTCCAGTTAGTGAACTGTGTCCTCTGCACAGTGTGCACCTAACGCTACCTGAAGACAATTGCTGGTGTTCTGACCCTTTTAATACCACAGGCAGGCAGCTGCAGTATTTAAAGTCAGTTTACTGTGTCCTCGGTGCAGCATGAACCTAAATCTACCTGAAGACAATTGCTGGTGTTCTGCTCCTATTAATACCACAGGCAAGCAGCTGAAGTATTTACAATTAGTGTACTGTGTCCTCTGCTCAGTGTGCAACCAAAGCAACGTGAAGACAATTGCTGGTGTTCTGATCTTATTATTACTACAGGCAGGCAGCTGCAGTATTTACAGTTAGTGTACTGTGCCCTCTGCACAATGTGCACCTAAATCTACCTGAAGATAATTGCTGGTGTTCTGATCCTACTAATACCAAAGGCAGGTAGCTGCAGTATTTACAGTTAGTGTACTGTGTCCCCTGCACAGTGTGCACCTAAAGCTACCTGAAGAAAATTGCTGGTGTTCTGAACCTATTATTACCACAGGTAGGCAGCTGCAGTATTTCCAGTTAGTGTACTGTGTCCCCTGCACAGTGTGCACCTAAAGCTAACTGAAGAAAATTGCTGGTGTTCTGATTCTATTAAAAAAACAGGCAGGCAGCTGCAGTATTTATAGTTAGTGTACTGTGTCCTCTGCACAATGTGCACCTAAATCTACCTGAAGAAAATTGGTGGTGTTCTCCTGATACTATTAATACCATATTCAGGCAACAGCAGTATTTAGAGTTAGTGTACTGTGTCCTCTTCACAGTGTGCACTTAAAGCTACCTGAAGAAAATTTCTGGTGTTCTGATCCTATTAATACCACAGGCAGGCAGCAGCAGTATTTCCAGTTAGTGAACTGTGTCCTCTGCACAGTGTGCACCTAACGCTACCTGAAGACAATTGCTGGTGTTCTGACCCTTTTAATACCACAGGCAGGCAGCTGCAGTATTTACAGTCAGTTTACTGTGTCCTCGGTGCAGCATGAACCTAAATCTACCTGAAGACAATTGCTGGTGTTCTGCTCCTATTAATACCACAGGCAAGCAGCTGAAGTATTTACAATTAGTGTACTGTGTCCTCTGCTCAGTGTGCAACCAAAGCAACGTGAAGACAATTGCTGGTGTTCTGATCTTATTATTACTACAGGCAGGCAGCTGCAGTATTTACAGTTAGTGTACTGTGCCCTCTGCACAATGTGCACCTAAATCTACCTGAAGATAATTGCTGGTGTTCTGATCCTACTAATACCAAAGGCAGGTAGCTGCAGTATTTACAGTTAGTGTACTGTGTCCCCTGCACAGTGTGCACCTAAAGCTAACTGAAGAAAATTACTGGTGTTCTGATCATATTAATACCACAGGCAGGCAGCTGCAGTGTTTAGAGTTAGTGTACTGTGTTCTGTGCACAATGTGCACCTAAAGCTACCTGAAGAAAATTTGTGGTGTTCTTCTGATCCTATTAGTACCATATTCAGTCAACTGCAGTATATACAGTTGGTGTACTGTGTCCTCTGCACAGTGTGCACCTAAAGCTACCTCAAGAAAATTGGTGGTTTTCTTCTGATCCTATTAATACCATAGGCAGGCAGTTGCAGTATTTATAGTTAGTGTACTGTGTCCTCTGCACAATGTGCACCTAAATCTACCTGAAGAAAATTGGTGGTGTTCTTCTGATACTATTAGTACCATATTCAGGCAACTGCAGTATTTACAGTTAGTGTACTGTGTCCTGTGCACAGTGTACAACTAAAGCTACCTGAAGAAAATTGCTGGTGTTCTTATCCTATTAATATCACAAGCAGGCAGCTGCAGTATTTATAGTTAGTGTACTGTGTCCTCTGCACAATATTCACCTAACGCTACCTGAAGAAAAATGGTGGTGTTCTTCTGATCCTATTAGTACCATAGGCAGGCAACTGCAGTATTTCCAGTTAGTGTACTGTGTCCTCTGCACAGTGTGCACCAAAAGCTACCTGCAGACAATTGCTGTTGTTCTGATCCTACTAATACCACTGGCAGGCAGCTGCAGTATTTACAGTTATTGTACTGTGTCCTCTGCACAGTGTGCACCTAAAGCTACCTGAAGACAATTGCTGGAGTTATGATCCTATTAATACCACAGGCAGGCAGCTGCAGTATTTACAGTTAGTGTAATGTGCCCTCTACACAGTGTGCACCTAAATCTACCTGAAGACAATTGCTGGTGTTCTGATCCTATTAATACCACAGGCAGGCAGCTGCAGTATTTACAGTTAGTGTAATGTGCCCTCTGCACAGTGTGCACCTAAGGCTACCTGAAGACAATTGCTGGTGTTCTGATCCTATTAATATCACAGGCAGACAACTGCAGTATTTAGAGTTATGCCCCGTACACACGGTCGGATTTTCCGATGGAAAATGTCCGATCGGAGCGTGTTGTCGGAAATTCCGACCGTGTGTGGGCTCCATCGGACATTTTCCATCGGATTTTCCGACACACAAAGTTGGACAGCAGGAGATAAAATTCCGATCGTGTGTACCCAAATCCGACGGACAAAGTGCCACGCATGCTCAGAATAAATAAAGAGATGAAAGCTATTGGCCACTGCCCCGTTTATAGTCCCGACGTACATGTTTTACGTCACCGCGTTTAAAACGATCGGATTTTCCGACAACTTTGTGTGACCGTGTTTATGCAAGACAAGTTTGAGCCAACATCCGTCGGAAAAAATCCTAGGATTTTGTTGTCGGAATGTCCGAACAAAGTCCGACCGTGTGTACGGGGCATTAATGTACTCTGTCCTCTGCACAGTATGCACCTAAAACTACCTGAAGAAAATTGCTGGTGTTCTGCTGATACTATTAGTACCACAGGCAGGTAGCTTTAGTATTTACAGTTAGTGCACTGTGTCCTCTGCACAGTGTGCAACTAAAGCTAACTGAAGACAATTGCTGGTGTTCTGATCCTATTAATAACACAGGCAGGCAGCTGCAGTATTTACAGTTAGTATACTGTGCTCTCTGCACAGTGTCCACATAAATCTACCTGAAGACAATTGCTGGTGTTTTCATGCTATTAATACCACAGGCAGGCAGCTGCAGTATTTACAGTCAGTTTACTGTTTCCTCTGTGCAGTGTGAACCTAAATCTACCTGAAGACTATTGCTTGTGTTCTGATCCTATTAATACCACAGGCAGGCAGCTGCAGTATTTACAGTTAGTGTACTGTGTCCTCTGCACAGTGTGCACCTAAAGCTACCTGAAGAAAATTGGTGGTGTTCTTCTGATCCTTCTAATGCCATAAGCAGGCAAATGCAGTATTTAGAGTTAGTGTACTGTGTTCTCTGCACAGTGTGCACTTAATGCTACCTGAAGCCAATTCCTTGTGTTCTGATCCTATTAATACCACAGGCAAGCAGCTGCCATATTTACAGTTAGTGTACTGTGTCCTCTGCACAGTGTGCCATTAAAGCTACCTGAAGAAAATTGGGGGCGTTCTTCTGATTCTATTAGTACCACAGGCAGGCAAATGCAGCATTTAGGGTTAGTGTACTGTGTCCTCTGCACAGTGTGCAACTAAAGCTACCTGAAGACAATTGCTGTTGTTCTGATCCTATTAATACCACAGGCAGGCAGCTGCAGTATTTACAGTTAGTGTACTGTGTCCTCTGCACGGTGTGCACCTAAAGCTACCTGAAGAAAATTGTTGGTGTTCTTCTGATCCTATTAGTACCACAGGTAGGCAGCTGCATTATTTCCAGTAAGTGTACTGTGTCCTCTGCACAGTGTCCAACTAAAGCTACCTCAAGACAATTGCTGGCGTTCTGATCCTATCAATACCACAGGCAGGCAGCTGCAGTATTTACAGTTAGTGTGCTGTGTCCTCTGCACAGTGTGCACCTAAAGCTACCTGAAGAAAATTTGTGGTATTCTTCTGATCCTATTAGTACCCCAGGCAGGCAGCTGAAATATTTCCAGTTAGTGTACTGTGTCCTCTGCACAGTGTGCAACTAAAGCTACCTGAAGAAATATGGTGGTGTTCTGATCCTCTTAATACCACAGGCAGGCAGCTGAAGTATTTACAGTTAGTGTACTGTGTCCTCTGCACAGTGTGTACCTAAAGCTACCTGAAGACAATTGCTGGTGTTCTGATCCTATTAATACCACAGGCAGGCAGCTGCAGTATTTACAGTTAGTGCAATGTGTCCTCTGCACAGTGTGCACCTAAAGCTACCTGAAGACAATTGCTGGTATTCTGATCCTACTAGTACCACTGGCAGGCAGCTGCAGTATTTACAGTTATTGTACTGTGTCCTCTGCACAGTGTGCACCTAAAGCTACCTGAAGACAATTGCTGGAGTTATGATCCTATTAATACCCCAGGCAGGCAGCTGCAGTATTTACAATTAGTGTAATGTGCCCTCTACACAGTGTGCACCTAAATCTACCTGAAGACAATTGCTGGTGTTCTGATCCTATTAATACCACAGGCAGGCAGCTGCAGTATTTACAGTTAGTGTACTGTGTCCTCTGCACAGTGTGCACCTAAAGCTACCTGAAGACAATTGCTGGAGTTATGATCCTATTAATACCCCAGGCAGGCAGCTGCAGTATTTACAATTAGTGTAATGTGCCCTCTACACAGTGTGCACCTAAATCTACCTGAAGACAATTGCTGGTGTTCTGATCCTATTAATACCACAGGCAGGCAGCTGCAGTATTTACAGTTAGTGTACTGTGTCCTCTGCACAGTGTGCACCTAAAGCTACCTGAAGAAAATTGCTGGTGTTCTGATCCTATTATTACCACAGGCAGGCAGCTGCAGTATTTCCAGTTAGTGTACTGTGTCCCCTGCACAGTGTGCACCTAAAGCTAACTGAAGAAAATTGCTGGTGTTCTGATTCTATTAAAAAAACAGGCAGGCAGCTGCAGTATTTATAGTTAGTGTACTGTGTCCTCTGCACAATGTGCACCTAAATCTACCTGAAGAAAATTGGTGGTGTTCTCCTGATACTATTAATACCATATTCAGGCAACAGCAGTATTTAGAGTTAGTGTACTGTGTCCTCTTCACAGTGTGCACTTAAAGCTACCTGAAGAAAATGTCTGGTGTTCTGATCCTATTAATACCACAGGCAGGCAGCAGCAGTATTTCCAGTTAGTGAACTGTGTCCTCTGCACAGTGTGCACCTAACGCTACCTGAAGACAATTGCTGGTGTTCTGACCCTTTTAATACCACAGGCAGGCAGCTGCAGTATTTACAGTCAGTTTACTGTGTCCTCGGTGCAGCGTGAACCTAAATCTACCTGAAGACAATTGCTGGTGTTCTGCTCCTATTAATACCACAGGCAAACAGCTGAAGTATTTACAATTAGTGTACTGTGTCCTCTGCTCAGTGTGCAACCAAAGCAACGTGAAGACAATTGCTGGTGTTCTGATCTTATTATTACTACAGGCAGGCAGCTGCAGTATTTACAGTTAGTGTACTGTGCCCTCTGCACAATGTGCACCTAAATCTACCTGAAGATAATTGCTGGTGTTCTGATCCTACTAATACCAAAGGCAGGTAGCTGCAGTATTTACAGTTAGTGTACTGTGTCCCCTGCACAGTGTGCACCTAAAGCTAACTGAAGAAAATTACTGGTGTTCTGATCATATTAATACCACAGGCAGGCAGCTGCAGTGTTTAGAGTTAGTGTACTGTGTTCTGTGCACAATGTGCACCTAAAGCTACCTGAAGAAAATTTGTGGTGTTCTTCTGATCCTATTAGTACCATATTCAGTCAACTGCAGTATATACAGTTGGTGTACTGTGTCCTCTGCACAGTGTGCACCTAAAGCTACCTCAAGAAAATTGGTGGTTTTCTTCTGATCCTATTAATACCATAGGCAGGCAGTTGCAGTATTTATAGTTAGTGTACTGTGTCCTCTGCACAATGTGCACCTAAATCTACCTGAAGAAAATTGGTGGTGTTCTTCTGATACTATTAGTACCATATTCAGGCAACTGCAGTATTTACAGTTAGTGTACTGTGTCCTGTGCACAGTGTACAACTAAAGCTACCTGAAGAAAATTGCTGGTGTTCTTATCCTATTAATACCACAAGCAGGCAGCTGCAGTATTTATAGTTAGTGTACTGTGTCCTCTGCACAATATTCACCTAACGCTACCTGAAGAAAAATGGTGGTGTTCTTCTGATCCTATTAGTACCATAGGCAGGCAACTGCAGTATTTCCAGTTAGTGTACTGTGTCCTCTGCACAGTGTGCACCTAAAGCTACCTGCAGACAATTGCTGTTGTTCTGATCCTACTAATACCACTGGCAGGCAGCTGCAGTATTTACAGTTATTGTACTGTGTCCTCTGCACAGTGTGCACCTAAAGCTACCTGAAGACAATTGCTGGAGTTATGATCCTATTAATACCACAGGCAGGCAGCTGCAGTATTTACAGTTAGTGTAATGTGCCCTCTACACAGTGTGCACCTAAATCTACCTGAAGACAATTGCTGGTGTTCTGATCCTATTAATACCACAGGCAGGCAGCTGCAGTATTTACAGTTAGTGTAATGTGCCCTCTGCACAGTGTGCACCTAAGGCTACCTGAAGACAATTGCTGGTGTTCTGATCCTATTAATATCACAGGCAGACAACTGCAGTATTTAGAGTTATGCCCCGTACACACGGTCGGATTTTCCGATGGAAAATGTCCGATCGGAGCGTGTTGTCGGAAATTCCGACCGTGTGTGGGCTCCATCGGACATTTTCCATCGGATTTTCCGACACACAAAGTTGGACAGCAGGAGATAAAATTCCGATCGTGTGTACCCAAATCCGACGGACAAAGTGCCACGCATGCTCAGAATAAATAAAGAGATGAAAGCTATTGGCCACTGCCCCGTTTATAGTCCCGACGTACATGTTTTACGTCACCGCGTTTAAAACGATCGGATTTTCCGACAACTTTGTGTGACCGTGTTTATGCAAGACAAGTTTGAGCCAACATCCGTCGGAAAAAATCCTAGGATTTTGTTGTCGGAATGTTCGAACAAAGTCCGACCGTGTGTACGGGGCATTAATGTACTCTGTCCTCTGCACAGTATGCACCTAAAACTACCTGAAGAAAATTGCTGGTGTTCTGCTGATACTATTAGTACCACAGGCAGGTAGCTTTAGTATTTACAGTTAGTGCACTGTGTCCTCTGCACAGTGTGCAACTAAAGCTAACTGAAGACAATTGCTGGTGTTCTGATCCTATTAATAACACAGGCAGGCAGCTGCAGTATTTACAGTTAGTATACTGTGCTCTCTGCACAGTGTCCACATAAATCTACCTGAAGACAATTGCTGGTGTTTTCATGCTATTAATACCACAGGCAGGCAGCTGCAGTATTTACAGTCAGTTTACTGTTTCCTCTGTGCAGTGTGAACCTAAATCTACCTGAAGACTATTGCTTGTGTTCTGATCCTATTAATACCACAGGCAGGCAGCTGCAGTATTTACAGTTAGTGTACTGTGTCCTCTGCACAGTGTGCACCTAAAGCTACCTGAAGAAAATTGGTGGTGTTCTTCTGATCCTTCTAATGCCATAAGCAGGCAGATGCAGTATTTAGAGTTAGTGTACTGTGTTCTCTGCACAGTGTGCACTTAATGCTACCTGAAGCCAATTCCTTGTGTTCTGATCCTATTAATACCACAGGCAAGCAGCTGCCATATTTACAGTTAGTGTACTGTGTCCTCTGCACAGTGTGCCATTAAAGCTACCTGAAGAAAATTGGGGGCGTTCTTCTGATTCTATTAGTACCACAGGCAGGCAAATGCAGCATTTAGGGT